>QRFJ01000143.1:466782-505412 GCA_006176705.1 Cocos nucifera | reverse complement strand
GGAGTCCATTGAGAGACTATGCCATTTTCTTTGAGATAGTCTAGGAATTTTCGGCTAAGGTATTCACCTCCTCGATCTGATCGAAGAACCTTAATGGGTTTTTCAGTTTATTTTTCTACTTCATGTCTGAATTCTTTGAACTTTTCAAAAGCTTCAGACTTGTGTCTCATAAGATACACATACCCATACCTAGACAGATCATCGGTAAAGATAATGAAGTAGACAAAATTGCCTCTAGCCGGCACATCAAATGGGCCGCACACATCAGTATGTACTAGGGCAAGGAGATCTGTGGCCCTTTCCCCATGTCCTACAAAAGGGAGTTTAGTCATTTTGCCTTGAAGACAAGATTCACAAGTTGGATATGACTCGGAAAGTCAATGGACTCAATAGCCCATTTTTCTCCAATTTGTTGATCCTATCTTCTGCTATATGACCTAATCTCAGGTGCCATAGATATCTATCATTTGGACTATCCCTAGGTCATTTGGCATTCACGTTTTGCTCGATAGTTAGAACAGGTACATCAATATGTAGCTGATAAAGACCATTAATAAGAAAACCATTTGCAATTTTATTTCTTTCATAAAGAATGTTACAATGGTCCTTAAAGAAGGTAATCACATAGCCTTCTTGTGCTAAGCATGAAACAGAAATCAAATTCCTGCTAGCTGCAGGCACATAATAACAGTCTTTCAAAACTAAGTCTAAACCAGATGGTAATCGAAGAGGGTATGTTCCCACGGCTACTGCAGCAACTCTTGCTCCATTACCGATGCGTAGGATCATGTCTCCATCCCTCAGCCTCCTGCTATCCTCAAGACCCTGCATGGAAGTGCACAGATGAGCACTAGAACCAGAGTCAAGCACCCAACTGGATGCAGAAGAAACCGTAAGGTTAGACTCAATAACGAGCATACCTCCAGAAGGACCTTCCTTCTTGTTCTTCAGGGTGGCCAGGTAAGTAGGGCAGTTCCGCTTCCAATGGCCGTCGCTGTTGCAATGGAAACACTTTCCTTTGACATCGGCCTTTTTCTTCGGCTCTGCCTTCTTCTTCTTTGATCCTTCCACCTTCTTGCTTTTTCACAGACTTCTTTTTCTTTCCATAAGACTTTCTTTTGGAAGAAGTCCATTCCATAGCAAGAACTGAGCCTTTAGAACCTTTCATAGAAAGCTCAGCGGTAACCAGCATATTCATTAATTCGGCCAAGAAATTTTGAAGTTTATGCATGTGGTAATTCATGATGAATTGCCCATATGCATCAGTCAAGGATTGCAGAATAATATCATTCTGCAGATCCAAGTCTAACTTCACACCGAGCTTCTCAAGCTCTTCCATGTCCTTGATCATCATCAGACAGTGATCTTGGACTGACTGCCCATCACGCATCTTAGCCTTAAAAAGTCATTTCGTGACTTGATATTTGGCTGCGCGACTCTGTTCACCAAACATCTCCTTGCAGGTGAGCCAACATTTGGCGAGCAGTCCCGATATCTTCATGTTGGCGCTGGAGCTCATCAGACATCGAGCCCAACATGTAATATCTGGCCTTATTATCTTCGTCTATCCATTTTTTCAGAGATGCTCTCTGTTCAGTGGATGGACGGGCTGGTAAGGTGGGAGGGTCCTGGTCCAATACATGGGTTAACTTCTCGGAACCCAAAATAATTTTGTAGTTCCTGAGCCAATCTTTATAATTGGGTCCGGTCAGTCTATGTGTGTCCAGGATACGTGCTAATGGGTTGGACGCAGACATTTTTCTATAGAGAGTCAAAGATTCTAGTTAGATACTGTAATTATTGACTTGACCAATTTATTTAGGAATTTTATTTTTAAACAAATTAGCTCCCACTATTTTCTCGGATCCCTACACTCCCTCTGTAGAGATGCAAAAATCTCCATGATTAATGATTTCTAGTGGGTGGTGCGGTCTCACCAACTGACTCATCACCTCACCTAACAGTTATTGGTGATGGGTTAGCCAATGAGTGAACAACTCTTGTTCAATGATTCTCTAATCATGGTGCACCCAAACTTGGTCTCTAATTCATGAATCTCACCGTATCCGAAATATTGATCCACTCCTTAGTTAAGTCAGACCCACCATTTGCACAGACTGGATTCCTAATTGAGTCTCTCACCGTATCCAAAATATTGAGCCCAACTCATCCTCCAGCCCATAGCATCCAATGCCTAATAGACATGGTTGCATCTTCCCGGTGCAACTGAGCCACTGTATCCAGCCGAGAACAATCAACCCCGGGAAGGGCCCGCACATCTACAATGGTGGAAGACCTCAGACTTAATCTTTTCTTAGGGAGAATTGATTCAGGTCTCATTAAACTAGACTTGTCATAGTCATAACAATTATGACTAACCTAGTGGCATGGGTTAGCTCGGATTATTGACCACCTCAGATCAGAACTGTGTCAACAGATATGGCCAGGTAAGTGAGACCGGTGGAAGGGAATATGCCATTAACTCGTACAAGAATGCATTCAGGTCGAGTAGCTCCCAATTAAAAATCCAGTCGGTCGTATGTGCCAAACTTACCTTAGACACCAAATTATTGAGCCAGAACCAATTGGGTTAGCCTACAATCCAGACTCTAACCTCTGAGCCTAATTAGGTCTTGCTTGATCGTGACTCGATCTTGACCCAGACTTAATCCTATTAGGCTGGTCAATTTAAGCATTGTTGATCCCATCTAACCAACTCTTGATTCGGTTTGATCAACCGCTTAGACCTAATTGAGCTACCCAAGCCCGAACCCAGTATTATGAATATGTCTTAGATCTGAAAATTCTCAATTTTAGACCTAATTAATATTTCCATAATCTTAATTCTTAATTAAGTAGGGTTCATAAACAAAATATGCACAATAAATCCTAGGGTTTCAGGATCTAGGGTTTTGCAGAAAGTAAGTTTTGGATTTCTGATTAAGGACGAACACGCAGCACCCCTACACATCATAAGAACACCCCATCGAATGGGAAGGAGAGGGCCTTTAAACCCTTCTTCATTCTTATGACCGGACGGCCAAGAGGAACGCCTTAATCAGGAACATGTAATACTACAAAATAGTTTTAGATCTATATCATATATCTCATATACAAATTAGATCTAATCATGGCATATTTTGCATACATCTCATGTATCGAATCATGCATATTTTTAGATCTAAATTATCTCATAATAATCTAAAAAATTAGATTTAAATTGATCTTAATCAAAATAAACTTCTAATCTAGACAACTTATGTAGAACTATTCTACAACTAGTCTAGACATGCATCAATCATATCTCATATGATGTTTAAAATTAAATAATTTTTATTTGCTATTTTTTAGATGTTATTATAATAATTATAATATCAAAAAATAGTAAATAAATAGATCTAAAATATGATTTAATCAAATTAAATTAAAACATGCAAGACTATTCTATAGAACTATTCTATTTTAGAACTAGTCATGCATATTTTCTAATCTTAGATCCAAATCATTTAATTTTAATTTTTTCTAATTTTAGATCTGATCACATCTCATGTGACATCTAAAATCACTTATTTTTTAATTAAAATAAATTTAAAATTAGATCTAAATACTTTTAGAACCTTGGCTCTGATACCAGTTGAAGGAAAATCCTGATTTTTCGGACCAGGTTCGTTCAGATCTGATCAGATCAAGAGATATATTTCAAAAATTTTTTCTTTGATCTAATCAGATCTAAGATATTTTAGATCTAATTTTTATTATTTTAATAATTAAAATAAAATATAGATAAATTAAATCAAATTTAATTTACCTTGATGTAGGGTAATCCTATTACCCGTTGATGATCCTGTAAGCAGCGGAAGGTTCTGGATCTAGCCACGCAAGTGCCTGGCCTCTACCGGTATCCACTCAGGCTTGGATCTAGAGATCCTCTTCTTCTCTATCACATCTCCAAAAATTAGATCTGAATCTGATTTGGAGGATCTTCAAAACTAGCCTTTCGAAGATCAGCAGTTGTCCTTTGCAGCAGCGCCTTCTAGCTTTTTATCGCCTTTCTCTCACCTAGATTGCACTAACTGAGATCCCAAACTTCTTTGGGCATGGAGAGGAGAGGGAGAAGATGAACTTGGCATGGAGGAGGAAGAGAGAGGCAGCCTTGGGGCATGGAGAATTGTTTCTTTTTTTTTTTGAGTTGGGCGCAGGGTCTTATTTATAGACTATGCGTGATCCAACTCCTCTTCTTCCCAACCAATCACAACCCTTTGTGAAATCAGATCTAAATCTGATTGGTGGGAATAGAGTCCCTTGGATTCATCCTTAGATGGTGCCTAAGACCAGTCAAAGTTGGTTCTTAGGAGGAGTCTAATCGGAATCCAAAAAGGAGATGGAGTCCCTATCCAACAGGGACTCCTGGGCGCCTCCATGCTTGGGCACACGCCAAGGGTGGCGTGCGCCCTCCTCCTTGCCAGGTTCTGGCAGGGGGACAAGCCCCCACCAGCTCTCCAATAGGTGCATGACACGTGGACAGAAGTCAAAGTGTCAATGGTCAACATTTGACCAGTCAAAGGTCAACTTTTGACCAAAGTCAAAGGACGAGAAATGGCAGGTGACCAAAAATGGCAGGTATTGTCTTACAAAATAAGACAACCCTTTTCTGATCTGGACAAGGCTCCAGTCAGACCAAGTGAAGGCCTCTGATCGAGCACAAACTCCTTTGGCTCAGTCAGGACAACTATTTATGATAGTAAAAGAAGAACGTTAGGTTCAATCGAGTGCTAGCACGATTTTCTTGAACCTAATTGAATCTCATTCAGATCAATTGAACTAGGATCAGTTCAATTGATGATCACCAGATTCAAACCCTTATTTGTGTGACCCAGTTAGGTTCAGTTCTATATGGTAATGGGATATGTCATGATCTCTATCATCGACATCATCGAAACTCCTTTCGATGGATCAGAACTCTTCTGATTCGAACAGCTAGAATGATCGATCATCTAAATCATTCTAATTGCTCCCAAAATCCACCAGTGACACCTAGCAGTATATGGTGGCAACCCATCAGAGCTGAATGCGAACCTCTTGGTGCAGCTACCTGTGTGATTAAGTTCTTCTATCTTGAGCCCCGATCAGATTAGGGTTAAGGTGAACTCGTCAAACCCTAGTTTCTGTCATATGATGTAATCATTCGATTCAAGTCCGATGTGAAAATCCTAAATAGAAACTCTTTCTATTATTTCACTCTGCCATGGCCATGGGCTTCTGGACTTGATTCTCATGATCATCATAGGGCTGCTCCTCTACCACCGAGGTAGATAGATTCCATCTTGATGCAATCCAGTTCCTACAATGAACATGCTATAGCCAACATACACCTCAGGATTTCCGAATGGCTAGGAGACCGAGTTATGGTGTAGTCAAACTATAACACCCTCAAGGTGAACTGTCCGATGCACCTCAGGTCAAAGAACCAGACACACTACTGCAGCATCGAGTCAGTCATTGACGAGAAGGTAGACTTCCTAATGACTACTCGAGGTGGTCACGCTCAGTGCCCTCATTCTCTAACGAGTACCTATACTCTCACTCCGGTGTCTCCACATCATAGACTCAAGACTCATCTTCTAAAAAGAAGCGATTGTACACCAACCTTTCGGATCAATCACCATCCTCGTGATGATCCTATGGTCGGGAGCATTTTATGAGTTAATAATAATTATTCATATCTTAAATTTTTAACTCTTGAAAATATGAATTATTATTACCATTAACTCAAAGGATGTATCACAGACACTAAATACACATATGTGATAGAAAATAACCATTTTATTGATTATAGTCAAAATTACAATTTTGCCCCTAGAAGTGTATTACAAGTGTCAGTCAATTCTGGCTTCTAGGGCACATATATCTAACAATTTTCATGCTGCGAGATGATGCTATCAACTATTAAATGCCAAAGCCCAACCAAAGATGAAGATGCAAATCGTTCGATCTAAGGTGTTGCTTGGAAATAGTCCTTTTATCTGATCCCTAGATTCAACACTAGATGGTAGTGTTACTATGGTAATGTAAATACCTCAGATCGTTCGATCAGTAACCAAAATACCTCAGCTCGATTCTTGTATATCGACATCCTGAGGTTAAGAAAGTTACCATAATATCCTCCGAGTTGGTGATCAGTCCTTGGTGGAAGATTCGAGTCATTCCTTTTAGCAACAACTTGTCCAGCAATCAAGGCTTTTAGATCACCTCAAATAAATGGCTCCTCATTATCCTCGATGGGCCATCTTGCGGATAAATCATGATCCAGCTATGATCCAATGGTGAATAAGTTATTTTCCACTTTGCCTAAACTTATGGTTTCAGATAAGGTATTCCAATCCTTCCAGTAATGATCTTCCTGCTTTGGGAAGATGGCCCTAATCTCTCCACAATGTCATTAGTGGCTTGAAATTAGCAGAATAGCATAACATCTACATAATGTTTTTTCTACAAATATCACAAACCTCGAGAACCTATGTAAGAACAAGTAATCTCTCTCAAAGAATTTATTGTTGCTTGATTGTTCTCTATTGACTTGAGCGTTGGATGATCCTCGCTGGAGTCAAATCCTCTGACCCAAACTTTATTTTGCATGTCACTCCAGCATCCCTATGAGAAGCCGACCGCTCCACCTCCGAGGTGAATCATTTTCAGCAACAATAACCTCCATCTCAATGTTTATGACCCTCTACATCAGAAGAGTGATTATGATGCAAATATTAAGTGATCTCATATGAAATATCAATGACCTCTCATCCACTTAGTGAATAGCTTTGCCCCATAATCCCTTTACTAAACCTCATCCATGTCCCTATCCTCTTGATTGGATTCAAAAGAACATTGAGCTAAAGATCATGAGGTAGTGCACCACTAAACTGGTAAAAACTAAGAAGTACATTGACGAGATCACATGAGATATAGCTCCTTTGGGTGTTCATTAGATCATCCTTGAGGATCACTACTTTGGTATCATGATGCAGTCATCTATAGGTGCAATGGAAGTATTGACTTGTAAAAGATGAGGAGTTCACCAAAACACATAAAAACATAGATGTTGCAATTGCTACCCAAGTGAAGCAAGTTGTTAATGCTTGTAATAAGCTTGTATTGATGATGATAAAAGATGATGATATATACCACTTATAAGAGGCTAAGTTTTTGTCTCTTGGTTTCACTGGTCGATTGCAAGCATCAAGATGGTAAAAAAGTCATCATCATCAATATTAACGAGAAAGGATGGCAAGGAGTATCCCTACAACAAAGTATGGATGCGAAAGTAGGGCAAGTTGGTGGCCAAGATCCAAGGGATAAAAAGATCAAGTCCACAAACTAGAGATATGGAGTAGGAAAGATGACTATATTGTGTAGATGAGAGAAATAAAATGAAAGCTAGGAATAGAGGATTGAGTTTTTTTGGGTTGGACCAAAGGATCAACTTCCAAGCAAAGATTAGTAGATCAGAGATAGGGAAGAAGGTATTTTTGCATCTCCAATTCTGATTTAATAGAAACTAAATCCCCTTAACAAGGAGAGCCCTGACTTAGAAAGATCTCCAATTTGGTATATCTAGAGGACTTTACAAGGTCTGAGAGTGAGATCTACCATATTAGAATGTGAATTGTATGCCAAACTTGTAAAGGCCATGACCTGCCCATATGATATCCGATTAAGGTGCTTTTATTTTAAAATTAGGTTATTTTTGGAGCTCTACAAAATGGTGTCAACCCTTAAAGATGTAGAGCATTGCGATTAGGGCCAAATGCAATTATTTAGTTCCTAAAATAGGCCAATCAAAGTAAAAAAAAAAAAATTAGAAAATTTTGGTCAAGTTGTCTTTAAATCTAGGAAGAATTAGTTGAAGGAATTGAAGACTAAGTCGATAAAGAAGTCAAGATCTACCTCCTATAAGATATCTTTTTTTCATAATTATTTTCCTAGTCTTGTCTATTTCAGGAAAGCTATCTTTCAACTAGTATGAGTAGAAACTATGTAATGCAATTTATTATTCTTTAATGAAAGAAAAGGGGATGTAAATCCTAATTTCATCAGTTTTTTTATATTTTCTATTTTTTTATTAAGAGATTCAAGTGGAGTAGTTTGAGAAAATTACTTTTTTTTAATTGAAAAATATATGATATATACATACACTAACACACATCAAGAAAACATATGTGTTCATAAAACTAATTATAAATGACTATCACACACATTCCATCAAAAATCAAAATAATTGATGCATAATACTTAATTACGTAAATAAACATGTAATGCATATTTATACAAGTGATCATGCATAGTATTCTTACAAATTATTGATCTTAATCATTAGCATATAGTACATATTTGTATAAAATATCCATAATTATGCAGGTTATTGTGTATAATGATTATTATTCTTTATGATGGCAAATCTAGATACAATGTTATTAGATTGAGTGTACCTCTAGCATGTCCAATTAATTTAACATTAATATAGGACCAACTTATCCTTGATCAACCGCAAGTAATATTAATTAATTAATTAATTATTACTAATTTTAGAGCTTTGATATGCAAATTACCCTTAACCCTAGTTTTTCTTATCCTACCCTATTTCAAAATTAAAATAAATAACAAATTAGCATTTTACCTCAATTTGAGGACTAGAGTGTAAAATCTATTGTTTAGCATCTTTTTGCTTTGATGATTACACTAGAACTAAAGCCAATAATTAGGCAAAATCATAGAGTGATTATGGTCAATAGTGGAAAAATATGAGAGAGAGAAAGAGGCTAGGTAATGGTGTCTAGTAGCTTGTATTGGTTAGATCTAGATAAACAACTAGCTAAATCAAGAAACAAAAGTCCAATTTGAACAAAAGTAGCATAGTAAGGATCATCAATTATGGGGTTCAAGTATGCCTGATGAAGATCAGGATGGAGGTCAACATGATAGATAGTTGCAGCAATGTCAATTTGGGACCCTCTTTTGGAGTCAACTTGGGGTCCACAAAGTTTAGAATATGGGACCCTTTGCCGGGGATTATTGAAACATGTTGAAAGAGAAAAAGAAATAGAGAAAGGAAAGAGAGGAGATAAAGAGAAAGAGTGAGGGAGCAATGGACTAACAAACCATGATCTAGGCAACCAAAGAGAGAGAGAGAGAGAGAGAGAGAGAGAGAGAGAGAGAGGAGGGCCAAGGCCTTGGGAACCTCTAGTAGTGGTAGTAGGTACCAACTAGAGGAGTAGTGATTAACAACGGTGGTAGGAGAAACTGGGTGACCAAAAAAAAAGAAAATAGGGCCAAATAGGGTAATCAATGGATGGCTAATGGTCAAATTGAGCGTTGGCTTGCTCGATGGTCATTGAGGCTCCAATATTGGTCAAAGGATCGGAGAGAGGTGGCTAAGAAGTGGAGAGACATAGCTAGTGGGCGTAATCCTCTATGTTGAAATAGGGAAAAAGCCATGAACATGAGAGGGTTTGCCATCGAATAAGACCAATCCAGTAAAATCCTAGCTGGCAACAACAATCCTCAACATGAACCAGAAAAGAAAGAGGATGTGCTAGTGAGATAGGGGCTTTTGAGACTACATAGAAGAATGCAAAGGGAACAAGCACTGGAGAAGGTTATGGAGCTGGAGCAGGCAAAGGTCTCTCAAGCATTAGTTTCAACTCTACTCTCCTTTGGTGTCTCATAGGAAGGTCACAATGACAGCCTAGGAGAGGAAAATATATTTCAAAAAAGAAGATTGAGAGGGATCACTCGGTGACATTGATTATTTGTCGAAGAGGTAGGGGTAGCTTATATAACCAAAGGCTAATGTTTCTAGCACTAGCAAAGTTGAGAAGTAGATGAAGTTGGTCTCCTCTTACTTGAATAGTAATATGAAGGGGTTATGGGCCATTCAATAGTGATGCAGGCCAAGTAGGCAAGGCCTCATCTTCTCCATCCTTGAAATTAACTTACACAAGGCTTCAAAAGTTGTGAGTACTTATGCCTAATCTCATCTTCGGACTCCCAAGTAGCCTCTTTGTTTTCATGATTGCCCTATTGACTTTTGATACAAGAGATAAGTTGGTGCCTTGAGACTTAGTACTTTTTATTCACAAGATAATTCAAATATTCTTCATTACTTATAAAAGAATACTAGCATCTTAACCCCAAGTGAGAATACCACATTTTTTTGCCAATTACATCTACTACCCTTGTTCTGAATGATCCATTGTAAATCACAACCAACCCCAATCTACTCTCGACAGAACCAAAAAAATGCTTAAGCATGGAATGCTCTTACAGATCTATAATATTCTTTTCACACTTAGCCTCCTACTTGATTTAGCTCCTAGACCACCTCCTCCTTGATTAACTAGTAGAATTTGTATCATTGGATAACCTCAAACCTTTCAAGCGGATGGGGGAATGATATTTGTCGAAAGAGTAATAACTTCAAAGCTAGATGAAAAGAGACCCATACTAAACATTCCAAGTCGATGCTAAACCAAGGAACCAACAATCTGCTAACCATAAACTTAAGATCCCCACAATTTTTTTTTAGCATGCTCCATAATAAGAGAACATATTAGTGAGAATAGCACAAGATATCTAAATTAGCCTAAGAATTATCAACCTTTTGCTTTATCAATGAAAATCTCCTTTAGTGGGAAAACCAAATCAAGTTTTCCATCATAGCATCTTCCAAATTAGAATTAATGTTTTTGACTAGATTAAAAATAAATCAACCCATCATACTTCTATTGGGCAACTCTTATCCAAACTTACAAAAATTCTCATGTACACTAAATAACTTTTGACCAACATGTTTTTAAAACTAGATCAGACCAGCTAGTTCAATCAATTGAATTGGGATCTGGTTGCTTGTCCAATTTAGTTCCATGCGGGGCCAGGGGTCCATCAGGTTCGTTCAGATCTGATTAGATCAAGAGATATATTTCAAAAATTTTTCTCTTGATCTCAAATCAGATCTTGATATGTTTCAGATCTGATTCTTATTATTTTAATAAATAAAATAAAATAAGATAAATTAAATCAAATTTAATTTACCTGATTTGGGTAATCCTATTACCCTGTAGATGATCCTGATTGCAGCGGAAGGTTCTGGATCTTAGCCACGCAAGCGCCTGGCCTCTACCGGTATCCACTCGGGTTGGATCTGGAGATCCTCTTCTTCTCTATCACACCTCCAAAAATCAGATCTGGATCTGATCTGGAGGATCTTCAAAACTCTTTTGAAGATCTGCAGTCGTCCTTTTGCAGCAGCGCAGCCTTCTTGCTTTTGATCGCCTTTCCTTGATCTGAATCGCACCAAACTAAGTCCAAAACACCTTTTGGACGTGGAGAGCAAGGGGAGAGAGGACTATGGCATGGAGAAGGAGGGGAGAGGCAGCCTTGGGGCGTATCTAATAGCATTGGAATTAGGGTTGGGCGCAGGGTCTTATTTATAGACCTCTTGTGATCCAACTCCTCTTCCTCTCAACCAATCACAACCCTTTGTGAAATCAGATCTAAATCTGATTGGTTGGAATAGAGACCCCTGGATTCCTCCTTAGAGGGCGCCTAAGACCAGTCAAACTGGATTCTTAGTAGAACTCTGATTGGAATCCAAAAGGGAAGGTGGAGTCCTTGTCCAACAAGGACTCCTAGGCGCCTCCTACTTGGGCTCACGCCACCCTTGGCGTGCGCCCTTCTCCTTGCCAGGTTCTGGCAGGGGGACAAGGCCCCCACCAGCTCTCCAATAGGTGCATGACATGTGGTCAAAAGTCAAAGGGTCAATGGTCAACGTTTGACCAGTCAAAGGTAGACTTTTGACCAAAGTCAAAGAACAAGAAATGGCAGGTGACCAAAAATGGCAGGTAATGTCTTACAAATAAGACAACCTATTCTGACTTGGACAACCTCCAGTCAGACCATATGAAGGCCTCTGATTGAGCACAAACTCCTTTGGCTCAGTCAGGACAACTTATTTATGATAGTAAAAGAAGAACGTTAGGTTCAATCGAGTGCTAGCACGATTTCCTTGAACCTAATTGAATCTCATTCAGATCAATTGAACTAGATCAGTTCAATTGATGATCACCAGATTCAAACCCTTGTTTGTGTGACCCAGTTAGGTTCAGTTCTGTATGGTAATGGGATATGTCATGATCTCTATCATCGACATCATCGAAACTCCTTTCGATGGATCAGAACTCTTCTGATTCGAACAGCTAGAATGATCGATCATCTAAATCATTCTAATTGCTCCCAAAATCCACCAGTGACACCTAGCAGTATATGGTGGCAACCCATCAGAGCTGAATGCGAACCTCTTGGTGCAGCTACCTGTGTGATTAAGTTCTTCTATCTTGAGCCCCGATCAGATTAGGGTTAAGGTGAACTCGTCAAACCCTAGTCTCTGTCATATGATGTAATCATTCGATTCGAGTCCAATGTGAAAATCTAAATAGAAACTCTTTCTATTATTTCACTCTGCCATGGCCATGGGCTTTCTGGACTTGATTCTCATGATCATCATAGGGCTGCTCCTCTACCACCGAGGTAGATAGATCCCATCTTGATGCAATCCAGTTCCTACAATGAACATGCTATAGCCAACATACACCTCAGGGTTCCATATGGCTAGGAGACCGAGTAATGGTGTAGTCAAACTATAACACCCTCAAGGTGAACTGCCGATGCATCTCAGGTCAAAGAACCAGACACACTACTGCAGCATCGAGTCAGTCATTGACGAGAAGGTAGACTTCCTAATGACTACTCGAGGTGGTCACGCTCAGTGCCCTCGTTCTCTAACGAGTACCTGTACTCTCGCTCCGGTGTCTCCACACCGTAGACTCAAGACTCATCTACTAAAGAGAAGCGATCGTACACCAACCTTCCGGATCAATCACCATCCTCGTGATGATCCTATGGTCGGGAGCTGTTTATGAGTTAATAATGATTATTCATGTCTTAAATTTTCAACTCTTGAAAATATGAATTATCATTACCATTAACTCAAAGGATGTATCACAGACACTAAATACACATGTGATAGAAAATAACCCATTTCATTAATTATAGTCAAAATTATAATTTTGCCCCTAGAAGTGTATTACAAGTGTCAGCCAATTCTGGCTTCTAGGGCACATATATCTAACAATCTCCCACTTGTCCTAAAGCCAATTGGCTACAAGTCTAAGTCCCATCTTCTCAAGGTGGGCTTCGATCTTCTGCTGGCCCAACGGCTTTGTAAGTGGGTCTGCCACATTATCTGTGGAGTTGACTCTCTTGACCTCAACGTAACCTTTCTCAAGGTAATCGCGGATGAGATGGTATCACCGTTTGCTTGGAACTCTTCCAGCACAGCAACATTGCACACAAACAGACTTCCAGATGTCGACTTTCGATCATCTATATCGGACATGAAGTCCGAGTCTGTGTATCCCTGGAACTTGGAGTTCTCCATTACCAAAGACCAACATCATATCCTTAGTTCTTCTCAAGTACTTAAGGATACATTTCACAGAAGTCCAGTGTTCTTCACCTGGATTTGACTGATATCTGCTTGTGACACTCACAGCATGGGCTATATCAGGTCGTGTACATAGCATGGCATACATGAGGCTCCCTATTGCAGAAGCATAAGGGATCTTGCTCATGCGTTCTATTTCCTCAGGTGTGCTGGGGCACATCTTCTTGGAAAGATGAATACCATGTCTGAAGGGTATTAATCCCCTCTTAGAGTTTTCCATACTAAACCTCTTTAGTACTTCCTCTATGTACATCTTCTGTGAAAGTCCTAGCATCCTATTCGGTCTATCCCTATAGACCTTAATTCCTAGAATAAAGGATGCTTCACCTAGGTCTTTCATGGAGAATTCCTTGGACAACCACATCTTGACTGATGTCAACATGGGAATATCATTCCCAATAAGGAGGATGTCATCCACGTACAATACGAGGAAGACAACAGCGCTCCCACTGACCCTTTTGAAAACACATGGTTCCTCTTCATTTTTGATGAAACCAAACTTTTTGATCACATCATTGAAACGAGTGTTCCAGCTCCGAGATGCTTGCTTAAGTCCATATATGGACCTTTGCAGCTTGCAAACCTTGTGATCAGTATCACTGGATGTGAAACCTAGCGGCTGTTCCATATAGATATCTTCCTCAAGATATCCATTTAGGAATGCCGTTTTCACGTCCATTTGCCATATTTCATAATCGAAATAGGCTGCAACAGCAAGCAATGTGCGGATGGATTTTAGCATAGCTACTGGGGAAAAGGTATCCTGATAGTCAATGCCTTCGCGTTGACTATAACCTTTTGCCACCAGTCTAGCCTTGAATGTCTCCACATTCCCATCTGCACCAATCTTTCTCTTGAAGATCCATTTACACCCAATAGGTACTATACCTTCTGGTGGATCTACCAAGGTCCAGACTTGGTTTGAGTGCATCGAGTCAATTTCTGACTTCATTGCCTCAAGCCATTTCTCGGAGTCGATATCTGATATCGCCTCGTTGTAGGTTTTGGGATCATCACCATGAGCACCATTACCTATGAGGAACATTTCCTCTACATCCTCTGAAATAATACCTAAGTATCTTTCAGGGGGACGGGAAACTCTTTCCGATCTACGAGGTGGAGGAGGTAGTGTTCTTATTGGCTCAACCTGATTTGGTTCCACTTGGTCCTTAGCTCGTTCTGCTTGTGAGACTTTCTCATCAAGCTTAATCTGCTTTCCAATGCCACTATCTTGAATAAACTATTTTTCAAGAAATATGGCATGTCGACTCACAATCACATTGTGGTCTTCTGGAATGTAGAAATAGTATCCTAATGACTCTTTAGGATATCCTATGAATCGAGCTCTAAAGGACCTAAACTCTAACTTGTCCGCTTGTTGTCTTTTGACATGAGCCGGACAACCCCAAATTCTGAGATGACTCAGACTTGGTTTCTTACCGTGCCATATCTCATACGGTGTGGTAGGAACGGTTTTAGAGGGAACCCTATTCAGTAAATAGATTGAAGTTAATAATGAATGTCCCCAAAGAAAATCAGGGAGGTCTGTGAAGCTCATCATGGATCGAACCATATCCAATAGAGTCCGATTTCTCCATTCTGAAACCCCGTTGAGTTGAGGTGTTCCTGGTGGAGTCCATTGAGAGACTATGCCATTTTCCTTAAGATAGTCTAGGAATTCCCGGCTAAGGTATTCACCTCCTCGATCTGATCGAAGAACCTTAATGGGTTTTCCAGTTTGTTTTTCTACTTCATGTCTGAATTCTTTGAACTTTTCAAAAGGCTTCAGACTTGTGTCTCATAAGATACACATACCCATACCTAGACAGATCATCGGTAAAGGTAATGAAGTAGACAAAATTGCCTCTAGCCGGCACATCAAATGGGCCGCACACATCAGTATGTACTAGGGCAAGGAGATCTGTGGCCCTCTCCCCATGTCCAACAAAAGGGAGTTTAGTCATTTTGCCTTGAAGACAAGATTCACAAGTTGGATATGACTCAAAAGTCAATGGACTCAATAGCCCATTTTTCTCCAATTTGTTAATCCTATCTTCTGCTATATGACCTAATCTCAGGTGCCATAGATATCTGTCGTTTGGACTATCCCTAGGTCGTTTGGCATTCACGTTTTGCTCGATAGTTAAAACAGGTACATCAATATGCAACTGATAAAGACCATTAACCATTTGCAATTTTATTTCTTTCATAAAGAATGTTACAATGGTCCTTAAAGAAGGTGATCACATAACCTTCTTGTGCTAAGCATGAAACAGAAATCAAATTCCTGCTAGCTGCAGGCACATAATAACAGTCTTTTAAAGTCTAAACCAGATGGTAATCCAGAGGTAATCGTATGGGCTCCATGTCTCCGCCTCCTCTATCCTCAAGACCCTGCATAGAAGTGCACAGATGAGCACTAGAACCAGAGTCAAGCACCCAACTGGATGCAGAAGAAACCGTAAGGTTAGACTCAATAACGAGCATACCTCCAGAAGGACCTTCCTTCTTGTTCTTCAGGGTGGCCAGGTAAGTAGGGCAGTTCCGCTTCCAATGGCCGTCGCTGTTGCAATGGAAACACTTTCCTTTGCCATCGACCTTCTTCTTCTTCTGCCTTCTTCTTCTTTGATCCTTCCACCTTTTGCTTTTTCACAGACTTCTTTTTCTTTCCATAAGACTTTCTTTTGGAAGAAGTCCGTTCCATAGCAAGAACTGAGCCTTTAGAACCTTTCATAGAAAGCTCAGCGGTAACCAGCATATTCATCAACTCGGCCAAGGAATTTTGAAGTTTATGCATGTGGTAATTCATGATGAATTGCCCATATGCATCAGTCAAGGATTGCAGAATAATATCGTTCTGCAAGTCCAAGTCCAACTTCACACCGAGCTTCTCAAGCTCTTCCATGTCCTTGATCATTGTCAGACAGTGATCTTGGACTGACTGCCCATCACGCATCTTAGCCTTAAAAAGTCATTTCGTGACTTGATATTTGGCTGCGCGACTCTGTTCACCAAACATCTCCTGCAGGTGAGCCAACATTTGGCGAGCAGTCCCGATATCTTCATGTTGGCGCTGGAGCTCATCAGACATCGAGCCCAACATGTAGTATCTGGCCTTATTATCTTCGTCAATCCATTTTTCCAGAGACGCTCTCTGTTCAGTGGATGGACGAGCTGGTAAGGTGGGAGGGTCCTGGTCCAAAACATGTGTTAACTTCTCTGAACCCAAAATAATTTTGTAGTTCCTGAGCCAATCTTTATAATTGGGTCCAGTCAGTCTATGTGTGTCTAGGATACGTGCCAATGGGTTGGACGCAGACATTTTCCTGTAGAGAGTCAAAGATTCTAGTTAGATACTGTAATTTTGACTTGACCAATTTGTTTAGGGATTTTATTTTTAAACAAATTAGCTCCCACTATTTTCTCGGATCCCTACACTCCCTCTGTAGAGATGCGAAAATCTCCACGATTAATGATTTCTAGTGGGTGGTGCGGTCTCACCAACTGACTCATCACCTCACCTAACAGTTATTGGTGATGGGTTAGCCAATGAGTGAACAACTCTTGTTCAATGATTCTCTAATCATGGTGCACCCAAACTTGGTCTCTAATTCATGAATCTCACCGTATCCGAAATATTGATCCACTCCTTAGTTAAGTCAGACCCACCATTTGCATAGACTGGGTTCCTAATTGAGTCTCTCACCGTATCCGAAATATTGAGCCCAACTCATCCTCCAGCCCATAGCATCCAATGCCTAATAGACATGGTTGCATCTTCCCGGTGCAACTGAGCCACTGTATCCAGCCGAGAACAATCAACCCCGGGAAGGGCCCGCACATCTACAATGGTGGAAGACCTCAGACTTAATCTTTTCTTAGGGAGAATTGATTCAGGTCTCATTAAACTAGACTTGGCTTAGTCATAACAATTATGACTAACCTAGTGGCATGGGTTAGCTCGGATTATTGACCACCTCAGATCAGAACTGTGTCAACAGATATGGCCAGGTAAGTGAGACCGGTGGAAGGAATATGCCATTAACTCGTACAAGAACGCATTCAGGTCGAGTAGCTTCCAATTAAAAACCAGTCGGTCGTCTGTGCCAAACTTACCTTAGACACCAAATTGTTGAGTCAGAACCAATTGGGTTAGCCTACAATCCAGACTCTAACCTCTGAGCCTAATTAGGTCTTGCTTGATCGTGACTCGATCTTGACCCAGACTTAATCCTATTAGGCTGGTCAATTTAAGCATTGTTGATCCCATCTAACCAACTCTTGATTCGGTTTGATCAACCGCTTAGACCTAATTGAGCTACCCAAGCCCGAACCCAGTATTATGAATATGTCTTAGATCTGAAATTCTCAATTTTAGACCTAATTAATATTCCATAAACTTAATTCTTAATTAAGTAGGGTTCATAAACAAAATATGCACAATAAATCCTAGGGTTTCAGGATCTAGGGTTTTGCAGAAAGTAAGTTTTGGGTTTCTGATTAAGGACGAACACGCAGCACCCCTACACATCATAAGAACACCCCATCGAATGGGAAGAGAGGGCCTTTAAACCCTTCTTCGTTCTTATGACCGGACGGCCAAGAGGAACGCCTTAATCAGGAACATTCAATACTACAAAACAATATCAGATCTATATCATATATCTCATATATAAAGTAGATCTAATCATGGCATATTTTGCATACATCTCATGTATCAAATCATGCATATTTTCAGATCTAAATTATCTCATAATAATCTAAAAAATTAGATTTAAATTGATCTAATCAAAATAAATTCTAATCTAGACAATTATGTAGAACTATTCTACAACTAGTCTAGACATGCATCAATCATATCTCATATGATATTCAAAAATTAAATAATTTTTATTTGCTATTTTTTAGATGTTATTATAACACTTATAATATCAAAAAATAGTAAATAAAAAGATCTAAAATATGATTTAATCGGATTAAATCAAAAATATGCAAGAATATTCTATAGAACTATTCTATTCTAGAACTAGTCATGCATATCTTCTAATCTTAGATCCAAATTATTTAATTTTAATTTTTTCTGATTTCAGATCTGATCACATCTCATGTGACATCTAAAATCAATTATTTTCTAATTAAAATAAATTTAAAATCAGATCTAAACAATTTAGAACCATGGCTCTGATACCAGTTGAAGGGAAATCCTGATTTCCCGGTCCAGGTTCGTTCAGATCTGATCAGATCAAGAGATATATTTCAAAAATTTTTCTCTTGATCCCAATCAGATCTTGATATGTTTCAGATCTGATTCTTATTATTTTAATAAAATAAAATTAAAAGATAAATTAAATCAAATTTAATTTACCTGATCTTGGGTAATCCTATTACCCTGTTGATGATCCTGTTTGCAGCGGAAGGTTCTGGATCTTAGCCACGCAAGCGCCTGGCCTCTACCGGTATCCACTCGGGTTGGATCTGGAGATCCTCTTCTTCTCTATCACACCTCCAAAAATCAGATCTGGATCTGATCTGGAGGATCTTCAAAACTCTTTTGAAGATCTGAGCAGTCGTCCTTTGCAGCAGCGCAGCCTTCTTGCTTTTGATCGCCTTTCTTTGATCTGAATCGCACCAACCAAGGTCCAAAACTCCTTTTGGACGTGGAGAGCAAGGGGAGAAGAGACTATGGCATGGAGAAGGAGGGGAGAGGCAGCCTTGGGGCGTGGGGTTTCTCAATTCTCAATTGAATCTATTAATCTGAGTTGGGCGCAGGGTCTTATTTATAGACTAAGCTGTGATCCAACTCCTCTTCTTCCCAACCAATCACAACCCTTTGTGAAATCAGATCTAAATCTGATTGGTGGGAATAGAGTCCCCTGGATTCCTCCTTAGAGGGTGCCTAAGACCAGTCAAAGTTGGTTCTTAGAAGAACTCTAATTGGAATCCAAAAAGGAGATGGAGTCCTTGTCCAACAAGGACTCCTAGGCGCCTCCAACTTGGGCACACGCCTAGGGTGGCGTGCGCCCTTCTCCTTGCCAGGTTCTGGCAGGGGGACAGGCCCCCACCAGCTCTCCAATAGGTGCATGACATGTGGTCAAAAGTCAAAGTGTCAATGGTCAACGTTTGACCAGTCAAAGGTAGACTTTTGACCAAAGTCAAAGAACAAGAAATGGCAGGTGACCAAAAATGGCAGGTAATGTCTTACAAATAAGACAACCTATTTCTGACTTGGACAACCTCCAGTCAGACCATATGAAGGCCTCTGATTGAGCACAAACTCCTTTGGCTCAGTCAGGACAACTTATTTATGATAGTAAAAGAAGAACGTTAGGTTCAATCGAGTGCTAGCACGATTTCCTTGAACCTAATTGAATCTCATTCAGATCAATTGAACTAGATCAGTTCAATTGATGATCACCAGATTCAAACCCTTGTTTGTGTGACCCAGTTAGGTTCAGTTCTGTATGGTAATGGGATATGTCATGATCTCTATCATCGACATCATCGAAACTCCTTTCGATGGATCAGAACTCTTCTGATTCGAACAGCTAGAATGATCGATCATCTAAATCATTCTAATTGCTCCCAAAATCCACCAGTGACACCTAGCAGTATATGGTGGCAACCCATCAGAGCTGAATGCGAACCTCTTGGTGCAGCTACCTGTGTGATTCAAGTTCTTCTATCTTGAGCCCCGATCAGATTAGGGTTAAGGTGAACTCGTCAAACCCTAGTCTCTGTCATATGATGTAATCATTCGATTCGAGTCCAATGTGAAAATCTAAATAGAAACTCTTTCTATTATTTCACTCTACCATGGCCATGGGCTTCTGGACTTGATTCTCATGATCATCATAGGGCTGCTCCTCTACCACCGAGGTAGATAGATTCCATCTTGATGCAATCCAGTTCCTACAATGAACATGCTATAGCCAACATACACCTCAGGGTTCCATATGGCTAGGAGACCGAGTAATGGTGTAGTCAAACTATAACACCCTCAAGGTGAACTGCCGATGCATCTCAGGTCAAAGAACCAGACACACTACTGCAGCATCGAGTCAGTCATTGACGAGAAGGTAGACTCCCTAATGACTACTCGAGGTGGTCACGCTCAGTGCCCTCGTTCTCTAACGAGTACCTGTACTCTCGCTCCGGTGTCTCCACACCGTAGACTCAAGACTCATCTACTAAAGAGAAGCGATTGTACACCAACCTTCCGGATCAATCACCATCCTCGTGATGATCCTATGGTCGGGAGCAATTTATGAGTTAATAATGATTATTCATGTCTTAAATTTTCAACTCTTGAAAATATGAATTATCATTACCATTAACTCAAATGATGTATCACAGACACTAAATACACATATGTGATAGAAAATAACCCTTTTATTGCTTTTAGTCAAAATTACAATTTTGCCCCTAGAAGTGTATTACAAGTGTCACCAAATTCTGGCTTCTAGGGCACATATATCTAACACCAATCATTCAAAAAAGAACTTTGGTTCACCTACTATTGATAAAGCCCGAGCTCGGAGAAGAATTGTTCCTATACCTAGTGGTCTCTCCTATAGCCCTAGCAGTGGTCCTAATCAAGGAAGAGGCAAAAGTGCAATGGCCGATCTACTACATGAGCCAAGTCTTAAGAGATGTGAAGATCAGGTACACTAAATTAAAAAAATTAACTTATGCTCTTCTGATTGTAGCCATAAGACTTTGGCCCTATTTTCATGGGCACACCATAACGCTCCTCACCAATCAATCCAACAAAGTAGTTCTTCATCGAATAGATGCCTTTCAAAGAATTGCAAAGTGGACTATTTAGTTGACAGAGTTTGACATCAACTATCAACCTCGGCCATCAATCAAGGCTCAGATACTGGCCCATTTTATAGTAGAGTATACGATCCTGGATGATGCCGAACCCGAATAGAATAGCACCAGCATTCTGTGGTTGCAGTCGAGCTCCTCTAACTAGAGAGCAAAACTTTTCGAAGGATTCTAGGCCCTATATGTGGACTGCTGCTCCAATGCCTCGGGCGTAGGTGCTGGGCTGATCCTGATCAATCTCGAGGGGATCATTGCCGAATATGCACTGCACTTCGAGTTTCCTGCAACAAATAATGGCACAGAATATGAAGCTCTGATTACGGGGCTCAACATTGCCAAGGAGCTAGAAGTCGATTGGCTTCAAGTCTACAATGATTCATAGATGGTGGTGGAACAGGTTGGTGGCAGCTATGAAGCTCGAGAGAAAAATATAATAAAGTATCTTGAAAGAGTGAAGAGCCTGATCCCAGCCTTCAACGGCTTTAGTATTCAGCAAATTTTAAGGGCAGAGAATATCAGAGTCAACTTTCTATCCAAGCTGGCCACACTTGCCCCCAACAAACTTTCCAAAGAAGTATACTTTGAAGTGTTGAAATGCCCGAGTATGAAAGAGCCACAATCCACATTGCAGATCAACCATGAGCCCTACTGGATTGATCCGTTGATCATTTATCTCAATGATGGGACACTCCCCTATGATCTGAAAGAAGCTCGAAAGCTGAGAAACCAAGCCTCCCGGTATATTCTGTATGAGGATAAGCTATACAAGAGATCATACTCCTTGCCACTTTTGAAATGTCTCCGACCTTTTGAAGCTAACTTTGCACTGTGGAAAGTGCATGAAGGAATCTATGGGAGCTATCTGGGTGCCAGATCCCTATCTCACAAGCTGCTTCAATAAGAATATTATTGGCCGACTATGCATCATAATTGTGTCAAATATGTTAAAAGATGTGACTACTACCAGAGGAATGAAAATATACAGAGATAACTAGCCTCTGAGCTTATGCCATTGAGTGCCCCTTGTTCATTTATGCAATGGGGGATGGATATACTCGGACCCTTTTCGATGGCATCTAACGAAAGTTTCTCTTAGTTGCAATCGACTACTTCACCAAATGGGTCGAGATCGAACTCTTAGTAAAGATCACTATAGCTAAAGTTCAAGACTTCATTTGGAAGTCAATTATTTGCAAATTTGGTCTACCTCAGATCCTTATAATAGATAATGGATGGCGGTTCGCTAGGGAGAAGTTTGCAGAGTTTTGTGAAAACTTGAACATCTTTCATAACTTCACGTCAGTGGCCCATCCGCAAGCAAATGACAAAGCAGAGGTGACCAATAGGACCCTATTATAGGGTATCAAGACAAGGCTTGAAAGAGCAAGAGAGACTTGGGTGGATGAACTCTACCATGTACTCTAGGTGTACCAAACTATCCAAAGACTGCCAACTGGAGAAACACCGTTTGTCTTGGCCTTTGGAATGGAGGTGGTCATCCTGATCGAGCTCAAGCTCCCATCGGCATGGGTCGTGGCCTTCAATGAGAGCATGATTCGCAAGACCTCAGAGCTAACCTTGATCTGCTGGAGGAAAAATAAGAAGAAGCCCAAGTTTGGATGGCTGCTTATAGACGAAGGGTGGCCCAATACTACAACTTCAGAGTCAAGGACAAAGTATTCGGAGTGGGGGACTTGGTACTTCGATGAGTAGTTATTTCTCAGCCCTAGAATCAAGAAAAGCTCGTCCCAAATTGGGAAGGACCCTATGAAGTCAAGAAAGTCGTCCAGTCTGAGACATATTATCTGAAGGAGCTCGGAGGAGCCGATCTACCCCGATCGTGGAACTCAAAAAATCTATGGATGTATTATCAATGATTTGGTTGCAATAAGATCTCTTTACTTTAACACCCTAATCCCTGTTATAAATTTGTAATGGCGAGAAATAACTTTTTGAACTTAGTTGTGTAGCAAAAATAGCCACATTAGGAATAGGAGGAGAACCTCATCCTAATGTGAGCAAAGCCAAAGGCCTCATTAATCTAAGACGAGATGAGGGGAGAGACCCTATCAACGGTCCTAATATGTCCTTACAGCCACATTAGGAATAGGAGAAAAATCTCATCCCAACATGAGCAAAGCTGAAGACCTCATTAATCTAAGATGAGATGAGGGAAGAGGCCCTGTCAACGGCCCTAATGTGCCCCTATAGCCATGTTAGAAACAGGAGGAGAATCTTGTCCTAACGTGAGCAAAGGTGAAGGTCTCATTAATCTAAGATGAGATGAGAGAAGAGATCCTATCAACGGCACTAATGTACCCCTACAGCCATGTTTGAAATAGGAGGAGAACCTTATCCTAACATGAGCAAGGCTGAAGACCTCATTAATCCAGGACAAGATGAGAGAAGAAGCCCTATCAATGGTCCTAATGTGCCCCTATAATTATGTTAGAAATAGGAGGAGAACTTCATCCTAACGTGAGCAAGATCGAAGACCTTGTTAGACTAAGATGAGGCGAGGAAAGAGGCCCTGACATCAGTCCTAATGTGCCCCTACGATCGCGCAAGGAACAGAAGATAACCTCATCCTAACAGGAGGTAGACCAAGGCCTCGTTAATCTAAAATGAGAAGAAGGAGAAATCCCTACCAGTGATCCTTATATGTATCCCCCTATAGCTATGTCAAATACGAAAAGAAGAATCCCATCCTAGTTTATGAAAGGGACCCCTAGCTCAGCATCCACAACAAGCATCTCATTAGAAGACAAAACAAAGAAAAATGAGGTGAAGAAAGTGAAGCCATTAATAAGCATTGAATTTGTATAAGAAAATGATGAAAAAGGTACCATTTTTTTGCAAATATAAGTTCACTACAAGCAAAATAAAGATTGACAAGAATGATTACTTAAAAAAGAAGAAGAAGAAAAAAGTCGAAGCCCTAAGATGGATCGGACTCCTCAGACTTTGGACTGTCGACCTCGGCCATCACCAAGGCCTACTTTAGCTTAAGGATCTCCCCCTCAAACTCCTTCTTATATAGACCATCTATGTACATCCTATTGGCATGTTGGAATTTGCCTTCAAGCTCTTGTTGTTGCTTCCTCAAGACCTCAGACTCGGCCTCTACATTCTTGATAGCCTGATGTTCACAGGTTAACTGGATCTTCAGCCATTGAATCTCTGCTTTCTCTGTCCCTATCGCTTCTGAGAGCTTGCCGATGGTCCTCTTCATGGAGACGATCTTCTCCGACTCGCCACTTGCATCGGCTTGCTGACTACTGTATAATCATCTTTGAAAATAAGTTGCTTCATCACTGACGGTCTTGAGCTCACAATCCAACCTAGACATTTTCTCTGCCAAGGTTATTCTATAACTATTGTGCCAGGCCTCGATGTCTCGTAACTGCTTCTGAAGCTCGGAGATCTTCTTGGACCAGTCCCAGTCATGCTGAGCCTTGTGGGTAGACCACGGTGAGCTTCACTCCAGTAGATGGATTTTCTCTTTTGCCATCTTGAGATCAGCTTCGAGAGAGCTGATCTTCGCCGTTAGCACCCAAGATTTATCGCTGGCATTTTTCTTGAGCTCAGCAATCTTCCTCTCAAAGCTATCCTTTCGGATGCTGAAGCTTGCGAAGTCCTTCATATGTAAATTTTGAAGATGAGTGACCTCTTTGATTGCCTCCAAAGAATTCTTTCGAGAAGCTTGAAGGTTGTCCTCCATCTTCTTCAACTTCTTCAGATAGTGGACTTCCTTCTTTAAGCTTTTAATTAAAGATTTCAGTGGAACTCCCTGAAGTAAGGGGTCGGCATCGATTGGAGATGGTGGGTTATGGCTCTGATTATTGAAGAAATTATGGATAACACATGGCACAACACCAATATAAAGAAAGGCATAGACAAAAGTAAATTCACTTTCATTTAATTAAAAACTTTCAAGTACAAAGCAAAATAAAAAAGAAAAAGAAAAAAGTATAACTATTCAAGGTCCTCAACCTCGGAAGGTGCGGCGGTGAAAGAGGTTGGAGCACTCTCGACAGCCTCGAGTTCCTGAGCAGGCTCAGGCACCTCCACGGTAGGTTTGAATGGACCGAGGGTAGGCTCAGCAGGGGAATGATCGGCTGCAGTATTGGATGGTCCTACATCTTCGCCAAGATCCTCCTCATCCAAAAAGCTTAGGTCGAGCTTGAAAAATTTTTGGACCACCCTACCTTCACAGAGTTCGAATCCCTTAATGAACACCTTCTAGTCGAAGGTGATGTTCAGGTCTTTCATTTTGAAAAAGGCCTTAAACTCTTCCATGGCCCACGCTGCCACCTCCGAAGCTGACTTCGCCTTACGAGCCTCCAGCTCAGCAACCCTCCCCTCAGCCTTTTTTCTTTTCTCCTCCTCCAGTGCCAGAGTGGTCTTCAGCCTGATCAAGATGAGCTCCTCTTTTTGGAGCGTGCCTTGGAGACTCACAACTTTCACTACCTTCTCCTTCAGCCTGATCCTCTGACGGAAGATCTACGAGCTCAGGGAGAAGTGACCCTCCTTCGATGATGTCGATGCTAGCAGTCGGGGCGACCTTGGCTTATGGGCGGACCTTGGGTGCGACATCTATGGCAGCAAGAGCCACAAGATCAGAGTTATTGACCTTCACCCATTTTGAACCCTCGCTCGGGGCCTTCCCCTTCCTTTTCTTCTAGGCATAAAGGCCCTTGGTGAGCCTCTCCATAGCATCAGTATCCATTTCTGCGACAAAGAAAAAATTATAGTCAGCCAAGGTACATACAAAACTTCATGAGAATTGAACATTCATACTCATATATATGTATATATGCATACATGAGGCAAAAAATAGTGATAACAATAATAGTACCGGTGGGGTTGAGAGGACTTAAGCTAAGGTTGAACAAGGTCTGCTCCTTTAGAAGGTCTGAAAGAAGAGGAGCTCGGTACGCCTTGAGCTAGTTAGAAGACTCAAGGTCGGCTCCATCTAAACTAGGGGCTCGGTGAACTGATTCCCGAAGGAAGCCCTAGGAAGGAAGGTCAAGCAGTAAGATCGGACATTGGACATAGAAGTATTTCTCCTTCCAGTTATAAATGAAAGAAGGAGAACTTTTTAGTAACCCCTTCTTACCGAACTGGAGGAAGAAATACCATCAGTCCTTCATGAAAGGATAACGCTTGAAAGTGTAAAAATTCTAAAAAAATAAAATAGTCGACTAAACTTTGATCAGATGACATAGAAAAAAAAACCAATTATAAATCGAAAGAAGTTCGATACGATGGAAGCAAAAGAAATATTCAGAAAGCAAAAAAGCATTATAACAAAAGGCGAAAGGGGAAGTCGAAGCCCGACACGCAAGGCTTCTAGATACAGACAAAACCGACCGATTGGAGGTGAACTAGCACGTTCATCCAACCCAGAAAGCTTGAGGTCGTACTCGGGGGGAACCCCATATTGGATGTGGATCAATGAAAGATCGTTTGGAGTCAAAATTGAAGGGGTGGTATCCGGAATAAAAGATTGGTGAGACATATTCCTAGGCTCAACCTTGGTCAAGGGTGCGGGATCTAAGAAGGCTGGTTTGGATGAGCTCCAAGAACTTGTGGAATGGGAGGTTTCAGAAGACATTCAAATCAAAATAAAACCTCTAAAAAACCCCTAAAAATTTAAAAAAATGCATTGTAGAAGCTTCTACTAGAGAAACCAAAAGAGCAAGAAGAAAAAAGATGCTAGAAAAAAACAAAAATAGATGATAGGAGGCTAACCTAAGTTGACTAAGAAGGGTAAAGAAGCGATGGGCATGACAAAAATCGAGTAGAAGAGCATAAAAAATCGGAGAGGATGCGAAAAGAATCGGTGCTCTCGAGCAGAAAGAAGGCAAGGGCTTAGGAGGAAAGAAGACCTAGGTAAGAATGAATTCCAGAGGAAGGAGAAGGCCTTTAATAGCCAAGAAAAGCTCGAGATAGTTATGATCACAGATCTCCTTCGACTGATCTGTGTGCACCACGTGTCCCACTCGTGATGGCTGAGAAGTGGCAAAGTTTTAGTAGGAGGCTCAAAAAATATTTTTTCAGATCACCTCATATTTATGAAGTTTCGATGCCAGCATGGTAGATGCCAAGGCATCCCATCCTAATGGGCGCGAGAGACAAATGAACTTTGCCAGTCATATCTATACTCCCTTCCTTCGAATTTCAAACTCGGAAGTAGGGGGACTATTGTTGGAGATAAACCCACTCCCATCGAAGTTCAACTAAATATCTAGTCTCAGAGCAATCTCGGTCACCCTCCTATCATTGGATCCTCTTTGGATGAACTTGAATAGTGAGAGTGCCCCCTAGGTAGTTTAGCCTGGCTAGCTTGGGGGCCAATCGAACTCCTTTCAAACTCCTCTCCGCCAGTCGAACTCCTCTCAAACTCCTCTCCGTAAGTCAAACTCCTTCCGAACCTCTTTGCCAGTCGAACTCCTATCAAACTTCTTCTTCAATCAAACTCCTTCAGCTGTCAAACTCCTACCGAACTTCTTCTTCAGTCAGACTTTTTCAGTAGTCAAACTCCTACCAGACTTCTTCTTCAATCGGCCTTCTCTGTAGATTGGATCTCCTCCCCAACTCCTCCGATCATAGGCCTTCTGTACTCATTGTAGCCAGATTCTGCCAATCGATGAGAGGAATTTCTTTCGATCAAGCCTCCTGTGGTCACCCAGAAGGACCTCATTATCTATGCAAGTCTGGCTCCTAATACAATACAAGCCGACCTACATGCAGGCAATCTTAAAGGGGCCCAAACTTCTCTAGAACCATCATGACTTGGAGCTCTTCACCACTAGCGCAACTCCATCTGAACTTCGACCATTAATCCCCAACGAACATCACTCTCAATAGGCAAGTCACGATAATGAACACCACTCTCCATAACAAACTCCATATTGTCTGAACGATCCACTACCAGATGGTTACAGTTATCACCATCAGTTTGTTATGGGCTCTACCTATATAAGAGATCCTCCAAATATGCTTTCTTCCCTAAGCTCTCGATTTCTTTCTAAAAAACTCTACTAAAATTTCTTTAAGCACTTCATTTCTATTGGCTGAAAGAGCTGACTTGATTGTCGGAGGATCTTGCTAGAGCCACCACCCTCAACTCTGGACGAGACTTATTTTGTAGATCATCGGTGGCCACCTCATCTTCTCTAACTCTAGCCTCGATTCTGGTGACAACTAGATTTTGCACCAATAATATCTTTGTAGCCTCTTATTATTGGGCCGAAATAGTTGTGGAGCATTCAACATGTTTCAAATTTTGATGCTTTGATGAAGGAGTCATTCTTCATATGCGCAATGCTTCTATGGATAATAAATAACTTTCTAGCTTATGCACTAATATTTGGTTGGAGCACGAAAGGTGAGCAAGCATGCCTGATTTATAAAAAATAAATATCCAATCTAAAAGATTGATGCATCAAAGGAGCTTTAGCTTTATGGGACATCGATGTTTCCTCCATCGAAACCATCCAAACAAAAGGATTGTATGCTCCTTCGATGGTACTATTGAAAAAGATGAGTAGCCTAGCTGGATATCTGGGAATGAGGTATTGAGAGAGTTAGATGGTCTTAGTATTCATTTTAGAAAAGATGATCTGATTGATAGTAAGAAGAGGAAGCATTGATCAAAGATAGGTGACACACACTTTAATTGGAGAAAAAAAGCATCTTCTTTGACTTGCCATATGAAAAGAAAAATCTAGGGTTTTCTAGCATGTATTTTAATTTTTTTTTCAAAATATGAACAACAGAAGCAAGAGATTAATCAAATTAATCTATAAAATATGTAACTAAATCTTAGATCTAGGATCTCAAGACATGAATCATGCATGCAACAAATTTGAAAAATAAATAATACATAAAAATAAAGGTATTGACTATATCAATATCAAATAAAAACTAGATCTAATTTAGTAAGTGAAAGAGATCATATCTCTTTTACCTTTTGTAAGTTGAGATCTCCACTTGCTGATCTGAGGCTGAGTTTATCGCTTCAAGCCACATATGCATCCGGCCTCTAAGGGAAGTGCACACGAAGCCTTGATCTTGATCTGAAGACTAGTCTCTGGAAATCAACATAGTGTGCTAGCACTATGTTGATCCTTCTTTGACAGTTGATCAAGAACCTCCTTCTTCAAAATGCTTCAACCTTCCAAGGACTAAAAGGAGATAGGGAGGATCTGAGAGAGGACTTCCTCCTAACCTTTTTCTCTCAAAAAGTAGTGGAAGAAGATCTAAAAACAAAATCCTAGAGAAGACCCTTCTTCTCTCTTTCACTCCTCTCACTTGGATACTTGAACTTGTGTCCTTACAATAACCTATGCCCAAGAACCTCTTGCACCCAAGACTCCCATGCCCAAACCCTCTCTCTTAGATGATTTTTTTATAGAAACTTCATGCCCAAACTTCGTTTAAATAGAAAGATAGAGAGGAGTCATTGTCTAGGTCAAACATCTAGAAAGAAATGTCCAAATTGCACAAGAGTTGGTGTGCCCAACTCTTGGGTGCCTCCTTCCTATTATTTTTGGCATGGAGTCTAGGTATTGGCACCCAAAATATTTTTCTTTCTCTCATGAAAAATTCAAAAAAAAATCAGATATATTGGCACCACAAAGAGAGAGAGAGTTTTGGTTTATTCAAACTCTATTAAATAGAGTTTTGGATCAAAACTACTTCCTAGTTTTGACTTGGTCCAAACCAATTTCCATCTAAGTGAAATAAGAGGTGTAGGGGCACATGAACTCTCTCGGGGTGTGAGTTGTTTCATGCAAAAAATCAAGGGAGAGAGGCATGGGAGGGCTAAGTGGCGCAAGGGATAAGTTCTAGTCAAACTAGGACTTCATGCTTTGACTAGTCAAAGCTATTCTTTTAGCCTAATTAAAATAGATCTTGGTGCAGCTTAATTAATGGTATTCCTAATCCAATTAAAAATCTAATTAAATTAGATTTAATTTAATTTAATTTTAATTTTAAATTTTAATTAAATTAAAAATTAGGTGCACTCAAGTCCTAATTCAACTAGAAATTGTTCTTCCTTACAATTGGCTTATCCCCTAAACCAATTAGACTTAATCTAATCAAGTCCAAACTAGATCTAATTAAAAATTATTCAATTAGACTTGATCTCAACCCTCATGCTCAATCGATTGAGCCAATTAGCAATTTAATTGCTAATCAATCCTCCTACAACACTTGCACTAGGTCAAACATCAATCATATTGATTGTTTGACCTAAAAATGATTCTTAATCATTGATCAACCATCTGATCAGATTGAGATCTTTAATGTGCGTGAACCTAAAAGTCTAAATCTAGGTTGGTAGTATAGAAATAAATTTCGGTACTAATCAAAGTGATCATCTAGCAATAGTACTCGACGGTCAGATAGGTCGAATGTGTAAAGCAAAAACCCATGTGGATATGGTTTCCATATAATTCATCTCCTTAACCATGAATTCTCATAGGAGGATTCAGGATTTAACTGTCAACCTTGAATAGATCATCCACATTGTATTTTAAAATATCAAATCCATCATATGGATTATCTTGGCCAAGGTTTTGCTAAATTGAAATACAGCGATGCATTATCTCCAAACTCTTGGAGTGATCAATCCCATCTTAATCACTCACCGACTTCACAAATACTTGACTATGTCTAGAAATCTTCCATCATTGAATTAAAAATTTAGATAGTCTAACATCAAAGTATAGTGAGTTGCTTGTAAGTCACCATGGTGATCTCAGATCGAAGAGACACTTATACCCATATCCCATCAAAGCAATTCTTGATAGCAGAATGTTTTGGAGTTGGTCAAGTTCAGTGACGATGTATCCCTACATCTTATCTATATGCCATACCAATATCTCTACACTTCTTAGTTAAGAGGACAATCAATCTATATGGTAAACAATCTACACTCGATAAATGTTGTCTTCCTAGTTAACAATGTATCATTTGGTTGCGAACAATACTAATCAATAAATCCCCTCTTTATCGAATCTAAATAATCCTAAAGACTTTATCGCAACACCAGAGTTCATCAGAAGATGTAGACTTATGATGAAAAATGTTAAAATAAATTTTTATTTATAATAAATTATTTATATTTTAAAAGGATAGCATAACCATCAACAGACTAATGATTGGCTTTAGGACATATTTTCCAACAACTCCCATTTATCCTAAAGTCACTCGGTATAGTATCTAACACCCATCTTCAACTTATAGTTGTCAAACATCTTTATCGCCAGGACTTTAATGAAGAGGTTGGCCTGATTTTTTTTTCCATCGATTTTCTGAAGGTCAACGTCACCTTGATCCATGATCTCCCAGATCAGATGGTAGCGGCACAGTATGTGCTTCATCCTCTGATGTGCCTTTGATTTCTTTACTTGAGTGATGGCTCCAGTGCTATTATAGTAAATTAGGACTTGACCAACTAGAGAGGGTGCCACTCCAAGCTTGGTGATAAACTTTCTCAGTCATACAGCTTCCTTCGCAGCATCGGATGTCACGATGTACTCCATCTCGCATACTAAGTTTGCCATAGTATGATACTTGGAACTCTTCCAGTAGATGTCTCTACCATTTAGGATAAATATATAACCCGACATGCTTTTACTATCATCTTGGTTAGATTGAAAGATGGGGTCTGCAAATTCTATAAGTTTCAAATCCAACTCATCATAAATCAGCCACTGGTCCTTAGTATTTCTTAAATACTTAAGGATAGTTTTTACAACCTTCTAGTGGTTCTCTCCTGGATCAGATTGGTATCTACTCACTACTCCTAGTGAGTATACCACACTTTGTCTAGTACATGTCATGGCGTATGCAATAGATTCTACTATCGAAGCATATGGAATTCTATTCATACGCTCTTTCTCTTCAAGAGTTGTCGAATAATCCTTCTTAGAGAGAAATTTTATGGCCTATCAAATGATAGCTCTTCTTGAAATTCTCCATGCTAAAGCTCTTTAGCATAGTTTCTATGCACGTGGATCGAGACAACCCAAGCATCCTCTTAGATCTATCCTTATAGATCATCATTCCTAGGATGTAAGATACTTCTCCCAAGTCCTTCATAGAGAACTGAGATGACAGCCATACTTTTATTCCTTATAGTGCAGGGACGTCATTCCTTATAGTGCAGGGACGTCATTCCTAATTAAGAGAATATCATTCATGTACAAGACAAGAAATACCACTACCGGACTATTTTTCCATTTGTATATGCAGAGCTCTTTTCCATTCTTAACGAAGCCATATATTTTGATCATCTTATTAAAATGCATGTTCCAACTCCAAGATGCCTACTTTAATTAATAAATGGATCTCTAAAGTTTGCACCCCTTAAACTAGTCGGTGGATGTGAACCCATCTGATTGTATCATATACACCTCTTTAGTCAGCTCTTCATTTAGAAAAGCTATCTTCACATCTATCTATTAGATCTCATAGTCTAGATAGGCAGCTATCGTAAGCATAATCTAAATAAATTTGAGCATTGTCACAAAAAAGAATGTCTCATCATAGTTAATACCATAACGATGATGATACCCCTTGGCAATCAGATGGGCTTTATAGGTCTCCACCTTCCCGCTGCACCTCTTTTTGTTTTGAAAATCCACTTACACCTAATAGATTTAATCCCTTCAGGTGGGTTAACTAATATCTATACATCATTGACATTCATGGACTCTATTTTAGATTTCATGGCCTCAAGCCACTTCTCGGAATTAGGCCTCTGCATTGCATCCATGTAGGTGATCGAATCCTCATCATTCTCATCGAGTTTGATAAAATCACCATCCTGGATCAAGAAACTATAGTATCTGTCTGATTCATGTGGTACTCTATCGGATCGCATTAATGGTATAGGGGGCATCGAATTTAATCTAATCAAATCTGATTTAAGTTCAGCTAACTATGTCAATTTTCTACCTATTGAACTTCCTCCAATTCAATCTTAGAGGCAACAATTTCTTCACCAAGGAACTCTTTTCCTAAAAAGATTGTCCTATTGGTGACGAACACCTTTTGTTCTTCAACATAGTAGAAATAATAACCTCTAGTTTTCTTAGGATATTCTATAAACACACACTTATTAAATCGGGGTCCAAGTTTATCTGTATGCAAATGTTTGACGTAGATCGGACAACGCCATATCCAAAGGTGAGAGAGTGTAGGCCTATGCCCAGTCTATATCTCATATGGAGTCTTTGCAATAAATTTACTTAGAATTATGCAGTTTCAAGAGCATAACCCCAAAATAAAATAGGCAGACTAGTAAACCCCATCATGGATCGAACCTTGTCTAATAAAGTTTGATTCCTCCTTTTCAATATACTATTATGCTGTAGTGTCCTTGAATGAGTCCATTGAGAAAGAATCTTATTCTCTCCTAGATATGTAAAAAATTTACCAGAAAAGTATTCACCTCCTTAATCAAATTGAAGAATTTTAATATACTTTTTAGTTTATTTTTCTACCTTATTTTAAAATTTTTTGAATATATCAAATGAATCTGACTTATGTTTCATCAAATAGACATATCCATACCTTGATAGATCATTTGTGAAAGTAATGAAGTAGAAATATCCATCCTAGCACTTGTGCTCATAGGTCTATATACATTAGTATATACTAGACCTAAAAGCTCACTAGCTCTTTCATCTTTTTAAATAAAAGATGACTTGGTCATTTTTTTAAGAAGATAGGATTCATTTATTGGAAGTAATTCATAATCAGTAGCTTTGAGAATTTTCTATTAAGTCAATCTGTTTATTCTATTCCTATTTATGTGACCTAGTCTACAGTGTCAAAGACAGACATCTAATATATTATCTATTCTAGGGCATTTATTAGATGAGTACATTATGTTCACAGACTGTGATAAAATGTAAATATCATTTCTTTGTTGTCCATGCATTATTGCAACATCATTCATAATGATATCACAATAATCTCTCTTTATTGATAAATGATAATCATCTTTGGCCAAAAGGCCAATAGAGATTATATTCATAAAAAAAAAGGACAGTAATGACAATCATCTAAAGAAATGATATTATCATTAAAAATAAGCAAAACTATTCTCATAACTAGAATTGGAGCAGATCTTCCACTCCAATACTTAGGAATCGCTCATCATTCTTAAATTTTGTACTAACTTGAAGTCCTTGCAATTAATTACAAAAATGAACTAGACTTCCAATATCCAATACCCACATAGTAGTATCACAAATAAAAAAATTATAAGATATTATCATATAACTATTGGAAAATATGTATGGTTTCATGCATAAATTTTAAAACTTTTTTGAAATATAATACAACAAAATATACAAATTAAACCATTTAATCTACAAATGCATGTAATCTAATTACTAAACCATATATCTAGGATGTATAATATGTTATATTATATTTTAAATCAAAAAATAAAAGATTTGGTATTGATCAAATCAATATCCTAGATCTAGAAAGATTCTAGATCTAAAATCGAGATCGCATCAAGGTGAGAGAGATCAAATCTCTTATCATGTGCAGGTCAAGAACTCTATAGGTGATTTACATTATTGTCTTTAGAGCCGCACATATGTCCAACCTCTATAGGTGATCCACACAACATTGCAACAAAATTGGAGGTTCGTCGATCGAAGATCCGCTCGAAGTGCTAGCTTCTCATGGATCCCTATGGATGGTTAATCTAAAATTTATTCTTCAAATCTTTTAGACACTCCAAGAGATGAAGAATATGAAAAGGATTAAGGAAGAAATTTAATCTTTGAATCTTCCAAAAATCAAAAATAAAATACATTAGAAAAAGATCCTAAGAAAAGATAAATCTTCTCTTTCAAGACATCAATGATTGATGTTCTGAAAACATCTTCATTCTAGGACAAGGGAAGACCATCTCCCCTAGATTTTTTTCATGTTTCTAGTGTTAGATATATGTGCCCTAGAAGTCAGAATTGGCTGACACTTGTAATACACTTCTGAGGGCAAAATTATAATTATGACTATAATAAATTAAATGGGTTATTCTTTATCACATATGTGTATTAAGTGTCTGTGATACATCGTTTGAGTTAATGGTAATGATAACTCATATGTTTAAGAGTTGAAAATTTAAGACATAAATAATCATTGTTAACTCATAAAATGCTCCCGACCATAGGATCATCACGAGGATGGTGATTGATCTGGAAGGTTAGTGTACAATCGCTTCTCTTTAGTAGATGAATCTTGAGTCTATGGTGTGGAGACATCGGAGCGAGAGTATAGGTACTCGTTAGAGAATGAGGGCACTGAGCGTGACCACCTCGAGTAGTCATTAGGGAGTCTACCTTCTCGTCAATGACTGACTCGATGCTGCAGTAGTGTGTCTGGTTCTTTGACCTTGAGGTGCATCGGCAGTTCACCTTGAGGGTGTTATAGTTTGACTACACCATTTCTCGGTCTCCTAGCCATATGGAACCCTGAGGTGTATGTTGGCTATAGCATGTTCATTGTAGGAACTGGATTGCATCAAGATGGAATCTATCTACCTCGGTGGTAGAGGAGCAGCCCTATGATGAATCATGAGAATCAAGTCCAGAAGTCCATGGCCATGGTAGAGTGAAATAATAGAAAGAGTTTCTATTTAGATTTTCACATTGGACTCGAATCGAATGATTACATCATATGACAGAGACTAGGGTTTGACGAGTTCACCTTAACCCTAATCTGATCGGGGCTCAAGATAGAAGAACTTAATCACACAGGTAGCTGCACCAAGAGGTTCGCATTCAGCTCTGATGGGTTGCCACCATATACTGCTAGGTGTCACTGGTGGATTTTGGGAGCAATTAGAATGATTTAGATGATCGATCATTCTAGCTGTTCGAATCAGAAGAGTTCTGATCCATCGAAAGGAGTTTCGATGATGTCGATGATAGAGATCATGACATATCCCATTACCATACAGAACTGAACCTAACTGGGTCACACAAACAAGGGTTTGAATCTGGTGATCATCAATTGAACTGATCTAGTTCAATTGATCTGAATGAGATTCAATTAGGTTCAAGGAAATCGTGCTAGCACTCGATTGAACCTAACGTTCTTCTTTTACTATCATAAATAAGTTGTCCTGACTGAGCCAAAGGAGTTTGTGCTCAATCAGAGGCCTTCATATGGTCTGACTGGAGGTTGTCCAAGTCAGAATAGGTTGTCTTATTTTGTAAGACATTACCTGCCATTTTTGGTCACCTGCCATTTCTTGTTCTTTGACTTTGGTCAAAAGTCTACCTTTGACTGGTCAAATGTTGACCATTGACCCTTTGACTTTTGACCACATGTCATGCACCTATTGGAGAGCTGGTGGGGGCTTGTCCCCCTGCCAGAACCTGGCAAGGAGAAGGGCGCACGCCAAGGGTGGCGTGAGCCCAAGTAGGAGGCGCCTAGGAGTCCTTGTTGGACAAGGACTCCACCTCCCTTTTTGGATTCCAATCAGAGTTCTACTAAGAATCCAACTTTGACTGGTCTTAGGCACCCTCTAAGGAGGAATCCAGGGGTCTCTATTCCAACCAATCAGATTTAGATCTGATTTCACAAAGGGTTGTGATTGGTTGAGAGGAAGAGGAGTTGGATCACAAGACAGTCTATAAATAAGACCCTGCGCCCAACCCTCAAAGTCAAAGAACAAGAATGGCAAGTGACCAAAAATGGTAGTAATGTTCTTATAAAATAAGACAATCCTATTCCTAACTTGACAACCTCCAGTCAGACCATAATGAAGCTTCTAATTGAGCACAAACTCTTTGGCTTCAGACAAGAACAACTTATTTATGATAGCAAAAGAAGAACGTTTAGGTTCAATCGAGTGCTAGCACGATTTCCTTGAACCTAATTAATCTCATTCGGATCAATTGAACTAGATCAGTTTCATTGATGATCACCAGATTCAAACCTTGTTTGTGTACCCAGTTGGTTCAGTTCTATAATGATAATGGGATATGTCATGATCTCTATCATCGACATCATCGTAACTCCTTTCGATGGATCAGAACTCTTCTGATCGAACAGCTAGAATGATCGATCATCTAAATCATTCTAATTGCTCCCAAATCCACAGTGACACCTAGCAGTATATGGTGGCAAACCCATCAGAGCTGAATGCGAACCTCTTGGTGCACCTATCTGTGTGCTTCCGTTCTTCTATCTTGAGCCCGATCAGATTAAGGGTTTAGGTGAACTCGTCAAACCCTAGTCCTCTGTCATATGATGTCATCATTCGATTCGAGTCCAATGTAAAAATCTAAAATAAAACTCTTTCTATTATTTCACTCGCCATTGCCATGGGATTCTGGACTTGATTCTCATGATTATCATAGGGCTGCTCCTCTACCACCGAGGTAGATAGATTCCATCTTGATGCCATCTGTTCCTACAATGAACATGTCATAAAGCGACATACAACCTTAGGGTTCCTATGGCTAGGAGACCGAGTAAATGGTGTAGTCAAACTATAACACCCTCAAGGTGAACTGTCGATGCACCTACAGTGTCAAAGAACTAGACACACTACTGCAGCATCGAGTCAGTCATTGATGAGAAGGTAGACTCCCTAATGACTACTCAGGGTGTCACGCTCAGTGCCCTCGTTCTCTAACGAAGTACCTGTACTCTCGCTCTGGTGTCTCCACACCGTAGACTTAAAGACTCATCTACTAAAGAAGAAGTGATTATAACCACCAATTCTCGGATCACATCACCATCCTCGTGATGATCCTAATGGTCGGAGCAATTTATGAGTTAACAATGATATTCATGTCTTAAATTTCAACTCTGAAAATTATGATTATCATTACCATTAACTCAAAGAATGTATCACAGACACTTAATACACATATGTGATAGAAAATAACCCATTTATTTGCTTTAAGTCAAATTATAATTTTGCCCTAGAAGTGTATTACAAGTGTCAGCCAATTCTGGCTTCTAGGGCACATATATACTAACAATCTCTCACTGTTCCTAAAGCCATTTGGGCGTACAAGTCTAATCCCACTTCTCAAAGGTGGGCTTGGAACTTCTGTTGGCCCAACGGCTTTTGTAAGTGGCGTCTGCCACATTATCTAACAGAGTCGACTCTCTTGACCTCGACATAACCTTTTCAAGGTAATCGCGGATGGGATGGTATCCACCATTTGCTTGGAACTCTCCC
>QRFJ01000143.1:374903-466757 GCA_006176705.1 Cocos nucifera | reverse complement strand
TGGTCAAAAGTCTACCTTTGACTGGTCAAACGTTGACCATTGACACTTTGACTTTTGACCATATGTCATGCACCTATTGGAGAGCTGGTGGGGGCCTGCCCCCTGCCAGAACCTGGCAAGGAGAAGGGCGCATGCCACCCTAGGCATGTGCCCAAGTTGGAGGCACCTAGGAGTCCTTGTTGGACAAGGACTCCATCTCCTTTTTGGATTTCAATTAGAGTTCTTCTAAGAACCAACTTTGACTGGTCTTAGGTGCCCTCTAAGGAGGAATCCAGGGGACTCTATTCCCACCAATCAGATTTAGATCTGATTTCACAAAGTGTTGTGATTGGTTGGGAATAAGAGAAGCTGGATCACAGTCAGTCTATAAATAAGACCCTGTGCCCAACTCAAATAATAGATTCAATTGAGAATTGAAAACCCCACGCCCCAAGGCTGCCTCTCCCCCTCCCTCTCCATGCCAAACCACCTTCTCCCCTTGCTCTCCACATCCAAAAGGAGTTTTGGACCTTGGTTGGTGCGATTCAGATCAAAGAAAGGCGATCAAAAGTAAGAAGGCTGCGCTGCTGCAAAGGACGACTGCTCATCTTCAAAAAGAGTTTTGAAGATCCTCCAGATCAGATCTAGATCTAATTTTTGGAGGTGTAGAGAAGAAGAGGATCTCCAGATCCAGCCCGAGTGGAAACCAGTAGAGGCCAGGCGCTTGCGTGGCTAGATCCAGAACCTTCTGCTGCAAACAGGATCATCAACAGGGTAATAGGATTACCCAGATCAGGTAAATTAAATTTGATTTAATTTATCTTTTAATTTTATTTTATTAAAATAATAAGAATTAAATATAAAATATATCATGATCTGATTGGGATCAAGAGAAAAATTTTTGAAATATATCTCTTGATCAGATCAGATCTGAACGAATCTGGATCGAAAAATCAGGATTTCCCTTCAATTGGCACTCTGCCATCTAGTAGAAGTTCTTTGGTTGCTTGAGGACCTGGAAGAAGGCATACACTGCTTGACTGACTTTAGAATAAAGTGGTTTAAGGATGCCACCTTCTTGATCAGGTGCTGGATTTTCTTTATCAATTTTGAGGCGGTCATCTCCTAGATGGCCTGGATGTTCTCTAGATTAGCTTCGATTCCCCATCTTGAGACCATGAACCCCAAGAATTTTTCTGAGGTCACTCTGAAGGCACATTTAGTTGGGCTAAGCTTCATCTTATATCTTTGAAGGGTGTTGAAGGTTTCTTCAAGGTCGGCAATGTGATTGGATGAGATCTGGCTCTTGACAAGTATATCATTCACATAGACTTCCATATTGTGGCCGATCTGCTCCTTGAAGATCTTATTGACCAGGTATTGATAGGTTGCACCTACATTTTTAAGCCCAAAGGGCATGGCTATGTAACAATAATGGCCATGATCAGTAATAAAAGTAGTTTTCTCCTCAGCCTCTGGTGCCATTTGGATTTGATTATAGCCGAAGAAGGTATCCATGAAGGTGAGAAGCTCGTGGCCTAAGGTTGCATCCACCAACTGATCAATTCTGGGTTGGAGGTAGCTATCCTTTGGGCAGGCCTTATTCAGCTTCTTGAAGTTGATACACATTCTTCACTTATCGTTGGCCTTTCTAGCTAGAACCACATTGGAGACCCAACTTGGATAGTAGACTTCTCGAATGAACCCAGCTTTGAAAAGCTTATTGACTTCCTCTACTATTGCCTTCTGCCTTTCTGGTGCATGGCCTTGAATTTTCTCTTTCACTAGTCTATACTTATGATCGATGGCCAACCGATGTTCCATGACATTGGCATCAATTCCTAGCATGTTTGCTGGGACCCAGGCAAAGATGTCAGCATTCTTCCATAAGAAGGCAATGAGCTACTCTCGAACTTTATCTCCTAAGTTGGGGCTGATCTGCACTGTATGCTCCATGCTTCTATCATTAAGAGGGATGGTTACAATATCTTCCATGGGCTCGCCTCGCTCCTTAATAAGATCGTCGTGGACATCCAACCCATCAACTGGGCAACAAGCAGGATGGCTTCTCTTTTGTAAGGTGATAGAGTAGTAGTGCCTTGCCAAAGCTTGATCTCCCCTAATCTTCCCTATTCCGCTACCTGTTGGAAACTTTATTTTCAAGTAGTAGGTCAATACCATGGCTCGGAGTGCATTCAGACTAGGTCGGTCGAGAATGGCATTATAGGCAAATAGAGCTTTTACTACCAAAAAGTTGACCTATGCTCTGGGCTATTTCGGATATTGTCCTGCAGCCATAGATAGCATTATTATTTCTTCGACTGGCATAGCATCGCCAGTAAAGCTCACCAGTGGAGAGTTCATAGGTCCCAGGTGGTTATTAGATATAGATATTTTAAAGAAAGCATCGTAAAATAAAACATCGATGGAGCTTCCATTATCTATTAGAATGCGGTGTATATCATAGTCAGTAATGTTTAAAGAGATTATAACTACATCATTAAGTGGAAACTGGACCCTTTAGGCATCCTCATCAGTGAAAGCTATGAGCTCCTCAGTTCTTCACCTCTTCATAGGCTTTGCTGATCCATTGGCCTCCTCCCGTCGAAGTCCCCTAGAGATGGTATTGATAATGCCGAGGAGTGGCCGATCTCCTGGTTGCTCCTTCCTCCTCCATGGCTTTGGTTGCAATAGTGCCCTTGGCCGATCTTCCCTCACCTCTAATTGGCATCTCAAAAATTGGCCTAGCCTACCCCACCTGATGAGCTCTCCGATCTCTTCTTGGAGCTAAATGTATTCTTTAGTATTATGATCGTGATCACGATGGTAAAGACAATACTCATTTAGATTGCGCTTGCCTGGGTGAGTGCGCATTCTCTCCGACCTCAGTAGTTGCTCCTTGATCTCTGATAAGTACCATAAAATCATCAATAAAAGTATTAATTTATTAATTAATTTATATTTATTTTTAAAAATTAATAATCAATTTATACATATTTTTGATAAATTAATATTTTTATTAATTAAAAATAATTAAAAAATTAATTAAAAAATAATGAAAATAAAAAAATAAAATATTATTACAAATAAAATGAGCTTATTTTTTTAGTCATAATGAAATAAGTTTGAAGCAAATCAAAGCTAAAATAGACTAGATATGATTTTTTTAAGAAAAATTAAAATAAAAAAGAAAAATGGCTTAGTCGGCTCCATAAGCCAAGCCAAGCCATCAAAGCCAACTCAGTCATAGAAGCTGTCAGCTGGTCCATGATCCAGGCATAGACTACTAGCTTAGCAATAATTGGTGAATCACAGAGCGATACGTGGTCGACTAAGTCCCTTAAAGGATTTATAGAAAATCTATCGTGGCTCATGGGGCATTTTGGTCTTTTAACTCGACAACAGGAGGCGCTGATTGGCTGTGGTGTGTGGTGCAGCTGATCCATGCGGTCCATGAGAATAGTAAGTATGCGATTGTGCGGCTGTGGTTCCTTGCGATCAAGATCCGATAGTGGTGGTTGGTTCCGATTTTAATTCAAACTCCAAGTGCCATCTAACGGTAGCGCTCAACCCAAAAAATGATCCAACGGTCCAGAAAGCTCCTAAGTTAATTAAAACACCCAGAACTCAGTCCAACGACCAGATTTCCTCTTGATTAATGCAATCGAATGGTCAAAATTTAATCCAACTTGATCTGGGCTGATACACATCCGATTTTGGCATTTTTTGGATCGTTTGATCCATATCTGATGGCTAAATTTCATCCAGAGCAACAAAATTCATCCAGGACTCTTTTAAATCCAAATTTCACTCAGATTTCTTTCTATTTTGATGATTAAAATGTCTTTTAGTCCTGCATTGCCTACACAAAAAACTCTCTAGCCATTCAACACCTATAAATAAGACCTCAGGCCTCCAAAATTCATTATCTTCGATTAAGGTGAAGCTTTAGTATAGGGTAGAGCCAGGCTTTGGATTAAAGGATGCTTCAAAGTAACGTGTGCCCTGAAGAGGAGCTGAGCTTCTACACCATCTTTCTATCGATGTCAATCCAAGATCGGAGATCAACCTATTTTAATTTCTTTTTTAATTTTATATATTTAAATTATGAACATTTTAATTAATACAATATTGATTTTTATGCTCTTTAATTTCATGGTCTTTATTTTTATTGCAATTTAAATTCTGCACTTTAATTATTTTACTGCAAGTAGATGCTATTTTAATTATTGCTCTTTATTTTAATTTAAAATATTAATTTTTATTTTACTGCAAGTAATGCTAAGATCTAACTAGTAGATCTTAGTACCAAGTTTACTTTTCTGCATAATTTAATTTCTACTTCACAATTTTAATTTTCGACTTCAAATTCTATTTTTAATTTTTTTTTCTTTTCAAAAATTAAAGATTTCAAATCTAAAATATTACCTTTCCTATGGATTTAATCCGACTCACTGCTATCTACATATTTTTAATTATTTTAAGAAGTTGGATTAAACTGATAAACACGGTATCTTAATGACAACATCACACTCTTATTAAGTTTTTGGCACCATTGTCGGAGAAGGCACGGACATTAAATTTTTGATCTCTTTAATTTTTTTATAAATAAATTATAAATAATAATTTAATTTTCTTATAAATATTGCTTGCTATTTTTTTTATTTATTTTGCAGAAAAAGAGGTTAAAGAATAAAAAGAACAAGGGCAAGGAACAAATCATTCAGTTTTGCTTGGTGAGATCAATCCTAACCGTAGTCCTCTTTTCTTTTTATTTATTTATTTATTTACTTTATTTTTAAATTAATTTAAAAAATATCCATTTAAACCTAATTAAAAGCTTAATGATAAGATTTGAAACCCTAACTATTTCGAGCATGCATCATATTAGTTTTATTTTTATTTTTTTTGGTGATTGTTGCAGGCATGGTAAGCCTTTCAGAATTTAATTAGTTGCATGCATCTAGTTTAAATTGCATAGAACCCTTTGATTGAAAATTTTTTGTGCATATTCATATTAAACCAAATTAAGGGCACAACCTAATTAAACAAGATAAGGTGGAGATTTTGAAGAAAAATCTTAATTTCCTAGGGTTAGATTCATTCAGATCTGATTGGACTGAGAGGCATATTTCAAAAATTATCTCTTAGATCTTAATTAGATCTGACACTTTTCAGATCTAATTTTATGATTTGATTAATAAGAAAATAAAATTAAATTAATTTTAAATTAATTTTATCTTGATTCTAGGTAATCTGATTATCCGTTGATGATCCTGTCGAAGCTTTGAGGTTTTGGATCTAGCCACGCAAGTGCCTAGCCTCTACCGATATCCACTCAGGTTGGATCTAGAGATCTTCTCTTTCTCTTTCTTTTCTTCAAAAATTAGATCTAGATCTGATTTGGAGAATCTTCAAAACTTCTTTTGAAGATCATCCGTCGTCTCTACAGCAGTGCTGCCTTCTTCCTTTTTCGTCAACCTTTCCTTGCCTGACTCGCATTAATCTGAAGGCCCAACTTCCTTGGGCATGGAGAGGAGGGAGAAGGCCAGATGGTGGCATGGAGAAGGGAGAGGGGCAGTCTTGGGGCATGGCTTGGAAGAGGAGTTCTTAAAAGTGGGCGCAGATAGGGTCTTTTTATAGACTCTGCTGTGCCATGCAGTGCTGCATCACCCCGGCCAATCATGTTGCTTCGTACAATCAGATCTAAATTTGATTGATAGGATGACATCACCTGATCCAATCAGATGAGAGATCCATAGGTTCATTCTTAGATGGTGCCTAAGACTGGTCAAAGTAGATACCCAAGGGCCACCTAAGTAGAAACCAAGAAGCAACATGGAGTCGCATCCGTATGGGACTTGAGCATCCTTATCCATGGGCACACACCATCCTAGGTGTGCACCCTCTTCTTTCCAATTTCTAGAGAGGTGACAAGCCTCTATTTGCTCTCCAATAAGTGCATGACACATGGGCAGATGTCCAAGGATCAAAGGTCAATGTTTGACCAACTCAAAGTACAAGAATTAGCAGGTAATGAAAAATGGTAGGTGTTATCTCAAATTTATCTCATAAATTAAGACAACCCTTTTTTGACTTGGACAAGCTCTAGTCAGACCAGGTAAAGGTACCTGAGTGAGCACAAACTCATTTGGCTCAGTCAAGACAACTTTTATGATAGAAGAAGGAGAATGTTAGGCTCAATCGTGTGCTAGCACGATTTTCTTGAACCTAATTGAATCTTGTTCAAATCAATTGAACTGGATTAGTCCAATTGATGATATCCAGATTCAAACCCTTATTTGTGTGACCCAGTTAGATTCAATTCTGTATGGTAATGGGATATGTCATGATCTTCATCATCGACATCATCGAAACTCCTTTCGATGGAACAGAACTCTTCTGATTCAGACAACTTAGAATGATCGATCATTTAAATCATTCTGATTGCTTCCAAAATCCACCAGTGACACCTAGCAGCATATGGTGGCAACTCATCAAAACTAAAAATGAACCTCTTGGTGCAGCTACTTGTGTAATTAATTTCTTCTATCTTCAGCCTCGATCAGATTAGGGTTAAGATGAACTCGTCAAACCCTAATTTCTATCATATGATTTAATCATTCGATTCAAGTCCGATGTGAAAACCATAATAAAAATTCTTTCTATTATTTCACACTGTGCCATGGCCATGGGCTTATGGACTTGATTCTTATGATCATCATAGGACTGCTCTTCATCCACCGAGGTAGATAGATTCCATCTTGGTGCAATCCAATTCCTATAATGAACATGCTATAGCCAACATACACTCAGGGTTCTGAATGGCTAGGAGACCGAGTCATGGTGTAGTCAAACTATAACACCCTCAAGATGAACAACCGATGCACCTTAGGTCAAAGAACCAGACACACCACTGCAGCATCGAGTTAGTCATCGACGAGAAGGTAAACTTCCTTATGATTACTCGAGGTGGTCACGCTCAGTGCCCTCGTTCTCTAATGAGTATTTGTACTCTCGCTTCAGTGTCTCTACACCATAGACTTAAGACTCATCTACTATAAAGAAGCGATTGTACACTAACCTTTCAGATCAATCATCATCCTCATGATGATCCTACGATCAGAAGCATTTTATGAGTTGATAAATGAAAATTCATGTCTTAAATTTTTAACTCTTAAAAATATGAATTATCATTACCATTAACTTAAGGAATGTATCACAGACACTAAATATACTTATCTGATAGAAAATAATCCATTTTATTATTTATAGTCAAAATTATAATTTTGCCCTTAGAAGTGTATTACAAGTGTCAGCCAATTCTAGCTTCTAGGGCACACATATCTAACAAACTCCCACTTGACCTAAAGCCAATTGGCTACAAATCTAAGTCCCATCTTCTCAAGGTGGGCTTCAATCTTCTGCTGGCCTAATGGCTTTGTAAGTGGGTCCACCGCATTATCTGTGGAGTCGACTCTCTTGACCTCGATGTAACCCTTCTCAAGGTAATCACGGATGAGGTGGTATTGCCGCTCGATGTGCTTGGATTTCTGATGAGACCTTGGCTCCTTAGCAAGGGCTATGGCGCCATTATTGTCGCAATACAGAGGAATGGTATCTGATGGCATCACTCCGATCTCTGTGGTAAACTTCTTATACCAGAATGCTTCCTTCATAGCTTCTGACGTGGTGATATATTCTGCTTCCATGATAGAATCTGCTATCACTATCTGTTTGGAACCTTTCCAACTAACAGCTCCACCACTGCACAAAAATAGACTCCCAGATGTCGACTTTTGATCATCTACATCGGACATAAAGTCCGAGTCTGTATACCCGTAGACTTGGAGTTCTCCATTACCAAAGACCAACAACATATCCCTAATTCTTCTCAAGTACTTAAGGATACATTTCACAGAAGTCTAGTATTCTTCACCTGGATTTGACTGATATCTGCTCGTGATACTCACGGCATGGGCTATATCAAGTCGTGTACATAATATGGCATACATGAGGCTTCCTATTGCTAAAGCATAAGGGATCTTGCTCATGCATTCTATTTCCTCAGGTGTGCTAGGGCACATCTTCTTGGAAAGATGAATGCCATGCCTGAAGGGTATTTGATGAGCATCATAAATTCATCAATAAAAGTATTAATTTATCAATTAATTAATATTAATTTTTAAAAATTATTAATCAATTTATATATAATTTTTAAAAAATTCATATTTTTATTAATTAAAAAATAATAAAAATTAAAAAATAAAATTTTATTATCAAAAGAAAGAGCTCATTTTTTTGATCATAACAAAATAAATTTCAAGTAAAACATAGCTAAAACAGAAAAGATATAAATTTTTAAAGATATAAAATAAATAAAAATTAAATTAAAAAAAAGAGAAAATGGCTCAGTCGGCTCCGTAAGTCGAGCCACCAAGCCAAGCCAAGCCATCAAAGCTGACTCAGCCATTGAAGCCATCAATCGGTCTACGATCCAGGCGTGGACCGCCAGCTCAGCAGAAACCGACGAATCAGAGATCGCCACGTGGTGGACCTAGACCCTTAAAGGGTCTACAAAAATTTATCGTAGCTCACAAGGCAATCTGGTCATTTCACTTGATGACAGAAACATTGATTGGTTGTGGTGTGCAGTGCGGCCGGTCTATGCGGTCCATGGGAACAGTGATTGTGCGATTGGACGGCTGCGGTTGATTGCGGTTAAGATCGGACGGTCAGCATTTTTTTCGGTTGCCAATTTCACTCGGATCACCATCGGATGGCAGCGCCTGATTCCAGCTTCGATCCGATGGTCCAGAATGCTCTTGATGGTGATCAAGACTCCTGAAGCGCGATTTGCGGCCATATTTCCTCGATCAAGCGCGATCGGATGGCCAGAATTTAATCCGACCTGATCTAGGCTGATAGGCATCCGATTTTGATGATTTTTGAACTGTTGGATTCCTATCGAATAGCCAGATATTATCAAATTTACCAGAGTCATAATAGAGTTATTTTTATTCAAATTTTATTCATATTTTTATGATTACAAAGGCAATTAGTCCCATATTGCTTTTAGAAATAAATATCTACCTCTTCTAGCTCTATAAAAAGGATCCTAAGCCTCTAAGAAAGGGAGGAGGGTTGGAAGGGAAGCTAAGGTATAGGATGGAAGCCAAGCTCTAGATTAAAGGTTGCTTCAAAGCTATGGTGCTGAGAAGAAGAGCTGGTCTTCTACGCCATCTTCATGCCTACGCTGATCACCGATCTCCATCTAGTCTTTTTCCTTTAATTTCTTGTATTAAAATTCTGAATTTTCTTTAATTTCTTGTATTTAAATTCTGCATCTTAGTTTTAAATTTAATAAAGAAAGTTTCATTATTCTTTTCGATTCTAGCTCTTTAAATTATTTGTTCTTTATTGCTTTTTAATTTTACTAAAGTAGTTGCTAAGATCTAAATAGTAGATCTTAGTATCAAATTTATTTTTGCATAATTTAAATTCTATTTTTATTTATAGATCTATTTTTTGACTTTAATTTTTAAAAAAATCCTTTCTTTCTTTTCTTAAAAAAAAAAAAGAATCAAAGATTTTAGAAATAAATCATTCCCTCTCTGTGGATTCGACCCGACTCACCACTTTCTTCATAATTTTTAGTTAATTTAAAAAGTAAAGAGTCGGATTTAAATTGATAAACACGGTGTCTTAACGACAGCATCGTGTCCCTATCAGTACTAAACCCCTTTTAGAGTTTTTCATACTAAACCTCTTTAGTACTTCCTCTATGTACATCTTCTGTAAAAGTCTTAGCATCCTATTCGGTCTATCTTTATAGACCTTAATTTCTAGAATAAAGGATGCTTCTCCTAGATCTTTCATAGAGAGTTCTTTAGATAACCACATTTTAACTATGGTTAACATGAGAATATCATTCCTGATAAGAAGGATGTCATCCACATACAATACGAGGAAGACAACAGTGCTCCCACTGACCCTTTTAAAAATACATGGCTCCTCCTCATTTTTGATGAAACCAAACATTTTGATCACATCATTAAAATGAGTATTCCAGCTCTGAGATGCTTGCTTAAGTCCATATATGGATCTTTGTAGCTTGCAAACCTTATGATCATCATCACTGGATGTGAAACCTAGCGGCTGTTCCATATAGATATCTTCCTCAAGATATCCATTTAAGAACGCCGTTTTCACGTCCATTTGCCATATTTCAAAATCAAAATAGACTACAATAGCAAGCAATGTGCAAATGGATTTTAGCATAGCTACTGAAGAAAAGGTATCCTGATAGTCAATGCCTTCGCGTTGACTATAACCTTTTGCCACTAATCTAGCCTTGAATGTCTCCACATTTCCATCTGCACCAATCTTTCTCTTGAAGATCCATTTACATCCAATAGGTACTATATCTTCTGGTGGATCTACCAAGGTCCAAACTTGGTTTGAGTGCATCGAGTCAATTTTTGACTTCATTGCCTCTGACCATTTCTTGGAGTCGATATCTGATATCATCTTGTTATAGATTTTAGGATCATCACTATGAACCCCATTACCTATGAGGAACATTTTCTCTACATCCTCTGAAATAGTACCTAAGTACCTTTCAGGGGGACGAAAATTTTTTTTCGATCTATGAGGTAAAGGAGGTAGTGTATGGATTGGCTTAATCTAATTTGGTTCCATTTGGTCCTTGGCTCGTTGCTCTTATGAGACTTTCTCATCGAGCTTGATCTTCTTTCCAATGCCACTATCTTGAATAAACTATTTTTTAGGAAAGATGGCATGTCGACTTACAATCACACTGTGATTTTCTGGAATGTAGAAACAATATCCTAATGACTCTTTAGGATATCCTATGAATCGAGCTCTAAAGGATCTAAAGTCTAATTTGTCTGCTTGTTGTCTTTTGACATGAGCCAAACAACCCCAAATTCTGAGATGACCTAGACTTAGTTTCTTACCATGCCATATCTCATACGGTGTGGTAGGAATGGTTTTAGAAGGAACCCTATTCAGTAAGTATATTGTAGTTAATAAATAGTGTCCCTAAAAAAGATCAGGGAGGTCTATGAAGCTCATCATGGATCGGACCATATCTAATAGGGTCCTGTTCCTTCATTCTGAAACTCCATTGAGTTGAGGTATTCCTGATGGAGTCCATTGAGAGACTATACCATTTTCGTTGAGATAGTCCAGAAATTTTTGACTAAGGTATTCACCTCCTCGATCTGATCGAAGAACCTTAATGGGTTTTTCAATTTATTTTTCTACTTCATATCTAAATTCTTTGAACTTTTCAAACGCTTCAGACTTATGTTTCATAAGATACACATACCCATACCTTGATAAATCATCGATAAAAGTTATGAAGTAGATAAAGTTGCCTTTAGTTGGCACATCAAATGGGCCGCACACATCTGTATGTACTAGGACAAGAAGATCCGTGGCCCTTTCCCCATGTCCTACAAAAGGGAGCTTAGTCATGTTGCCATGAAGATAGGATTCACAAATTGGATATGACTCAGAAGTCAACGGACTCAATAGCCCAGTTTTCTCCAATTTGTTAATCCTATCTTCTGCTATATGACCTAATCTTAGGTGCCACAGATATCTATCATTTGGACTATCCCTAGGTTGTTTTGATTTTATGGCATTCACATTTTGCTCGAAGTTAAAAATAGATACATCAACATGTAATTGATAAAGACCGTTAATAAGGAAACCATTTGCAATTTTATTTCTTTCATAAAGAATGTTACAATGGTCCTTAAGAAAACTAATTACATAGCCTTCTAATGCAAGGCAAGAAATAGAAATCAAATTCCTACTTGCTGCAGGCACATAATAACAGTCTTTTAATACTAAGTCTAAACTAGATGGTAGTCGAAGAGGGTATGTTTCCACGGCCATGGCAGCAATTCTTGCTCCATTTTCGATGCGTAGGATCATCTCACCATCCCTCAGCCTCCTACTATCCTCAAGACCCTGCATAGAAGTGCATAAGTAAGCACTAGAATTAGAGTCAAGCACCCAACTGGATGCAGAAAAAACTGTAAGATTAGACTCAATAACGAGCATACCTCCAGAAGGACCAGCCTCCTTCTTATTCTTTAGGGTGGCTAGGTAAGTAGGATAGTTCCACTTCCAGTGACCATCATTGTTGCAATGAAAACACTTTTCTTTGTCAGCGGCATTCTTCTTCGGCTCTGTCTTTTTCTTCTTTCCTTCTTCCACATTCTACTTTTTCACAGACTTCTTCTTTTCAAAAGACTTTCTCTTGGAAGAAGTCCGTTCCATAGCAAGTGTTGAGCCTTTAGAACCCTTCATGGAAAGCTCAGCAATAACCAGCATGTTCATAAGTTCGGCTAAGGAGTTTTGAAGTTTATGCATATGGTAGTTCTTGATGAACTACCCAAATGCATCAATCAAGGATTGCAGAATTATATCATTCTGCAGATCCAAGTCTAATCTCACTCCGAGCTTCTTAAGCTCTTCCAAATCTTTGATCATCATCAGATAATGATCTTGGACTGACTGCCCATCATGCATCTTAGCCTTGAACAGTCGTTTAGTGACTTGATACTGGCTGTGCGACTCTGTTCACCAAACATCTCTTGTAGGTGAGCCAACATTTGGCGAGCAGTTCTGATATCTTCATGTTGGTGCTGAAGCTCATCAGACATCGAGCCCAACATGTAGTATCTGGCCTTATTATTTTTGTCAGTCCACTTATCCAGAGATACTCTTTGTTCAACGGATGGACGAGCTGGTAAGATGGGAGGATCCTGGTCTAATACATTAGTTAACTTCTCAAAATCCAAAATGATTTTGAAGTTCCAAAGCCAATCCTTGTAATTTGGTCTGGTCAGTCTATGGGTGTCTAAGATTCGTGCTTGTGGGTTGGATGCAGACATTTTCCTATAGAGAGTCAAAGTTTCTAGTTAGATATTATAATTAAGATTTAACCAATTTATTTAGAAATTTTATTTTTAAACAAATTATCTCCCACTATTTTCTCGGATCCCTACACTCCCTCTGTATAGATGTGAAAATCTTCACGATTATTGATTTCTAGTGGGTGGTGTGATCCCACCGACTTACTCATCATCTCATCTAACAGTCATTAGTGATGGGTTAGCCAATGAGTGAACAACTCTTGTTCAATGATTCTCTAATCATGGTGCACCCAAACTTGATCTCTAATTCATGAATCTTACCATGTCTGAAATATTGATCCACTCCTTAGTTAAGTCAGACCCACCATTTGCATAGATTGAATTTTTAATTGAGTCTCTCATCGTATCCAGAATATTGAGCCCAATCCATCCTCCAACTTGTAGCATCCAATGCCTAGACATGGTTGTGTCTTCCCGATGCAACTAAGCCACTGTAACCAGTTGAGAAAAATCAACCCCAAGAAGGGCCCGCACATCTACAATGATGGAAGATCTTAGACTTAATCTTTTTTTAGGGAGATTTGATTTAGGTCTCATTAAACTAGACTTGACATAGTCATAACCATTATGACTAACCTAGTGGCATGGGTTAGCTCAGATTATTGACCATCTCAGATCAGAACTGAGTCAATAAACATGGCCAGGTAAGTAAAACCGGTGGAAGGAATATACCATTAACTCAACAAGAATGCATTCGAGTCGAGTAGCTCCCAATTAAAAATCAGTCGGTCGTATCTGCCAAACTTACCTTAGACCCCAAATTGTTAAGTCAAAACCAATCGGGTTAGCCTACAATCCAGACTCTAACCACTGAGCCTAATTAGGTCTTAGCTTGATCGATCACTCACGTGACTCAATCTTGACCCAGACTTAATCCTATTAGGCTGGTCAATTTAAGCATTGTTGATCTCATCTAACCAACTGTTGATTCGGTTTGATCAACCGCTAGACCTAATTGAGCTACCCAAGCCCGAATCTAGATTTATGGGAATATGTCTTAGATCTGAAATTCTTAATTTTAGACCTAATTGATATTTTATAAACTTAATTCTCAATTAAGTTAGGATTCTTAAACAAAACATGTAAATAAGATCCTAGGGTTTCAGGATCTAAGATTTTGCAGAAAGTAAGTTTTCAATTTCTGATTAAGGATGAACGCACAACACCCCTACACATCATAAGAACACCCCATCAAAAGGAAGGAGAGGGTCTTTAAGCCCTACTTTGTTCTTATGATCGAACGGCCAAGGGGAACGCCTTAATTAGAAAAATAACTAATCTACAAAAACTAATTAGATCTAAGCACATATCTCACATAAAAAAATAGATCTAATTAAAACATGTTTTGTATATATCACATATATCATGCATGCATGTTTTTTAGATCTGAATTATCTCATAATCATCTAAAAAATTAAGTTTAAATTTAATCTTATCAAATAAAATTTAATCTAGACCTAGTTACAGAACTATTCTACAGCTTGTCTAAACATGCAACTATCATATCTCATATGAATAAATTAAATTAAATTTATTTTTTATTTTTAGATCTGATTATAACATTTATAATATCAAAAAATAGAAAATAAATAGATCTAAAAATCATATTTAATCAAATAAAAAATATGATTATACTAGACTATACATAGAATAATTCTATACCTAGTCTAGTTATGTATCTCATACATATTAGATCTAGATTAATTAATTTTAATTTTTTATTTTTCTAATTTTTGATCTAATCATATCTCATGTGAAATCTAAAATCACTAATCAATTAGATTAAATCAAATCTAAATAAATTTTATAAGAATCTGGCTTTGATACCAGTTGAAGGAAAATTCTGATTTCCTCGGGTCAGGTTCGTTTAGATCTGACTGGATCGAGAGGCATATTTCAAAAATTACCTCTTAGATCCTAATCAGATCTAACATTTTTTAGATCTAATTTTATAATCTGATTAATAAAAAAATAAAACTAAATTAATTCTAAATTAACTTTACCTTGATTCTGGGTAATCTGATTATCCGTTGATGATCCTATCGAAGCCCTGAGGTTCTAGATCTAGCCACGCAAGCATCTGACCTCTATCGGTATCCACTCAGATTGGATCTAGAGATCTTCTCCTTCTCTTTCTTTTTTCCAAAAATCAGATCTAAATTTGATTTGGAGAATCCTCAAAACTTCTTCTGAAGATCATCCGTCATCTCTGCAGTAGTGCTGCCTTCTTCCTTTTTCGTCAGCCTTTTCTTGCCTGACTTGCACTAATCTGAAGGGCCAACTTCCTTGGGCATGGAGAGGAGGGAGAGGGCCAGATGGTGGCATGGAGAAGGGAGAGGGGCAGCCTTGGGGCATGGCTTGGAAGAGGAGTTCTTAAAAGTGGGTGTAGATAGGGTCTTTTTATAGACTCTGCTGTGCCATGCAGTGCTGCATCACCCCGGCCAATCACGTTGCTTCATGCAATCAGATCTAAATCTGATTGATGGGATGATATCACCTGATCCAATCAAATGAGAGACCCACAGGTTCATTCTTAGATGGTGCCTAAGATTGGTCAAAGTAGATACCCAAGGGCTACCTAAGTAGAAACCAAGAAGCAACCTAGAGTCCCATCTGTATGAGACTCTAGTGTCCTTATCCATGGGTGGATGCCATCCTTGGCATGCGGCCCCTTCTTTCCAATTTTCAAAGAGGGGACAAGCCCCTATCTGCTCTCCAATAAGTGCATGACACATGGGCAGATGTCCAAGGGTCAAAGGTCAATGTTTGACCAAGTCAAAGTACAAGAATTAGCAGGTGATGAAAAATGGCAGGTGTTGTCTCAAATTTATCTCATAAATTAAGACAACCCTTTTCTGACTTGGACAAGCTCCAGTCAGATTAGGTAAAGGTACCTGAGTGAGCACAAACTCATTTGGCTCAGTCGAGACAACTTTTATGATAGAAAAAGGAGAATGTTAGGCTCAATCGTGTGCTAGCACGATTTTCTTGAACCTAATTGAATCTTATTCAAATCAATTGAACTGGGTTAGTCCAATTGATGATATCCAAATTCAAACCCTTATTTGTGTGACCCAGTTAGGTTCAGTTCTGTATGGTAATGGGATATGTCATGATCTCCATCATCGACATCATCCAAACTTCTTTCAATGGATCAGAACTCTTCTAATTCAGACAACTTAGAATGACCGATCATCTAAATCATTTTGATTGCTCCCAAAATCCACCAGTGACACCTAGCAGCATATGGTAGCAATCCATCAAAACTGAAAATGAACCTCTTGGTGCAGCTACTTGTGTGATTAAGTTCTTCTATCTTGAGCCCCGATCAGATTAGGATTAAGGTGAACTCGTCAAACCCTAATTTCTATCATATGATTTAATCTTTCGATTCAAGTCCGATGTGAAAACCATAATAGAAACTCTTTCTATTATTTCACACTATGCTATGGCCATGGGCTTATGGACTTGATTTTTATGATCATCATAGAGCTACTCCTCATCCACTGAGGTAGATAGATTCCATCTTGGTGCAATCCAATTCCTACAATGAACATGCTATAGCCAACATACACCTCAGGGTTTCGAATGGCTAGGAGACCGAGTCATGGTGTAGTCAAACTGTAATACCCTTAAGGTGAATAGCCGATGCACCTCAGGTCAAAGAATCAAACACACCACTGCAGCATCGAGTCAGTCATCGACGAGAAGGTAGACTTCCTTATGACTACTCGAGATGGTCATGCTCAGTACCCTCATTATCTAACGAGTATCTGTACTCTCACTCCGATGTCTCTATATTGTAGACTTAAGACTTATCTACTATAAAGAAGCGATTGTACACTAACCTTTCAGATCAATTACCATCCTCATGATGATCCTATGGTCAGGAGCATTTTATGAGTTGATAAATGAAAATTCATGTCTTAAATTTTCAACTCTTGAAAATATGAATTATCATTACCATTAACTCAAGGGATGTATCACAAACACTAAATACACTTATGTGATAGAAAATAATTCATTTTATTATTTATAGTCAAAATTATAATTTTTTTTTTAAAAGTGTATTACAAGTGTCGGCCAATTTTGGCTTCTAGGGCATACATATCTAACAGATTTGATCATCCTTTCTTGGCCCATAAATAACCAACTAGCATCCTGCATTGACCTAAGCCTTTAATTTTAAAATCAATTAGACATTAGTCCTAGGAACTCGAGCTCGATAGGATAAGGAATCCTAAGAGTTGAACCAAGTTAGGGTTAGTCAATTTGACTAGTGTCTAGGAAAGTGGTTCAGGAATGACTAGATCCGAAGGAAGATGGTTTCTAATTGATTCTGTTAGCTTACCTAGCCAAGCATAATTGATGTCTAAGGTAAGTAATGGGGGGGCTCCCACCGACCTTATACTTACTTGGCCAGTCGATTGGCTGATCTTATACTTAGAGGGCTCGAAGGTGACCTTGGTAGTTAGGAGCTGTCCAGATTTAGGATAACCCTTAGACAGGATTGATTGACCAACTTAATTGCTAACCAACATCAAACCTAATTAAACCTAATTCTTCTCTCTCTTCTTAGTTCTAGGACTCCTTAGGATCTCTTCTTTAGAACGTTTATTTCTTTCTTCTTTTTTTTCCTCTTCAAAAATAAAATAAAATAAAAAAATTAAATTAAATAAAATTAAACTAAAAAAACTATTAAAAATAATAATTAAATTAAATTAAAAATAATAATTAAAATAATTAAAGTAATTTTAAAAAATATTTTTTAAAATAATAATATAATAAAATAATAAAATATATACATATAAATTCTAAAAAAAATATAAAAAAATTTTGAACCGTACATTAGGATTACACTAATACATGCATGGTAGAAAATTACTTTTTCTGATTTAGTTGAACTTAATTGAATGATTGATTCATATTAAACCTGATAATCAAATGGCTGATCTGAACCTAATAATCCAAAAATTAAATAAAGTTGATCTTCTTGCCCAGAAATTAGATCAACTCCTAACCCTAGGTCAACAATCTCCTGCATAATTCACATCACCTTCTAATTATCAGGAGTTTTATTCTATTTATGCTAGCCCAACCCATCATGTGAATGAATATCCTATTGCTGCATAGTTTCCATATTTTATCTAAGAATAAGTTCAAGCTGCTCAACGTTACTCCAAATTGATTAATGATCCATTTTTAAATTTATATAATCCAGATTGGAGCAACCACCATAATTTTTCTTGGACATCCCAATAGACTCCAACTCAGATCCAAATTTCACTTGTCCAAAACTATCAAAATAGGCCCCAATACCAAAACTATGCCTATAATAATGGTCAGCCTAGTCAGTTTATCCAGCCATCATATAACAACCAGCTATCATACCCACCTCCTCAATAGACCAATTTAGCTGACAACAGATTTAACCAACATCAATAATTAATTCTAAATCAACAATAATCAATCTTGACTCAATAAGAATCTATCGCCAAGCTAGAAGCTCAAATAAGATAATTAGTTAAGTCTAACACGAGGAGAGAACTAGATCAACTATCGAGCCTACCAATTTCAAACAACCCACCTAATGTCCACCAAGCACCTGGACCAAGTTATCAATTTAATGTCTCACCTAAGAATTCCCAATTTAAGAATGCCAAAGTAATTTCTAAACTTAAAAGCTATAGGATTCTTAGAAATCCATACCAAGATCAAGTGAGAAAGGCTAGCACCGATGCTAGTCAAAATAAAAATTTAGTGAAATAGGTTAGTACTGAGACTAACCACATAGAAGAATCTAAGCTTAGGACTAGTATTGATGCTGGTTCCAGTTTAAATGAGATAGACAAAGAAAAAAAGAGAATAGATTATTTACCTGAGACTTATAAACCTAATGTCATGTTCCCTTCAATCCTAGAAGCTGGTTCTTCTTACAAAAAACAAGAGACATGTAATGAAGTATCAATGGAGTTGTTTAAGCAAGATCATATTAATTTACCTTCAGAATTAAACCGATCTTTAGACATCCTTCCAGTACCTAGTGTATTAAACTTAACTCCTAATTCAAAAACTCCATTCATGAGTATTTTAGAAGAATAAATAGGAGAAATTCTTAATAAACATGGGTCTGAGAATGGGGTCATAAATTATGTCCTTAAAATTAACAACGATTATATCAATAAAGGGATAAGAAATTATCTTTCTGAGATTGGCAATCCAAAACCATTGAAATCTATCAATCTAGTATTTGACACAGGATAGTAAGCAACATTGTGTCTAGTTGGAGACAGTAAACTTAGGTTTATTGGAAGGCAACCCAATATTTAATTTTTTTTAGTTTAATTTATCTTTTTAGTTGATTTTTTTTAGAATAATTTGAATAAGTTAGAGGGAGAGCTTAAATTTTCAAAGGCATATGCTGGACCAAATACATTAAGTCAGGTGTATTCTTTCATGTTCTTTATTATACCCTTTATTTTTTCGTCTCCATTAAGGACAATGTCGATTAATTTGGGGAAGAGAAAAATAAAAATTTTAAAATTTTAAGTCCTCATAAAAGTTAGTATTTAGTATTTAGACATCTGATTATGCTTAAGAATTGAATTAAACTAAGCATTTTTAAATAAAAAATTGATGCATAAATCAAAAAATTTGTGAGATATTGAGGAATTAAGTATTAAGAAAATCTAATAAAGAGTTAAGTCTTGAACATAAAAAGTTTTTTCTTTGAGCATTTCTAATTTTTTCTACTAGCATCAAAAAAAAGTCTACTTTCTATGGGCTTGTGTAGGATAACTATACATTTATATATATATATATATTACTAAAATAAAATAGTTTTCAAATACTTCTCACTGAGTAACTAGGCCTCTTTGCCCAAGCAAGCATTGAGTTTCACGTCAAAAGATGGGAAGGGCAAAGAAGCTCGTTGTAAAGCTAGTCTTAACTCATAGCCTATTTGATTCGAGCTAGTAAGCCCGAGGGATATTCTATACCTAGTGCCCTAAAGCTAATTGGTTTGGAAGTCATTGGCCCAAGACTTGCTACATGGATCAAATAGAATGCTTAAGGGGTTATGATACAAAATAGCAGTACAACATTAAAATATATATATATATATATTAGTTTTCCATTGAGTAACTAGGTCTCGTTGCCTAAGTAAGTAATGATATTCACATCAAAAAGTAGATAATATAAATAAAAAAAAAAGTTTAATAAATGAAGGACGGAAGAGACAATACTCTTGCCTATATGAAAGTTTAGACAAATCAAAGATGAAGGTAGGATGATTTAGAAAAAGTTTAGAAAAATTTAATATTTTTTACTTAAATTTTATTAGTAAATAATATTTCAATGATATGTCTCACTTATACTCTACTGAATATCAATGGCCATTTTGAAAACTACTTAGATAAAATTCAAAACTCTAAAGTTAAAAGGTATCTAAAACTAAATTCTTTCTTTACTCGAGGATGAGCAAAGCTTAAGTTGGAGAAAGTGATAAGTATCATAAAATCATTAATAAAAATATTAATTTATTAATTAGTTTATATTTATTTTTAAAAATTAATAATTAATTTATACATATTTTTAAGAAATTAATATTTTTATTAATTAAATAATTAATTAAAAATAATAAAATTAAAAAATAAAATATTATTATCAATAAAAAGAGATTATTTTTTTGATCATAATGAAATAAGTTTGAAGCAAATCATAGCTAAAATAGATTAGATATGAATTTTTTATAAAAAAAATTAAAAAAAAGAAAAATAGCTCAGCCGGCTTCGCAAGCCAAGCCATCAAAGCCGACTTAGCCGCAGAAGCCATCAGCTGGTCCATGATCCAGGCGAGATTGCCAACTCAACGACAACCGATGAATCATGAAGCGACACATGGTAGATCAAGACCCTTAAAGGATTTATAGAAAATTTATCACAGCTCATAGAGCATTTTGGTCTTTTCACTCAATGATAGGAGGCACTGATTGGCTATGATGTGTAGTGCAGTTGGTCCACGTGGTCCATGAAAATAGTAATTGCACGATCGTGCGGCTATGGTTGCTTGAGGTCAAGATCCGATGGTAGTGGTTGGTTCCAGTTTTAATTCAAACTCCAGGCAACATCCGATGGCAGCGCTCAACCCAAAAGATGATCCAACAGTCCAGAAACCTCTCGACTTGATTAAAACACCCAAAACTCAATCCGATGGTAGATTTCCTCCTGATTAATGCAATCAGATTGCCAGAATTTTATTCGATCTAATCTAGGTTGATACACATCCAATTTTGGCATTTTTTGGACTGTTTGATTTATATCTGATGGCTAGATTTCATCTAGAGCAACAAAATTCATTTAGAACTCTTTTTAATCTAAATTTTACTTGGATTTCTTCCTATTTTGATGATTAAAATATCCTTTAGTCCCATATTACCTACACAAAAACTCTCCAGCTGTCTAACACCTATAAATAAGACCTCAGGCCTCCAAAATTCATTATCTTCGATCAAGGTGAAGCTTTGGTATAGGGTAGAGTCAGGCTTTAGATTAGAGGCTACTTCAAAGTAATGGGTGCTGAGAAGAAGAGTTAGGCTTCTACACCATCTTTCTGTCGATGCCGATCCAAGATCAGAGATCAGCCTATTTTAATTTTTTTTAAAAGATTTTATGTATTTAAATTTTAAACCTTTTAATTAATATAATATTTATTTTTATGCTCTTTAATTTCATGCTCTTTATTTTTATTATAATTTAAATTCTATATTTTAATTATTGCTCTTTATTTTACTGCAAGTAGATGCTAAGATCTAACTAGTAGTCTTAGTACCAAGTTTATTTTTTTGCATAATTTAATTTCTACTTCATAATTTTAATTTTTGACTTCAAATTCTATTTTTAAATCTATTTTTTTCTTTTTAAAAATTAAAAATTTTAAATCTAAAACACTACCTTTCCTATGGATTCAATCCAACTCACTGCTATCTATATATTTTTAATTATTTTAAGAAGTTGGATTAAACTGATAAATATGGTGTCTTAATGACAACATCATGCTCTTATCAATCTCCATCAACACTTGAATTTTTAAAGCATTGAGGGGGGTAGAGTTGTGAAACCTTCTGAGGGGGGAGCCCTACCATGCCCTTCTATCAGGGCTTCTTTATCTCCAAGCCCTGAAAAGAGTTCAAACTCGCTTGCACTCGAGAAGAGTTCTGAAGCATGATTAAGCTTTGCTCGACTTTTCTTTAGCTATGGGCATACTTGATTCGCCCACCCACTACTCTCTGGTGGCTTCACTACCCTTGGCCTTAAAGGCTTCTTCTGTTCGGGTGAAATCCTCAGCCCGAGCCAACATATCAGCAAAATTCCTAGGATATTTCTTCTCCATGGAGAACAACAGATCATTCTTTTGAAGGCCGCCCTTTAGTGCAGTCATAGCAATAGAGTAGTCCAAATTATGGACCTCCAGCATAGCAGCATTGAATCGGGTGACATAAGCTCGAATGGTCTCTCCTTCCTACTGCTTGATGTTGACGAGAGAGTTCGAGCCTCACCTTAGATGTTGGCTACTAACAAAGTGAACCACAAACTGGTGGCTCATTTGGTTGAAGAAAAAGATCATACCTGACTTTAGCACTGAGTACTAGTTTCTTGCTGCTCTCTTCAAAGTAGAAGAAAAGGCTCGATACAGAATGGCGTTCGATGCACCATGGAGTAGCAACATAGTCTAGAAGGCCTTCAGATGGTCAATCAGATCTGTGATCCCATCGTAGCTTTCGAATTGAGGGAGCTTGAAGTTCAGTAGGATGGGTTCCTGCATGATTCTTTAGAAGAAAGGAGGGTCAGTGTAGATATCATTGCCATGGGAGGAGGGAGCATGGTGGTGTTCTTCAATCCACTGATTCATTTTCTATAGTTTTTGGTCTAGGAGATCCTCATGATTGTGGATCTCCAAAGTCTTCTAGCCGAATGGAGATAGAGTTCCCTCAGGGGTTGAGTCATGATTAGAGCAATGGCTTTTTATCCTTTGCTTCCCCTTTTCGGAGGTCACTGGCCAACTTGTCCAAGTCGGTCATCCCCAGACTAGATCCTGGGGTTTTGGAGAAGCCTGCTTCGACTGAATCGATGCTGAAAGCTGATGCTGCTGCATGGCCTACACTGCTTTAGTGAGGTCATGAACCTGCTACACTAGTAGCTTGAACTACTTTGCATCCACCATTATAGCTAGTGGAGCTCGAGATGTAGGAGATGAAATAAGGGTAGACAAATCTAGATGACATCTAGTCATGAAGTGTGAGAATTTATGGTGCTTCCAAGCCTTGGAAGGCCACAGAAGGAGTTAGGGTGTTGGCTTCGAAGATTCTAGGGGCTTGGTTGATGCTTCGGAGACCTAGAATTCAAGATAAAGCAAGGAACCAAAGCTAGAAAATCAAGACTATAGAAAGAAGATTTTCTGCAGGTTAGTCGACTCAATCCAAAATTAGATCGGCTAAGTCTCAATGCATAGATAAAATAGAGAGCTGCGCATTCAAAATTGCTGGCACAGCATAGGACTGGGCCAGCTCAGTTTCAGACTAAGCCAATCTAGTGGAACTTAGCCAGCTCTGTGCTGAGACTGAGTCGGCTCAGTGCGCAGGCAGAGTTACGTAAGGGTCTGGGTTGATCCTAGGGGCCTTAAGGTCGGGTTTGAGAGGTCTTAAGGGGGCTAACTCCTGTATGGATCGAGTCTAGATCTAAAGGATGAGAGCATGGGAGATATGGTTGTACATGGGCTCGGTGAGTATTTTCATGTATTGGGTTAGCTAGGAAAGTTTTTGATCGAACCTAATGGCTATGTATAAATACGTAGGTTGTATTAGGGTTTCAAAAATACTATAGAATATAGATCTTTTCTCCATCAATTCTTTCTTCTTCTCTTCTTTCTAGTGTAGTTGTCCTAGGTTCTTGAAGAAGTCCTAGAGAGAGGGGGTGCCTCCCTCAAGCCCAAAGAGGGAGGTGCCTCAGCATAGATCTAGATGTTGGATCTATGGTTTGCTACCCATAGAGAACGTCATAGGTTCCTTTAGGTCCATGCTAAAGATCAGAAACTTCCACAACATGGTATCGGGGCTTGTGATGTCAAGGATGATTGATGTTCGAGTGATATCATGGGTCCACAATTTGGTATTAGAGCTAGGTGATGCTTGGGACGTTGTGGATGGCAATATAGTATTAGAGTCAGGTTTCAGAGTCTGATGGTGCATGGAAGGAGCCAGGTTTCAGAGCCTGATGGTGCATGAAAGGGAAGAAAAAGTCATATAAGGTGAAATCAGAAATCTGTACAAGCATTCCATGGTATGTCTCAAATCTACCTTGTTGTTGCTGTGGTTTGGCCAACCAGGAGCAGCAGATTGAAGGTGGAGGTTGAGAGGATTAATGGGAAGAAATTCTCTTGGGGTGGAAGAATTTGATGCATGATTTGCTGATCGATCTTGGTGGAAAGGTTGGGGTGTATGATGGTAACATGATAGGCAGGAAGCACTGGAGTGCTGCAGTAGCACTTCCCAGGAGATGCAGGGTTAAGAGAGGCTTGGCAATGCAGCAGTCGAGGGAGATATCTTAGTAGAGAGCATCAGGATTCTCTAGGAAGATGGACAGTGTAGGATAGTTGGAGAGAAGTTTTCCAAGGGGTAATGGTTGAAGAAAGGTTGAAAAAGCGACTATACGTCCTTCAATGTTAGGAAGATGGGGAAGTAGTCGGAGATGTATTCAGCAGTTCGATCAGAGCATGGATTTATAAAGCCTTGGAAGTGATGAAGATGGATGATCCATGGAGGTTAGTAGGTTAGGACTGGGTGGCTATAGAGCAGTGTAGAGATGAGTCAGGGAGCACTAGAGTGCTGCAGTAGCACTTTCTTAGAGACACGGGGCTCTGAGAGGCTCGATGGTGCAGCAGTCGAGGAGTGTATCTCAGCAGAGAGTGTCAGTGGTATCTCAAGAAGATTGTGTGCAGGTCTTAGGGAGAGCCATGGGTTCTCAAGGAGCATCAGGAGGTCTTAGGCAGTCAAAAATATCATGGATCAGGTTTCTTCTACAGGGGCACCAAGGAGAGTCATGGCTCGGAAGGAGGATGGTTCGGAAGGCACAACTGAAGCGATGGCTAGTGTAGGGATAGAAGAGAAGGACTAGGGTAGAATTCTCGAGGTTCGATCACTGGATTTAGAAGAGTTGGATAAGCTCTTGGATTTTTGAGGTGCCCATAGGTTGCGAAGGTATCCGAGATGGCTTCGAAGGGATCCATAGAGTATGGAGGGTTCAAAGATGTAGCGACGGTGTTTGAGGTGCAGCAGCAGGCTCAACAGTGCAATGTTGAGTGGTTGGCCTTAAGGGACTCGATGATAGAGTCGACATCTACGGCATCAGATGGACTTCGGATATAGGTGGAGCTCCAGAGAGGTGGCTTCATAATTGGAGAGGAATTTGACATGAGTTTAGAGTAGAGGGATGCGGGAGGATTGATATCCTAGCATCAGCGCTAGTGATGCATAGTTTCAGATGGAGCGGCATATACAAGAGGATAGGCATAGTTCTAAGGAGACCATGTCAGGGTTTACAGTGAGTGTCGGCATAGAAACATTATGGGTTCTCCAAGAAAGTCTAGAAAAAGTGATGCAGCTGCTAAGCAGAAGGGATCCTATAATTTTAGGATGGTGCAGAGGTGCAAGCCAAGATCTTCAACGGTGGAGGTGGTCATCCTGAAGGTCGAAAGGGTGCACAATAGTCGAAAAAGATTCGTAGAGATGATGATTGGACAAGGGGCTATCGAGTGAGCAGGGATAGCGGGATCGTGCAGGAGGTCATTGTCAAGAAATTTGCCAAGGCTTGGGAGCACCAAGATGGAGATTATGAGGATTTATGGTGTTCCCAAGCCTTGGAAGGCCACGAAAGGAGTCAGGGTGTTGGCTCCAAAGATTCCAAGGGCTTGGTTGGTACTTCGGAGATCTGAAATTCAAAATGAAGCAAGAAACCAAAGTTAGAGAATCAATACTACAGAAAGAAGATTTTCTACAGGTTAGCTAGCTCAGTCCAAAATTGGGTTGGCTAAGTCTCAATGCACAGGCAAAATAGAGAGCTGCACATTCGAGACTACTGACATGGCATAGGACTGGGCCGGCTCAATTTCAGACTGAGCTGACCTAGTAGAACTTAGCCAGCTCCATGCTGAGACTGAGCTGGCTCAGTGCACGGGCAAAATTATGCGAGGGTCTATTTTGGGCTAGGGTCTGGGTTGATCCTAGGGATCTTAAGGTTGGGTTTGAGAGGTCTTATGGAGGCTAACTCATGTATGGATCAGGTCTAGATCCAGAGGATGAGAGCATGGGAGACATGGGTGTACATGGGCTCGGTGAGTGTTTTCATGTATTAGGTTAGTTAGGAGAGTTTTTGGTTGGACCTAATGACTATGTTAAATACATAGGTTGTATTAGGGTTTCAAAAATGCTGTGGATTACAGACCTTTTCTTCCTCAATTCTCTGTTCTTCTCTTCTCTCTAGTGTAGTTGCCCTAGGTTTTTGAAGAAGCCGTAGAGAGAGGGGGTGCCTCCCTTAAGCCCAAGGAGGGAGGTGCCCCAGCATAGATCTAGATGTTGAATCTATGGTTTGTTGCTCATTGAGAATGTCACAGGTTTCTTCAAATCCATGCTAAAGATCAAAGACTTTCGTAATATGGTATCGGGTCTTGTGATGTCAAGGATCATTGGCATTCGAGCAATTTTATGGGTCTATAATTTGGTATCAGAGCTAGGTGATGCCTGGGATGTTGTCGACAGTAATACGAAGATGGTTGACTATCGGGTTGAAGCCTTCTTGGGAGGTATCTTTACTGGAAAGAAAACTCTGAATCAGAAGAAGAAGAATCTCTGCTGGGCACCCCTTTAAGAATAAGAAAACCTCAAGAATGAGAGGATCCTTTCCTCCAGTGCCAATCCTATTGGTGCGAAATCTGATTGTTGTCGGAATTGAGGCTGGAGTCAGAGAAGATGAGGTCGCCATTGGTGATCTATAAAATAAATCTCGTTCGGAGTCAGAGGTGGTGGCTCTGGTAAGACTCTCCGACGATCAAGTCAGCTCTTTCGATCAACATAAATGGAGTGGTCAGAGAGATTTTAGTAGAGTTTTTTAGAAAAAAATCAATAGCTTAGGAAAGAAAGCATATCTGGAGGGTCTCTTATATAGGCGGAGTCCGTAACAAATTGATGGTGACAACCGTAATCATTTGGTAGTTGGCCATTCAGGCCATGTGGAGTTTGTTACGAAGAGTGGTGTCCATTATTGTGACTTGCCAGTCGAGAGTGATGTCCATTGGGGATTAATGGTTGAAGTTTGGATGTAGTTGCACTGGTGGTGAAGAGCTCCGAGTCACGATGGTTTCAGAGAGGTTTGGGCCCCTTTAGGATCAGCTGCATGTAGGTCGGCTCATATTGTATTAGGAGTCGGACTTGCATAGATAATGAGGTCCTTTCGGATGACCGCAGGGAACTCGACCAAAATGAATTCCTCTCATTGATTGGTGGAATTCGGCTACAAAGAGTGTGGAAGGCCTATGATCGAAGGAGTTTAGGAGGACATCCAATTTGCAAAGAAGCCCGACTGAAGGAGAAGTCCGACAAGAGTTTGACTGCTGAAGGAGTCTGACTGAACGTAAAATCCGGTAGAAGTTCAACTACTAAAGGAGTTCGGTTGAAGGAGAAGTTCGGCAGGAGTTCAACTACTGAAGGAGTTTGGCTGAAGGAGTCCTACCGAAGGAGAAGTCCGGTAGGAGTTCGACTAGTGAAAAGGTTCAGAAGGAGTTCGATTGGTGGAGAGGAGTCTGAGAGGAGTTCGACTGGCAAAGAGGAGTTCGATTGGCCCCCAAGCTAGCTAGGGTAGACTATCCAGGGGCCGCTCTCACTGTTCAAGTTCATCCAAAGGGGATCCAATGAGAGGAGGGTGATCGAGATCGCTCTAAGACTAGATATTTAGCCAAACTTCGATGGGAGCGGGTTTATCCCCAACAAACATCAATATTATTACCTACCTCCATCGGTCCAAGGATGAGCACTATCATAAAAGCAAAGGATTTTTTTATACACATCCATGGTAGGAGGTTGTAAACATGAATAAACACTGGCCATACACTATGGAAGGTATTCATATGCTTGAATGAGTTGAAACCATCGCATGATAAGCCCAACATCATATTACGTATTTCTTATATAAAGTTAGGATGTATTTCATTAAACTTCTACCATGGCTCCCCATCGGTTGGATGCCTCAATGCATCATCTTTGGTTTGGTCTTCTTCATGCCGTCTCATATCCTTTGATGTCCTTATTGACATAAATAACTTTTATAGTCTCCAAATTAAAGAAAAATGCCACATCAACTTTTGAGGTACATGGGTCAACGTGCCATCTTTATTATGTTTCTATATTGATACACTGTATCTCGTGCACTTATTTTAATTGGTATCCCCTTATAATAGAGTATGCAATCATTGGGACACACTTGTATCTTGGTGTAAGTAAAGTCCAGCTGTTCAATAATCTTCAATGTCTCATAATTATTCTTAGGGATTTTTGCATTATTCAGAAGAATATCCTCCAAAAGCTCTAGTATGCAATTCACTCCATTATTGCTAAATCCATTAGAGCATTTTGCATGATACAACTGGATTAAGAACTCAAGCTTTGCCATTTTTTCACACCGGGATACAACGAAGCATTAGGATCCTCTATCAACTTATGGACCTTCTTCATATCCTCACTGTTTATCATTCACCAACCATAAGATCAGGCATGGACGTAGATACACCATTATTGTGGTTAATAAATAAAAAAATATCATAAATCATTTATTCCACTCTTCCATCATGTTGATTGCCTCCTTATGGCTTGCTCTCACCATGTTGATCCCAACAAATTTTATAATTGGGTTTAAAGTTAGAAATAGTGAGGTGATCATTTAGCCACAATACATCTATATACTTCTTACAAGGACATTGAATAAGTCCATGGTTTCCAAATTTTTTTATAGTAAAATCAAGAAATATTTGAAGTCCAGCCTCATATTCTGGTGAGAGCCTACTAAATTTCACCTATCCCTTATCCATTATAAAAATGGTAACATTGCTGTTAAATCATGCATGAAATTTATATTAAATATAATTTTTAGATATGCAATAAATGCATCCTATCACCAACTAATAGATAAAGATAGATCCTATCCTATTTAGAAATTGTATTAATTCTATAGGTTCATTATAGTAATCAAACGATATGCAACAAAGACCGAAAAAAACTTTCAACAGCATTTCTCCTTAGTTCTCCTATATAGGAAAAATAAAAGAAAAATACTATCCAAAATATTTTTTAGAATCCTCAGCATACTATTTGATTATAATAACTACCTATTGAATTATTTATAATTTTTAAACTATCCAAATTGGATAATCAATTGATCATTGTACATAATTTTCTCATTCGTATAAAAATATATAAATATATGAATGCCGAAGATTATGTACACCAATTAATTAATTGGTCTATTATTATGCAATGCAATAAACAAAAGCAACAAAATATAAATAGTAACCTAGAAAATTTTATGCAATAAATTCTACAACATGAAATACAACCAAAAATAAACTCTTACATTTATATTAGAACATTACAAGAGTTAGAGGTGTTTAGATGAGAACATTAATAAAGCTTAAACTCTACTTTTGTAGCCTATGAACCATCACTCAAATGCATCACTATAGGAGTTCTACTCAAAGATAGAGGAAGAGGATGGAGCTCAAAGCTGCAGCTCTGGATAGTAATCGCCACCTCCCCGGTGGCCGCTATCGCCTCCCCAGCAGTCGTCGCCATGATGCCTCGACATCTAACTACCAAGCTATAGCTTAGAACCCGACGGTCAAGGATCCCTTAGCATGGTCCAAAATCCACCTATAGGGGTTTTCTTACCAGCCGGCATGGTATGGCCCAAGGTTGTCGACATAGTCCAAAACCCGCTGGCATGCTCCAAAACCTGCCGGCATAGTTCAGAATCTACTGGTGGATGTTTTCAGCTTATCGATCGGTATAGTCCATGGCACAACCCAAAATCCACCGGCATGGTCCAAAACCCACTGGCGAGGGTTCTCTTACCCATTGGCATGGTAGGGCCCAAGGCCATCAAAATGGCATGGCATGCTCCAAGGCCACTGACATGGCCCAAAAATCGATGGCATGGTCTAGAATCTATCGATAGATATTTTCAACTTACCGATCGATATAGTCCATGGCACGGCCCAAAACCCACTGCCATGGCCTAGAATCTACCGATGGGGGTTCTTTTATCCACTGGCATGGTATAGCCTAAGGCCGCTAGCATGGCATGGCATTGCCCAAGGTCACCAACATGGCCCAAAACTCATCGACACGGCCCAGAACCAACTGGCGGGTGTTCTCTTATTGATCGTAACTGGTGGGGGTTCTCTTATTGATCGACATGGCCCAAGGCCATCCATGGCCGTCGACATAGCACGGTCCAAGGCCACTAGCATTACACGGCCTAGAACCCACCGGCATCGCTCAAAATCAATTGATAGGAGTTCTTTTATCTACTAGCATGGCTCACGGCCACCAGCACGTCCTAGAAGCCACTAATGGGGTTCTCTTTAAATATTATTATAAAATTATTATAAATATTATCATTAATATGATAAATAATAATTAATAAATATTATTATGAAATAAAATAATAAAAAATTATGCTTGTGACTGCAGGAAGGGGGGTCGCATAGAGCTCCGAGGGCCATCGATAGTGGCGATGCTAGAGGTAGCTTGGGAGAGAAACAAATAGAGATAGTGAGATATAGAGAGAGACAAAGAGGAAAGAAAGATAGAGAGAAAGAGGAAAGAGAGAGAGTGATAGATAGAGAGAAAGAGAAAAGAGAGAAAGAGATAGAGAATAGAAAGAGAGAGTAGGGAGGCTGAGGGGGCGGTAGCAGTGCAAGTGGGAGGGGGTGGCGGGTCGGGCCGAGGGAAGAGAGGATAGAAAGAGAGAGAAAGAGAGAGGAGGTGGGACTGGCCAGGGAAAAGGAAGGTGTGGTCGGCTGAGGAAGAAGGAGCAGGCAGGGCCAGTTGAGGAAGGAGGAGGTAGGGCCGGTTGGGGAAGAGGGAGGTGGGGCAGGTGGTAGGGCTGGCCGAGAAAGAAGAAGGAGACAGGACTGATCGGGGAAGAAGGAGGAGTTGAGGGAAGGAGGCAGGACTGGCCAAGGAAGAAAGAGGAGGCAGGGCTGGTCAAGGGATGCTAGGGATGAGCATGCCAGTAAGGTGGGCCAGTGGTGGAGAGGGAGGAGAAGCTCATTAGTGGCAAAGAGGAGGCAGAAAGAGAAAGCTCGGGAAAGAAAGACAAAAATAAGATAGGTCGGTAAAATAACTTAACCTATGGCAAAGCTTATGGAAAACTGCTGTAATAGACCTATTGCAGTGGTTCCAAAATTGCTGCTATAGTTTAATTATAAATTTTTTGAATATAATATAATTTTAGAATTTAAAGTCTATCTTTATCGTTTATTATCTAAATAATTATCGTTAGAGTATCTTTACAAAAGACCACCATGATCTGATAGCCCTAGCTTCATCGATTAGTAAAATTTGATTTCAACGACCATGAATGATGATATGATAATTTGATAGATGGAAACCACCAATGAATACAAAAACCTATAATGATGATCTCGGTGATGTTTGTAGCACACTTTCAAAGTTTTACTTTAATTGAATATTATTATCATGATCAATTTAGTATGGGATGATTATGATTGTTAAATAAAAAATGAGTGATCAAAAAATCAAACGACGTTCGATTATGAGATGATTTTTTAGATAAATATTTTTTGTTACTGCTTTAATTTTTTTTATGATGGTGATCATAAAATTTAAACCATGCGTGTAAGAACAATCCAAAACTATACATTATCGATACTCGTTCTTAAACTCCTTAAGTAATTATGTGTATGCTTTTGCAAGATCTGCTTAATGTGAATGGTCCATAGAAATGATTTGAATTTTATGATCATCACTATACAAAATGAGTAAAATTATCACAAAGATCATTTATCTAAAAAATTATCTTATAATCGGACACCATTTGGCCTTTTGATCACTCATTTCTTATTTAATGGTAGAAATCATTCCATGCTAAATTAACCATGATAATGATATTCAATGGAAGTAAAACTTTGATAGTATACTATAAATATCACTAAGATCATCATTATAAATTTTTGGATCCATCGATAGTCTTTACCTATCAGATCAATACACGATCGTTCATGGCCGACAAAATCAAATTTTATTCATCAACATAGCTAGGGCGATCAGATCGATGAGATCTTTTATGAAGATACTCTAATAATAATTATTTAGATAATGAACAATGAAGATGGACATTAAATTTTAGAATTATATCATATTTAGAAAAAAATATGAAAAAAATATATACCAGCAGTTATGAATAACTACTACCATAGGTCGGATCTAAGATAGTGGTTAATGATAACCACCATAATAGTAGAAATCTATTATAGTGGTTATAAATAATCATTGCTATAAATTTGATATATAGCAGTGGTTAAGTAAATCACTACTATAGATTTCACCTAGAGTAGTGGTTATATATAACCGCTGTCGTATATCAGACCAATGGTAGCGGTCACTCATAATCGCTGCCATAGATCGAGACTATGGAAGCAGTTAAGCAACCACTACCATAGATCCATCCTATTGCAGTGGTTATCAGTAACCACTATCATAGGTCTGATCTATGGCAGTGGTTGTTTATAATTGTTGCTACACATAGCCTGTGGTAGTGGTTATATATAACTGCTTCTATATATTGGATCAAAGATAGCAGTTACAAATAATCACTACCATAGATTCTATGGCAGCGATTTTCATACTGCTGTCATAGTAAATGTTGCCATAGCTTTTTATTATAGTAGTGACCCATCTTTGACTTATGATTATCAAACTATTTTACCATAAGGGCTTTAATGAATGGGTCGGCCAAGTTCTTCTTTCCATCGATCTTCTGAAGATCGACGTTATCTCGATTCATGATCTTTCGAACAAGATGGTAGCGATGCAGAATATACTTCATCCATTGAAGTGCTTTTGGTTCCTTCACCTGAGCAGTGGGTCCAGTACTATTGTAGTAGAGAAAGACTAGACTATCAAGGAAGGATGCCACTTCGAGCTTGGTGATGAATTTTCTCAGCTACGTAGCTTTCTTAGTAGCATCGAATGCTGCAATGTACTCTGCCTCATAAATTGAGTTGGCCACAGTATGCTACTTGAAATTTTTTGTCGGAAAATATGTTCCAAAGCCAATCATCAGCCTATTGATGGTTGAGCTATTTTATATTTATAATTGATTTATTAATAAATAAAATATATTTTTAACATTTTTCATCATAAGTATTCATCTTCTAATGAACTCTTTTATTGTGATGAAGTCCTTAGGACTATCTAGCTTCGATAAAGAGAGAATTTATCGATTAGTCCTTAAATTTGTTCATGACTAAATGATAGGCTGTTAACAAGGATGACAACATCTATCGAGCATAGGTCACTGTATGCTATATAGGTTGATTATCCTCTTAACCAAGGAGTATGGAGACACTGGTATGGCATATAGGTGAAATGTATAGGTACATCATCATTGAACGTGACGAACTCTAGAGTATTCTGCTGTCGAGAATATCTTTGATGGAATATAGGTATAAGTGTCCCTTTGATCTGAGATCATCTCAGTGACCTGCAAGCAACTCAATATGCTTTGATATCAGACTAACTAAATTTCTAATTTAGTAACAGAAGGCTTCTGGGCAAAGTCAAGTACTTGCGAAGTCAAAGTGTGATCAAGATGGGATTGACCACTCCAAGAGTTGGAGAAGAATGTATCATTGTATTTCAATATAGCAAAATCTTGGCTACAGTAATCCATCAGATGGATTTGATATTTTAAAATACAATGTGGACAACTTGATCAAGAGTTGATAGTTAAACTCTAAGGTATCCTACAAGCATTTTGGTCAATGGGATAAATTATTTGAAAACTATATCCGTATGGGTTTTAAGAATGTTGTTTTACACATTCGACCTATCCAGCCGTCTGGTATCATTGCTAGATGGTCACTTTGATTGGTACAGAAATATATTCCTATGCTACTGACTTAGGTTCGAACCTATGAGATCACACACATTAGAGCTCATGATCTGATCAGATGGTTGATCAATGATTAAGAATCTTTCTAGGGTTAAACGATCAATACGATTGGTGTTTAACCTAGTGCAAGTGTTATAGGAGGATCGATTAGCAATTAGAATGCTAATTATTTTAATTTGATTAAGCTAGAGGGTTGAGATTAAGTTTAATTAAATATTATTTAATTAGATGTAGTTTGGACTTGATTAGATCAAGTTTAATTGACTTATTGGATAAGCCAAGTGCAAGGAAGAACTAGTCCTAGTCTAACTAGGACTCAGGTCAACCCAATTTTCTTTTTTGATTAGAATATTAAATCACAACTAAATATAATTTAATATAATTTAATTAAATTCTTAATTAGGTTAGGATCTAATTTAATTTGGTTGAGTTGGTTTTAATTTATTTGGTTCAAAGACCTTGTTTGACCAAGTCAAAATAGGAGTCCTAGTGTGACTAGGACTCCCTAACGTTGCGTCATCTTAGCCCACGCCCCCTATGCCCATTTTTCTTTATTTTGTGCAAGAGATCTCCTCTCCCTAATTGTCATGCACGCCCCTCTCTCCCTTTTTTTCTCATAAGGCAATTTGTTGGAAGACAAAGTCAAAAGGGGAGTTAGTTTTGGTTTAGGATTCTATGAGATAGAATCCTTGTTGACCAAATCTTCTCTCCCTTGTGTGCCGCCCCCTCTCCTATTTTTTCTCCACTATTTTCATGGTGAGAAAGGAGAATATTATGCATTCTCCCTTGCTGGATTCACAAAAAAAATTAGAGGGGTGCCCAAGAGTTGGGCGCCCCAACCACTTGCCAAATCTAGTCCTGCCTTGTCTAGTTTTTGACCTAGACAAGGACTCTTTCTTTTCTATAAATTTTGGATGAATTTTGGCATGATTTTTTCATGACGTATAGAGCTTTGGAAGAGATTTGGGGTGTGCAAAAATTAAAGGAAGAGAATCCTTGGGCATGGGGGTTCCATAGTCACCAAACTAGGTGTCTAGGTGAGAGAAAAGAGAAGAAGAAGATGGTCTTTTTCTAGGGATGTTTTATTCTTCATATCTCCTCCTTCTTTTGAGTTTTTTCTAAGAGAATATCAGATTAAAAAACTATCCTCTTTCTTCTCATATTTTGAAGAGTCTAAGTTTTGAATAAGGGAGTATCGGATCGACCGTCGAAGAAGGATCAGCACGGTACTAGTATGCTGTGCTGATTTCTTGCATCGGACTTCATATCAGAGTTCGTAGGCTCGTATGGATGACTCCTAGAGGCCGAATGCATGTGCAACTCATGACTTCATCATTAAGCCTAGATCAGCAAGTTAGAACATCTATCTTGCACAGATAATAGATCTGATCTATTGATTTCATACTTGCAGTAGATGTAGTATAGATCTAGATTGATGTGATCAATTTTTTCTTCTTCATTATATTTTTAATTTTTGATTTAATTTCATGCCTTGATCATATAATAGATCTGAGATCTAGGTATTTATATATTTATTTAAATAAATATTTAATTTATTTAAGTCTTCTACTGCCTGATTCTAAGAAAGTTTCAAGATCTATCCGTGAAATGTTAGATCTGATTCCTTCATTTTTCTAGCAGACAGCTCCACCATTAAGGAGAAACACAAAACCCAACACGCTTCTGCTATCATCATGGTCAGATTGAAAACTAGAGTCTATAAATCCTATAAGTTTTCAATCTAACTCACCATAAACAAGCAACTGGTCTTTAGTATTTTTCAAATATTTAAGGATGGTTTTCACAACTTTCCCGTAGTTCATCCCTGGATCAAATTGGTATTTACTTACTACTTCTAGTGAGTATGCCATATTTGATCTCGTACATGTCATGGCATATATAATAGAGTCCACTATCGAGGTATATGGTATTCTGCTCATATGCTAACTCTTAAGGTGTTGTCGGACAATCATTTTTTGAGAGAGAAATTTCATAATCTATCGGAGATAGTCCTTTTTGGAATTCTCCATGCTGAACCACTTCAGCATAGTTTCTATGTGTGTTGACTGGGACAACTCAAGCAACTTCCTAGATCTATCACTATAGATCTTCATCTCTAGGATGTAGGATGATTCTCCCAAGTTTTTCATGGAGAACTGAAATGACAACCAAATCTTTATTCCCTATAATGCAGGGATGTCATTATCTGTTAAGTGAATGTTATCCATGTACAACATACGTAATGCTATCACTAAAATATTTGCCCACTTGTATATGTAGGATTATTTTTCATTTTTAACGAAGCTATATATTTTGATCGTCTTATCAAAATGCATGTTCCAACTCCGAGATGCCTGCTTCAATCCATAAATTGATCTCTGAAGCTTGCACACCTTAGACTCATCTGTGGATATGAATCCTTTAGGTTGTATCTTATATATCTCTTTTTTTAGCTTTTCATTTAGTAAAACTATATTCACATCTATTTGCCAGATTTCATAGTCCAGATGGGTAGTTATTGCAAGCATAATTCAAATAGATTTGAGCATTATCATAGGAGAAAAAATCTCATCATAGTCAATACCATGATGTTTACAATATCCCTTGGCAACCAAATGGACTTTATAAGTCTCTACTTTCCCATCTACACCCCTCTTTCTTTTGAAGATCCACTTACACCCTATGGGTTTAACTCCTTTAGATGGATCAACTAATGTCCATACATTGTTGACATTAATGGACTCCATTTTGGATTTTATGGCTTCAAGCCATTTTTTAGAATTAGGTCTTTGCATTGCATCCATGTAGGTGATCAGATCCTCAATATTCTCATCGAACTTGATAGGATCATCATCTTGGACCAAGTAGCCATAGTATCTGTCTGACTGATGCGGTACTCTATCAGATCACCTTAAGATTGCAGGTATATTGGGCTCTAGATTTGATCTAATCAAATCTGATTTAGGTTCAGCTAATTATATCGATTTTTTGATCTATCGAACTTCTTTAAGTTTGATCTTAGAGGTAATAGTTCCTTCACCAAGAAACTTCTTTTCGAAAAAGATCATCTTAAGACTGACAAATATCTTTTGTTCATCAGTAAGGTAGAAATAATATCCTTTATTTCTTTCAGTATCCTATAAATATGTACTTATCAGACCTAAGTCCAAGCATGTCTATCATTAAATTTTGACATAAGCCGGACACCTCCAAATCCTAAGATGTGAGAGTACTAGCTTATGCCCTGTTCATATCTCATATGGCATTTTAACTACAGACTTACTCAGAATCCTATTAAAAAGATAACAAGCCATTTCGAGTGCATATCCCTAAAAATAGATCAATAGACTAGCAAAATTCATCGTGAAATGGATCATGTCTAACAAGATCCAGTTCCTCCTTTCAGACACACCATTATGTTGTGGTGTCCCTAGAGGAGTCCATTAGAAGATAATCCCATTCTCTCCTAAATATATGAGAAACTCGTTGGAAAGGTATTCATCCTCTCGATCAGATTGAAGAGTTTTAATACTCTTTTCAGTTTATTTTTCGACCTCATTATAGAATCATTTGAACATTTCAAATAAATCCGACTTGTATTTCATCAAGTAGACATACCCATACCTAGATAGATAGTCAGTAAAAACAATGAAGTAGAAGTATCCACTTCTAGTACTTATGCTCACAAGTCCATATATATTAGTATGTACTTGACCTAGAAGCTCACTGGCTCTCTCATCTTTTTCAGTAAAAGATGACTTGATCATTTTTTGAAGAAGACATGACTCATAGATCAGAAGTAATTCAAAATCACCGACTTCAAGGATTCTCTCTTAAGTCAATCTGTTTATTCTATTCTTGTTAATGTGACCTAGCCTATAGTGCCAAAGATAGATTTCAGACATATTATCTATTCTTGGATGTTTGCCATGGAATAGACCATATTAATAGATTGTAATAAAAAATAAATAACATTGCTTAATTATCCAGTAAAAATAGTAACATCATTTGAAATGATATTACAAAAAATTTTTTTATTAAAATTTTATAATTATTTTTGGCCAAAAGGCCTACAAAGATGATATTCAATAAAAAGTTTGGGCAAAAGCGACATTCACTTAGAACAACAGCATGAGAATTGAATACAAGTTTTCTGATTTCTAAAGATAGAACTATAACTAGTCTTCCATCTCCAACATTCAGGATATTAGAAAATGTCCTAAAGCCAATCATCTATGTTGCAAATGATTGAAAAGTTAAAGAAAAAATTAGATTTTTCTACCGTAGGATGCATCTGATCGGATCAAATTTGTAGTGAAATAATTTAAAACTTTTTTCATGATCTGATTAGATCTAAGAGTTCTTAGATCTGATTAGATTGATCTAAAATCTACAAACAAAAATAAAAATAAAATAGTGATATCTAATATCACCTGATCGGATAAACCATTTACTGTTGTGATGATCTAATGACTGATCTGAGATTCTGATTGAGCCATGCATGTGCCCGACCTCTACTGGTATCTACTTAGATTAGATCTAAAAGTATCCTTCTTCTAGATCAGATTTTCAAAAATTAAATCTGGTGTCTTCTCATAGAGCCTTCAAATCAAACTCCAAAGGCTGCACGTTCATCTCACGAACATCATCGTCTCTCGTTGATCTTTGCACCAACGAAACTTGATCTTTGTTTGCAGGTTTTGCACAACTCTTAAACGTATAGAAGGAGAGGATTAGATGAGGAAGGCATGGAGATGGAGATTTTGGCAGGACTTTGCCATAGAACAATTTTCATGCACAAACAATTTGCATAGGGTCATATTTATAGACCTACTATAGAGTCTCTTTGCATATAACTTTGAACTATGAGCTCAGAAGTAGCACACCCAAGTCTTGAAAACATGAAGAGATAGGTCATGAAAAGATGGGAGTGAGTCAGAAGAGAAATTAGTTCTCCTAGCAAAGTTCAAAAACTGGATTGGCTCACCCTGAGACTGAGCCGGCTAAGTTGAAAACTAGGTCGGCTCAGTCCAGGATTGGGTCAGCTAGGTCTCAAAGAAAAATCTAGATAGAGAGTAGTATGTTTGGGATTGCAAGCATGGTACACAATTGGGTCGGCTCAATTAGCTAAGTTAAAAACTGGGTCGGCTCAGTCCAGGATTGGGTCAGCTAGGTCTTAAAGAAAAATCTAGATAGAGAGTAGTATGTTTGGGATTGCAAGCATGGTACACAACTAGGTCGACTCAATTTGGGACTGAGCCGACCTAGTCGTAGGTTAGCTAGCTCAGTTTGAAATTGGATCGACTCAGTTTTTGTAGATTATTATTTTATGTATGTGGGTTGTTTGGATTTAGAAAGTTTTTCTATGAGCTTGGGCTTGATCCTTTGTAAAGTATATATATTGAAAATAGGTCAACATTGGAGAGGCTGAGATATACTTAATAAAAGCTCTTTTCTCCTAAAAATCTCTTCTTTTCTTCTTCTCTATTCCTTGAATTGTTTGATCGTGCTTCTACAATAATCTCTGAGAGGTTCTTCTTTATTGCTTGGATGATCTTCAGTGGCCATTTCGATTCGTGTGGGAAGATCACGTATTCTCAATAATTGGTATCAGAGCGATGTTGTATGGACGGAAGAAAGATACCTAGGATTTACTATATCTAGGATCTGTTGTATCAGGTTTCATCCTAAAACTTCTAGTTTGCTTTGTGGTTATCTCTGGATTAAGGTGGAGATTGTTTACATACAGGAATGGTGATATAAAAGTTTGGAAAGAGGATCTAGGACTAGTTAGATCTTCTTTGAAGGATAGTATTGTTGGTGTGTGTGATCATAAAGGGTTTTAGGGATTTATTCTTGACTTGTTTGAAGTCATGAGATTGAGTGGATTTAAGATGGATTTTGAGAAGTTCAACGGCAAGAAAAACTTTACCCTATGGTAGCAAAGAGTAAAGGACTTGTTGGTTCAGAAGAGGATCTACAAGATCTTGACAAAAGAAAGGTCAGAAAAGATTAGTGTTGAGGATTGAGAAGAGTTAGAGAAAATTGCTTTTAGCACAATCTGGATGTGCTTGATCGATTAGGTTTTGCTTGAGGTTTGCACAGAAACTATGACAAAGGGGCTCTGGGAGAGACTGGAGAATACATATATGGGAAAGAACATGACCAATAAGCTATGGTTGAAGAAACAACTGTATAGTCTGAGGATGCCCGAAGGCAGAGATCTTGTTGCACATATCCAAAGATTCAATCAGGTGTGCTCTGAGGTGATGAGTTTGGATGTGAAGATCAACGAGGAGGATTGAGCGTTGCTACTATTATGTTCTCTCCTAGGTTCGTATCATGGTCTCATAACAACTTTAGCTTATGAAAAGGAGATCTTAAACTATGAAGAGGTTATTGGTGTGATCAGATCAAATAAGCAAAGAAAAAAGATCTACAAGGGAGATCCTAAGTCTAAAATCTTGGTTGTGAATGAAAGACAGAAAAGATCAAAGGAGAAGACAAGAGGAAAATCTAAGGGCAGGTCAACATCTCGAGATCAGAGAAAGTTGACATTGAAATATTATAAATATCATCAGTCTAAACACCTGAGGAGAGATTGTCCCCTTTTGAGATTAGAAAAAAGAAAGGCCAGCAAGGAAGATGATACATCTTCTATGAGTAGTGGAGAAGACCTGCTAGTTGTATCAGATGGATCATAGAGTGTGATACTATGTGGATATTTGATTCAGCATGTTCGCACTACTATACTTCTCATCGAAAGTGATTTGCTACCTACCAGAAGGCCGATGGTGAAAGTGTTAGCTTTGGAGATGATTACTCATGCAAAGTAGTTGGAGTTGGCTCTATCAGGGTGAGGATGTACGATGGAATCATTCATACATTATCAAACATTAGGCATGTATTAGAGTTGAAAAAAAATTTGATCTCTTTAGGCTACTTGGGGGAGCAGGGTTATGCTTTTAGTAGCCAGGCTGGGAGTGGATGTCTAAAAATTTTTAAGAGAGCTTTGGTGGTGATGAGAGGTAGAAGATTGAGCAACAATCTTTACATAATGGAAGGCTCAGTAGTGAATGATAGTGCAGAGGTGCTAGTAGTGGCACAGGAGGAGCATATTTTATATCAGCTATGGCACTATCGGATGGATTATATGAGTAACCGTGGGATCACAAAATTAAGCAGAAGAGGTATGATCCCAGCCTTGAAAAAGGAGGGCATAAATCTTTATGAGCCGTGCATCTTTGGCAAGCAGCATAGGGTGAAGTTTGCCAAAAGTACCAGATGCAGTAAGGAAGTGCTAGATTTAGTACACTCAGATGTATGGGGACCAGCTCCTGTATCAACTAGAGGTGGGGCAAAATACTTTATCATTTTCATTAATGATTTCTCAAAGAAGGTGTGGGTTTATCCGATCAGAGAAAAATCAGAGGTGTTTATCCAGTTCAGAGCCTGGAGAGCTGAGGTAGAGAAGGAGTTAGGAAGATAGGTGAAGTGTCTGAGGTCGGACAATAGAGGGGACTATACAAGCTTGGAGTTCAGGAGGTACTATGAGAAAAATGATATCAAATGCCATTATATGGTAAAGATAACTTCCCAGTAGAATGGTGTCATGGAAAGGATGAACCAGACATTGATCGAGAAGGCACGGAGTTTGAGGCTGTAGACATCACTCCCAAAGTCCTTTTGGGATGATGCTCTAATTTTTTCTTATTTTTCTGTAAATAGGTCCCCCATCATAAGCTGAATGGAGGCATTCCAGAGAAGGTCTGGAGTGGAAAGAAGGTGGAGCTTGACTATCTGAAAGTCTTCGATTGCACAACCTATGCACATGTGGAGGCAACCAAGAGGAGCAAATTGGATCCAAAATCTCAAAAGATGATATTCATAAGATATCCACAAGGAGTCAAGGGGTACCTATTGTGGGACTCTCAGGCACAAAAGTTAGTGATCAGCAGGAATGTTATCTGTGATGAGAAGAGCATCTTGAGGAGGTCTGGGATAGATGGAACTAGAAAAACAGAGGTAAACAGCGGTGGTCAATCAGAGAATGATGGCATGCAGGCTACATCCACTTACAGGAGTGCTCCTATTGAGGTGGAGCTAGGTAGAAAAGTATTGTCTCAAATTGAAAATCAGCATGGAGGACCGACAGTTCAGATAGATGTGCAGGAGCAGCCATAGAGATCAGGCAGAGATGGACTAGTGGGAGTGGCTTTGTACAAGCCCCAACATACTATTAGGAGGTCGATCAGATATGGCATGGATGAGGTTATCTCTTATGCACTCATCACTACTAATGAAGATTTAGAGAATTATGCAAAGGCCATGGAGAGTGAGGATCATGATTCATGGATGCAGGCCATGATGGAGGAGATGGAATCACTTGAGAAGAATTAGACATGGCAGCTGATGGATCTTTTAGAGGGTGCTCGACCTATTGGCTCAAAGTGGGTGTTCACAAAAAAAGATGCACCCTTAGAATAAGATGGAGTCAGATTCAAAGCAAGGCTAGTAGCAAAGAGATACTCACAAAGATAAGGGATTGACTACACAAAAATTTTTTCTCCTATGGTGCATCATATATCTATTCGAGTTTTGCTATCAATGGTGGCATAGCATAACATGGAATTGGAATAGATAGACATGAAGATGACCTTCCTTCATGGGACTTTGGAGGAAAGAATCTACATGAAGTAGCCAGATGGTTTCATGGAGATGGGACAGAAAGAAAAGATGTATTTACTCAGGAAGTCTTTGTATGGCTTGAAACAATCCCCTCATTAGTGGTATCAAAGGTTTGATAGCTTTGTCCTGAGCCTGGGTTTCAGTAGATGTGAACATGATTATTATGTCTACGTTAAGAATGTAGATGAGGAGGATGCTCTATACCTGTTATTGTGTGTAGATGATATGCTCATAGCCAGTAGAAGCATGGATGCTATGAAAAGGTTGAAAAGAAAATTATCATCTGAGTTTGAGATGAAGGATTTGGATCCAACTGAGAGAATCTTTGGAATGAAGATTTGCAGAGATAGCTGCAAAGGAGTGCTCCATTTGTCACAAAAAAAGTATGTCCAGAAAGTTCTAAAGAAATTTAGAATGGAGAAGGCCAAACCTATAGAGATGCCATTATCGAGCCATATATCTCTCTCCAAGTTATAAAACCTCCAGTCAGAAGAGAAGAGAGAGTACATGGAACGAGTCCCTTATGCAAATATTGTAGGTAGTGTTACGTACACTATGGTATGCTGTAGATCAGATATAGCACATGCAGTGAGCACGATTAGTAGATATATGGCTAACACTAGAAAGTCTTAGATATGTGTGCCCTAGAAGCTAGAATTGGCTAACACTTACTATACACTTCTAAGGGCAAAATTATAATTTTAACTATAAATAATAAAATGGGTTATTTTCTATCATAAGGTGTATTTAGGGTTTGTGATACATCCCTTGAGTAAATGGCAATGATAGTTCTTATTTTCAAGATTTGAAAATTTAAGACATGAATTTTCATTATTAACTCAAAAGGCTCTCAACCATAGGATCATCATGAGGATGATGATTGATCTAGAAGGTTGGTGTACAATCGCTTCTTTAGGATAGATGAGTCTTGAGTCTATGGTGTAGAGATACTAGAGTAAGAGTACAGGTACTCATTAGAGAACGAGGGCACTGAGCGTGACCACCTCGAGCAGTCATTAGGAAGTCTACCTTCTCATCGATGACTAGCTCGAAGTTGCAGTTATGTATCTGGTTTTTTGACCTAAGGTGCATCGATAGTTCACTTTGAGGGTGTTGTAGTTTGAGTATACTATAACTCAATCTCCTAGCCATTTGAAATCCTAAGGTGTATGTTGGCTATAGCATATTCATTGTAGGAATTGGATTGCACCAATAGGAAATCTATCTACCTCGGTAGATGAGGAGTAGCCCTATGATGATCATGAGAATCAAGTCCATAAGCCAATGGCCATGGCAGAGTGAAATAATAGAAAAGTTTCTATTAAGATTTTCACATTGGACTTGAATCGATTGATTAATCATATGACGGATATTAGGGTTTGATGAGATTACCTTAACACTAATCCAATCGGGGCTCAAGATAGAAGAACTTAGTCACATAGGTAACTACACTGAGAGGTTCATTTTCAGTTCTGATGGGTTACCACCATATGCTGCTAGGTATCACTGATGGATTTTGAGAGCAATTAGAATAATTTAGATGATCAATCATACTAGTTGTCTGAATTAGAAAAGTTCTGATCCATCGAAAGGTGTTTTGATGATGTCAATGATATAAATCACCATTAGATATATGTGCCCTAGAAGCCAGAATTGGCTGACACTTGTAATACACTTCTAGGGGTAAAACTATAATTTTGACTAATATCGATCAAATGGGTTATTTTCTATCACATATGTGTATTTAGTATCTGTGATACATCCTTTGAGTTAATGGTAATGATAATTCATATTTTCAAGAGTTGAAAATTTAAGACATGAATAATCATTATTAACTCATAAAATGCTCCCGACCATAGGATCATCACGAGGATGGTGATTGATCTGGAAGGTTGGTGTACAATTGCTTCTCCTTAGTAGATGAGTCTTGAGTTTATGGTGTGAGACACCAGAGCGAGAGTACAGGTACTCAATTAGAGAACGAGGCACTGAGCGTGACCAATCTCGAGTAATCTTAGGGAGTCTACCTTCTCGTTAATGACTGACTCGATGCTGTAGTAGTGTGTCTGGTTTCTTTGACCTGAGGTGCATCGGCAAGTTCACCTTGAGGGTGTTATAGGTTTGACTACACCATTACTCGATCTCCTAGCCATTCAGAACCCGTGAGGTGTATTGTTGGCTATAGCATGTTTCATTGGGGAATTGATATGCATCAAGATGGAATCTATCTACCTCGGTGGTAGAGAGCAACCCTATGATAATCATGAGAATCAAGTCCAGAAAGTCCATAGCCAATGGCAGAGTGAATATAATAGAAAGAGTTTCTATTTAGATTTTCACATCAGACTCAAATCGAATGATACATCATATGATAGAAAACTAGGTTTGAGAGTTCACCCTAACCCTAATCTGATCGGGGCTCAAGATAGAAGAACTTAATCACATAGGTAGCTGCACCAAGAGGTTTCATTCAGCTATGATGGTTGCCACCAATATACTGCTAGGTGTCACTGGTGGATTTTAGGAGCATTAGAATGATTTAGATGATTGATCATTCTAACTATTCGAATTCAGAAGAGTTTCTGATCCATCGAAAGGAGTTTCGATGATGTCGATGATAAAGATCATGACATATCCCATTATCATACAGAACTAAATCTAACTAGATCACACAAACAAGGGTTTGAATCTGGTGATCATCAATTGAACTGATCTAGTTCAATTAATCTGAATGAGATTCAATTAGGTTTAAGAAAATCGTGCTAGCACTCGATTAAACCTAACATTCTTCTTTTGCTATCATAAATAAGTTGTCCTGACTAAGCCAAAGGAGTTTGTGCTCAATTAGAGGCCTTTATATGGTCTGATTGGAGGTTGTCCAAGTTAGAAAAGGTTGTCTGATTTTGTAAGACATTACCTACCATTTTTGGTCACCTACCATTTCTTGTTCTTTGACTTTGGTCAAAAGTCTATCTTTGACTGGTCAAATGTTGACCATTGACACTTTGACTTATGTTCATATGTCATGCACCTATTAGAGGCTGGTGGGGGCCTGTCCCCATACCAGAACCGAGCAAGGAAGAGGGCGCACTCCACCCTTGGCGTGTGCCCAAGTTGGAGGCGCCCAGGAGTCCCTGTTGGATAGGGACTCCATCTTCTTTTTGGATTTCAATTAGAGTTCTTCTAAGAACCAACTTTGACTGATCTTAGGCACCCTCTAAGAAGGAATCTAGGGGACTCTATTCCCATCAATCAGATTTAGATCTGATTTCACAAAGAGTTGTGATTGGTTGGGAAGAAGAGGAGTTGGATCACGCTTAGTCTATAAATAAGACCCTGCGCCCAACTCAAAATAAGATTGAATCACAATTCCCCATGCCCCAAGGCTACCTCTCCCCTCTTCCTCCATGCCAAACCCACCTTCTCCAGAACCTTCCACTGCTTACAGGATCATCAATGGGTATCAGATTACCCACTTGAGGTAAATTAAATTTGTTTAATTTATCTAATTTTATTTTAATTTTTAAAATAATAATAATTAGATTTGAAACATCTTAGATCTAATCTAGATCAAAGAGAAAAAATTTTGAAATATATCTCTTGATCCGATCAGATCTGAACGAACCTAATCCGGAAAATCAGGATTTTCCTTCAACTAGTATCAGAGCCAAGTTTCTAAAAGTATTTAGATCTGATTTTAAATTTATTTTAATTAAAAAATAAATAATTTTAGATGTCACATGAGATGTGATCAGATCTAAAATCAGAAAAAATTAAAATTAAATAATTTGGATTTAAGATTAGAAAATATGCATGACTAGTTCCAAAATAGAATAGTTCTATAGAATTATCTTGCATATTTTTAATTTAATTTGATTAAATCATATTTTAATCTATTTATTTACTATTTTTTGTATTATTAATGGTTTAATAAGATCTAAAAAATAGAAATAAAAATTATTTTAATTTTTAAATATCATAATGAGATATTTATAGACTGCAATGGTCTAGTTCATATGTTCTTACAGTAGTAATAATGTTCGTGTATTTTACTAAATATTAGCTCTAATATAAGATTAGGAATTTATTTGCTTTTAATTGTTTGATTAACATGATTTTCAATTATTAAATACCTGAAGTATAGTTATTTATAAGAAAATTATTATAGATAAATTTAGATCTTAAAAAAAATGATGATTGGATAAGCACTTAAAGAATGTATGCAAAAAGATAATCCATTGATTAGATCTAGATCTGTAATATTGAGATAATATAATATTTTAGGATCATTAAAAATATTTGATAGATATGGCTATTTCCTGAATTAAGGTTGTTCCTCTTGGCCGTGCCGAAATTCATTTAAGAAACGGGAAGAAGGTTTAAAAGGCTTCTTTCTCTTCATCATTCGATGGGGTGTTTTATGATGTGTGGTAAGGAGAGGATTTTTGCCGCGTGATTCATCCTTAATTCAAAAACCCAAAAACTTACTTTCTTGTAAATTCCTAAGATCCTGAAAACCTAGGGATTTATTATGGGTTATAATTTTATTTATTTGTTAAACCCTTATTTTAATTAAAAAATATGATTATGGGAATATCAATTAGGGTCTAAATTGGGAATTTCAGATCTAAGACATTATTTTTAAATTACTTGGGTTTCAGGCCTTGGGTAGCTCATTAGGTCTAATGCGGTTGGGATCAAATCAATCAAGAGTTGGTTAGATGGGAATCAATAATGGCTTAAAATTGACCAGCCCTGAATAGGATTAAGTCATGGGTCCAAGATCGAGTCAGATCAGACATGACCTAATTTCGGGGCACATCCACAATAAAAAAAACAAACAGCAAAAAAAAAAAACAAAAAAAAAAAAAAAAAAAAAAAAAAAAAAAAAGATACACAAAAAAAACAAGAAAAAAAAAAAAAAAAACAAAAAACAAAACAAAAAAAAAACAAAAAAAACAAAAAAACAAAAAAACACAAACAAAAAAAAAAAAAGAAAAAAAACAAAAAAAAAAAAAAAGAACAAAAAAAAAAAAAAAAAAAAACAAAAAAAAAAAAAAAACAAAAAAAACAAAAAAAAAAAACAAAACACCCCAAACAAAAAAAAACAACAAAAACAAAAAACTGAACAACAAAAAAGCAGCTTCAGAGGTTTAGAGGTTCTGGAAATTTGTTAGGCTAACCCAATTGGTGTGGTATTGCCTCAAAACAATTTGGTGTCTAAGGGTAAGTTGGGGCAACAATACGACCGAAACTGGGTTTTAATTGGAAAAGCTACTCGACCTGAATGCCATTTTTGTACGAGTTATGGCACCTATTTTCCTTCCACCGGGTCTCACTACCTAGCCATATCTGTTGACATAGTTCTGAATTCTAAGGTGGTAATAATCCGAGCTAAACCATGCCACCTAGGTTAGTCATAATTGTTCATGTGACTTGATAAGTCTAGGTTTATGAGACTTTGAATCAATTCTCCCATAAGAAAAAGATTAAGTTTGGGTCTTCCAACCATTGTAAAGGATGTGCGAAGCTTCTTGGGGTTGATTGTTCTCGGTTGATACAAGTTGCTCAGTTGCACCGAGAAGACGCAAACCATGGTCTATTAGGCATTGGATTTGCCTATGGCTGGAAGGATGAGCGTTGGGGCTCAAATAATTTACAGTTACGGTGAGAGGGGAACTCAATTAGGAACCCAGGTTCTGTGCAAATGGTGGTCTGACTTAACATAAGGAGTGATCAACATTTCGGATACGGTGTGAGATTCATGAAATTAAGAGGAACCCCCCCCCAAAAAGTTTGGATGCACCAGTTAGAGAATCATTTGAACAAGGAGTTGATGCACTCATTGGCTAAAAAAAACCCATCACCAACAACTGTTAGTTGAGGTTGATTGAGGTCAGTTGGTGAGACCGCACCACCATAGAAATCGTATAATCATGGAGATTTTTTGCATCTCTACAGGAGGGAGGTGGTAGGGAATTTAAAAAAATAGTGGGAGCTAATATTGTTTTAAAAATAAATTTCCTAAACAAATGTTCAAGTCAAGATTATAATATCTAACTAGAATTCTTTGCACTCTTCTATAAGAAAAAATGTCTACGGTCCAATCCATTTGGCACGTTTATCCTTGACACCAATTAGATTGACTGGACCTAATTATAAAGATTGGCTCAGGAACTATAAAATAGTTTTGGGTTTCGAGAAGATTTAAACCCATGTAGACCGGAGACCCTCCCACCTTACCAGCCTTGTCCATTCATTAGAAAAACAGAGAGCATCTCAGGAGAAATGATAACGAAGAAATTTAGCCATAAGATATTAACTGTTGGGCTCGAATGTCTGATGAGCTCTAGCACCAACATTGAAAGATACGGGACTGTCGCCAAATGTTGGCCTCACCTGCAGGGCATGTTGAATCGTGAACAGAGTCGCGCAAGCCAAATATCAAGTCACGAAATGACTTTTTCAAGGCTAAGATGCATTGATGGGCAGTCAGTCCAAGAACATTACCTAGATGATGAATCAAAGGTGACTTGGAAAGCTTGAGAAAGGCTTGTGTGTGAAGGGTTGGGACTTGGGATATGCAGAATGATTTATTCTTGTAATCCTGACTGAAATGGGCATATGGCCAATTCATTTCGATGAATTACATATGCATAAACTTCAAAAATTCCTTGCTGAATTAATGAATATGCCGGTCACCGCTGGAGCTTTCTATGAAAGATTCATAAAGGCTTAGTTTTGTCTTGTTATGGAACGGACTTCTTCCAAAAAAAATTCGTTATTGGAAAGAAAAAGAAGTCATGCAAAAAAGCAGGAAAGCTGGAGAAGCAAAGAAGAAAGAAGCAGAACCGAAGAAAAAGGGCCGATGGTCAAAGAAAAGTATATTTTCATTTGCAACAGCAATGGCCATATTGGACAAGCAGAAATTTGCCCTACTTAACATGGCCACCCTGAAGAACAAGAAGGAAGGTCCTTCTGGAGGTATGCTCATTATTGAGTCTAACCTTACGATTTCTTCTTGCATCCAGTTGGGTGCTTGACTCTGGTTCTAGTGCTCATCTGTGCACTTCCATGCAGGGTCTTGAGGATAGCAGGAGGCTGAGGGATGGAGACATGATCCTACGCGTCGGTAATGGAGCAAGAGTTGCTGCAGTAGCCATGGGAAACATACCCTCTTCGATTACCATCTGGTTTAGACTTAGTTTTGAAAAGACTGTTATTATGTGCCTGCAGCTAGCAGGAATTTGATTTCTGTTTCATGCTTAGCACTAGAAGGCTATGTGATTACCTTCTTTAAGGACCATTGTAACATTCTTTATGAAAGAAATAAAATTGCAAATGGTTTCCTTATTAATGGTCTTTATCAGCTACATATTGATGTACCTATTCTAACTATCGAGCAAAATGTGAATGCCAAATGACCTAGGGATAGTCCAAACGATAGGTATCTATGGCACCTAAGATTAGGTCATATAGCAGAAGATAGGATCAACAAATTGGAGAAAAATGGGCTATTGAGTCCATTGACTTCCGAGTCATATCCAACTTGTGAATCTTGTCTTCAAGGCAAAATGACTAAACTCCCTTTTGTTGGACATGGGGAAAGGGCCACAGATCTCCTTGCCCTAGTACATACTGATGTGTGCGGCCCATTTGATGTGCCGGCTAGAGGCAATTTTGTCTACTTCATTACCTTTACCGATGATCTATCTAGGTATGGGTATGTGTATCTTATGAGACATAAGTCTGAAGCTTTTGAAAAGTTCAAAGAATTCAGACATGAAGTAGAAAAATAAACTAGAAAACCCATTAAGGTTCTTCGATCAGATCGAGGAGGTGAATACCTTAGCCGAGAATTCCTAGACTATCTCAAGGAAAAATGGCATAGTCTCTCAATGGACTCCACCAGGAACACCTCAACTCAACGGGGTTTCAGAATGGAGAAATCGGACTCTATTGGATATGGTTCCGATCCATGATGAGCTTCACAGACCTCCCTGATTTTCTTTGGGGACACTCATTGTTAACTTCAATTTATCTACTGAATAGGGTTCCCTCTAAAACCGTTCCTACCACACCGTATGAGATATGGCACGGTAAGAAACCAAGTCTGAGTCATCTCAGAATTTGGGGTTGTCCGGCTCATGTCAAAAGACAACAAGCGGACAAGTTAGAGTTTAGGTCCTTCAGAGCTCGATTCATAGGATATCCTAAAGAGTCATTAGGATACTATTTCTACATTCCAGAAGACCACAATGTGATTGTGAGTCGACATGCCATCTTTCTTGAAAAATAGTTTATTCAAGATAGCGGCATTGGAAAGCAGATCAAGCTTGATGAGAAAGTCTCACAAGTACAACGAGCTAAGGACCAATTGGAACCAAATCAGGTTGAGCCAATAAGAACACTACCTCCTCCACCTCGTAGATCGGAAAGAGTTTTCCATCCCCCTGAAAGATACTTAGGTATTATTTCAGAGGAAAGTAGAGAAAATGTTCCTCGTAGGTAATGGTGCTCATGGTGATGATCCCAAAACCTACAACGAGGCGATATCAGATATCGACTCCGAGAAATGGCTAGAGGCAATGCAGTCAGAAATTGACTCGATGCACTCAAACCAAGTCTGGACCTTGGTAGATCCACCAGAAGGTATAGTACCTATTGGGTGTAAATGGATCTTCAAGAGAAAGATTGGTGCAGATGGGAAATGTGGAGACATTCAAGGCTAGACTAGTGGCAAAAGGTTATAGTCAATGCGAAGGCATTGACTATCAGGATACCTTTTCCCCAGTGGCTATGCTAAAATCCATCCGCACATTGCTTGCCGTTGCAGCCTATTTCGATTATGAAATATGGCAAATGGACGTGAAAATGGCATTCTTAAATGGATATCTTGAGGAAGATATCTATATGGAACAGCCGCTAGGTTTCACATCCAGTGATACTGATCACAAGGTTTGCAAGCTGCAAAGGTCCATATATGGACTTAAGCAAGCATCTCGGAGCTGGAACACTCGTTTCAATGATGTGATCAAAATGTTTGGTTTCATCAAAAATGAAGAGGAACCGTGTGTTTTCAAAAGGGTCAGTGGGAGCGCTGTTGTCTTCCTCGTATTGTACGTGGATGACATCCTCCTTATTGGGAATGATATTCCCATGTTAACAACAATCAAAATATGGTTGTCCAAGGAATTCTCCATGAAAGACCTAGGTGAAGCATCCTTTATTCTAGGAATTAAGGTCTATAGGGATAGACCGAATAGGATGCTAGGACTTTCACAGAAGATGTACATAGAGAAAGTACTAAAGAGGTTTAGTATGGAAAACTCTAAGAGGGGATTAATACCCTTCAGACATGGTATTCATCTTTCCAAGAAGATGTGCCCTAGCACACCTGAGGAAATAGAATGCATGAGCAAGATCCCTTATGCTTCTGCAATAGGGAGCCTCATGTATGCCATGCTATGTACACGACCTGATATAGCCCATGCTGTGAGTGTCACAAGCAGATATCAGTCAAATCCAGGTGAAGAACACTGGACTTCTGTGAAATGTATCCTTAAGTACTTGAAGAAGAACTAAGGATATGATGTTGGTCTTTGGTAATGGAGAACTCCAAGTCCAGGGATACACAGACTCGGATTTCATGTCCGATATAGATGATCGAAAGTCGACATCTGGGAGTCTGTTTGTGTGCAATGGTGGTGCTGTCAGCTGGAAGAGTTCCAAGCAAACGGTGATAGCAGATTCCACCATGGAAGCAGAATATATCGCTGCATCAGAGGCTGCGAAGGAAGCATTCTGGTACAAGAAGTTTGCTGCAGAAATTGGAGTAATGCCATCAGATGCCATTCCTCTATACTGCGACAACAATGGCGCCATAGCCCTTGCTAAGGAGCCGAGGTCTCACCAGAAATCCAAGCACATTGAGCGGCGATACCACCTCATCCGCGATTACCTCGAGAAGGGTTACGTCGAGGTCAAGAGAGTCAACTCCACAGATAATGTGGCAGACCCACTTACAAAGCCGTTGGGCCAGCAGAAGATCGAAGCCCACCTTGAGAAGATGGGACTTAGACTTGTAGCCAATTGGCTTTAGGACAAGTGGAAGATTGTTAGATATATGTGCCCTAGAAGCCAGAATTGGCTGACACTTGTAATACACTTCTAGGGGCAAAATTATAATTTTGACTAATAATCAATAAAATGGGTTATTTTCTATCACATATGTGTATTTAGTGTCTGTGATACATCCTTTGAGTTAATGGTAATGATAATTCATATTTTCAAGAGTTGAAAATTTAAGACATGAATAATCATTATTAACTCATAAAATGCTCCCGACCATAGGATCATCACGAGGATGGTGATTGATCCGGAAGGTTGGTGTACAATCGCTTCTCTTTAGTAGATGAGTCTTGAGTCTACGGTGTGGAGACACCGGAGCGAGAGTACAGGTACTCGTTAGAGAACGAGGGCACTGAGCGTGACCACCTCGAGTAGTCATTAGGGAAGTCTACCTTCTCGTCAATGACTGACTCGATGCTGCAGTAGTGTGTCTGGTTCTTTGACCTGAGATGCATCGGCAGTTCACCTTGAGGGTGTTATAGTTTGACTACACCATTACTCGGTCTCCTAGCCATATGGAACCCTGAGGTGTATGTTGGCTATAGCATGTTCATTGTAGGAACTGGATTGCATCAAGATGGAATCTATCTACCTCGGTGGTAGAGGAGCAGCCCTATGATGATCATGAGAATCAAGTCCAGAAGCCCATGGCCATGGCAGAGTGAAATAATAGAAAGAGTTTCTATTTAGATTTTCACATCGGACTCGAATCGAATGATTACATCATATGACAGAAACTAGGGTTTGACGAGTTCACCTTAACCCTAATCTGATCGGGGCTCAAGATAGAAGAACTTAATCACACAGGTAGCTGCACCAAGAGGTTCGCATTCAGCTCTGATGGGTTGCCACCATATACTGCTAGGTGTCACTGGTGGATTTTGGGAGCAATTAGAATGATTTAGATGATCGATCATTCTAGCTGTTCGAATCAGAAGAGTTCTGATCCATCGAAAGGAGTTTCGATGATGTCGATGATAGAGATCATGACATATCCCATTACCATACAGAACTGAACCTAACTGGGTCACACAAACAAGGGTTTGAATCTGGTGATCATCAATTGAACTGATCTAGTTCAATTGATCTGAATGAGATTCAATTAGGTTCAAGGAAAATCGTGCTAGCACTCGATTGAACCTAACGTTCTTCTTTTACTATCATAAATAAGTTGTCCTGACTGAGCCAAAGGAGTTTGTGCTCAATCAGAGGCCTTCATATGGTCTGACTGGAGGTTGTCCAAGTCAGAAAAGGTTGTCTTATTTTGTAAGACATTACCTGCCATTTTTGGTCACCTGCCATTTCTTGTTCTTTGACTTTGGTCAAAAGTCTACCTTTGACTGGTCAAATGTTGACCATTGACACTTTGACTTTTGTCCACATGTCATGCACCTATTGGAGAGCTGGTGGGGGCCTGTCCCCCTACCAGAACCTGGCAAGGAAGAGGGCGCACGCCACCCTTGGCGTGTGCCCAAGTTGGAGGCGCCTAGGAGTCCCTGTTGGACAGGGACTCCATCTCCTTTTTGGATTCCAATTAGAGTTCTCCTAAGAACCAACTTTGACTGGTCTTAGGCACCCTCTAAGGAGGAATCCAGGGGACTCTATTCCCACCAATCAGATTTAGATCTGATTTCACAAAGAGTTGTGATTGGTTGGGAAGAAGAGGAGTTGGATCACGCTTAGTCTATAAATAAGACCCTGCGCCCAACTCAAAATAAGATTGAATCACAATTCCCCACACCCCAAGGCTGCCTCTCCCCTCTTCCTCCATGCCAAACCCACCTTCTCCCTCTCCTCTCCACGTCCAAAAGAGTTTTGGAGCTTGGTTGGTGCGATCCAAATCAAAGAAAGGCGACTGAAAGCTAGAAGGCTGCACTGCTGCATAGGACAACTGCTGATCTTCGAAAAGAGTTTTGAAGATCCTCTAGATTAGATCCAGATCTAATTTTTGGAGATGTGATAGAGAAGAAGAGGATCTCCAGATCTAGTTCGAGTGGATACCGATAGAGGCCAGGCACTTGCGTGGCTAGATCCAGAACCTTCCACTGCTTACAGGATCATCAATGAGTAATAGGATTACCCACTTCAAGGTAAATTAAATCTAATTTAATTTATCTAATTTTATTTTAATTTTTAAAATAATAATAATCAGATATAAAATATCTTAGATCTGATCTAGATCAAAGAAAAATTTTTTTGAAATATATCTCTTGATCTGATCAGACCTGAACGAACCTGGTCCGAGAAATCAGGATTTTCCTTCAATCGCGACATATCTCATTACCATACAGAACTAAACCTAACTGGATCACACAAACAAGGGTTTCAATTTAGATATCATCAATTGAACTAATCTAGTTCAATTGATTTGAATTATATTCAATTAGGTTCTAGAAAATCATGCTAGCACACGATTGAGCCTAATGTTCTCCTTTAATTATCATTAAAAATTATCTCAACTGAGCAAAATATGTTTGGACTCACTCAGGTACCTTTACTTGTTCTGACTGAAGCTTGTCCAGGTTAGAAAAGAATTGTCTTAATTTATGAGATAAATTTAAGATAACACCTACCTTTTTTCATCACCTGCTAAATCTTGTCTTTTGACTTTGGTCAAACATTAATCTTTGACACTTAGACATCTGCCCATGTGTCATGCACCCATAGGAGAGAAGATGGGGCTTTATCCTCCTACTAAAAAGTGGAAAGGGAGGGGGCGCACGCCTAGGGAGGCATGCACCCAAGGATAATGATGCCTGGAGTCCCATACAAATGGGACTCCAGGTTACTTCAAGGACTCTACCTAGGTGGCGCCAAAGACTTGTCTTTGACCAGTCTTGGCACCATCTAAGGATGATTTGGAGGAGCTCTCATCTGATTGGATGAGATGATGTCATCTCACCAATTAAATTTTAATCTGATTGCATAAAAGGTCATGATTGGCCAGGATGATGTGGCACTGCATGGTGCAACAGGGTCTATAAAAATCTTGTCTGTGCCAAGATCTAAGAATCTTGATCCATTGCCCATGCCACAAGGCTGCCCCTCTCCCTCTTTCATGCCATCTTTAGCTCTTCTCTCTCCTACCCATGCCCAAGAATTTTTGGGCTTTAGTTTGGTGCGATCCAAGCAAGATAAAGGCGGCAGAAAAAGGAAGAAGGCATCACTGCTGCAAGAGACAACTCACATCTTGGAAAGGAGTTTTGAAGATCTTCAAAATTAGATCAAGATCTAATTTTTGGAGAGGTGATAAAAAAAGAGAAGATCTTCAGATCCTACCTGAGTGGATACCGATAGAGGCTAGACACTTGTGTGGCTAGATCCAGAACCTCAGGCAGACATCAGGATCATCATAGGATAATCAGATTACCCTCAATAAGATAAATTAAATTAGATTTAATTTATTATTTATTTTATTTTATTTTTTTTGTTAGATTAAAAATATCAGATCTAAAAAATCTTAGATCTAATCTAGATTTAAGAAAAAAATTTTTAAAATATCTCTCTTGATCCAATCAGATCTGAACGAATCTGATCCGAAAAACTAGGTTTTTCCTTCAACTGGTATCGGAGCCAGGTTGCATTTTTTATTAGATCTGATTTTATTTTTGATTTGATAATTAGATAATTTTAGATATCACATGAGATGTGATTAGATCTAAAATTAAAAAAAAAATTAAAAATTAAATAATTTAGATCTAAGTTGTATAAGATGCATGACTAGTTGTAGAATAGAATTATTCTATGTATAGTCTTGCATGATCATAATTTAATTTGATTAAGTTATAATTTTTAGATTTATTTATTTACTATTTTTTGATATTATAAATATTATAATAAGATCTAAAAAATAAAAAATAAAGTTATTTAATTTTTGTTCATATGAGATATGATGAATGCATGTTTAGACTAGTTGTAGAATAGTTCTACATAATTATCTAGAATAGAATTTATTTTGATATGATCAATTTAAATTTAATTTTTTAGATAATTATGAGATAATTTAGATCTAAAAATATGCATGATATGATACATGAGATGTATGCAAAACATGTTTAAAGTTAGATCAATTTTATATATGAGATATATGATGTAGATCTAACTAGTTTTGTAGTTTTTATATTTCTGATTAAGGCATTCTCCTTGGTCGTTCGATCATAAGAATAAAGTAGTGGTTTAAATGCCCTCTCCTTCCATTCGATGGGATGTTCTTATGATGTGTAGGGTGCTGGGTGTTCCATCCTTAATCAGAAATATAAAAATTTAATTTTCTGCAAAATTCTAGAATCCTAAAATCCTAGGATTTTATTTACATATTTTATTTATGAACCCTAAACTTAATTAAGAATTAAGATTATGAAATATGTTAAATCTAAAAATTAAGAATTTTTAGATCTAAGACATATTTATAAAATTAGGTTCGGACTTGGGTAGCTCAATTAGATCTAAGCGGTTGATCAAACCGAATCAAGAGTTGGTTAGATGGGATCAAGAGTGCTTAAATTGACCAGTCTAATAGGATTAAGTCTAGATCAAGATCGAATCACATGAGTGATCGATCAAGCTAAGACCTAATTAGGCTCAGTGGTTAGAGTCTGGAATTGTAGGCTAATTCGATTGATTCTGGCTCAACAATTTGGTGTCTAAGATAAGTTTGGTAGGTACGATCGACTGATTTTTAATTGGAAGCTACTCGACTCGAATGCATTCTTATCGAGTTAATGGCATATCCCTTCCACCGATCTCACTTACCTGACCATATTTATTGGCTCAGTCCTGATCTGAGGTAGCTAATAATCTAAGCTAAACTATGCCACTAGGTTAGTCATAATTATTATGACTATGTCAAGTCTAGTTTAATGAGATCTAAATCAAATCTTCCTAAGAAAAGATTAAATCTAAGGTCTTCCACCATTGTAGATATGCAGATCTTTTTTGGGGTTGATTGTTCTCGACTGGTTACAGAGGTTCAGTTGCACCGAAAAGATGCAATCATGTCTATTAGACATTGGATGCTATAGGCTGGAGGATAAATTGGGCTCAATATTTTGGATATGGTGAGAGACCCAATTAGGAATCTAATCTATGCAAATGGTGGGTCTGACTTAACTAAGGAAAGGATCAATATTCCAGGCACGGTGAGATTCATGAATTAGAAGACCAAGTTTGAGTGCACCATGATTAGAGAATCATTGAACAAGAGTTGTTCACTCATTGGCTAACCCATCATCAATAACTGTTAGGTGAGGTGATGAGTCAGTTGGTGGGATTGCACCATCCATTAGAAAATCATTAATCATGGAGATTTTTGCATCTCTACAAAGGGAGTGTAGGGATCTGAGAAAATAGTGAGAGTTAATTTATTTAAAAATAAAATCTTTAAATAAATTGATCAAGTCTTAATTATAATATCTAACTAGAAACTTTGACTCTCTATAGAAAAATGTCTGCATCCAATCCACTAGCACGTATCCTAGACACCCATAGACTGATCGGATCAAATTACAAGGATTGACTCCAAAACTTCAAAATCATTTTGGATTTTGAGAAGTTAACTCATGTATTGGATCAGGACCCTCCCATCTTACCAGCTCGTCCATCCGCTGAACAGAGAGCATCTCTTGATAAGTGGACGGAACGAAGATAACAAGGCCAGATACTACATGTTGGGCTCGATGTCTGATGAGCTTCAGCGCCAACATGAAGATATCAAGACTGCCCACCAAATGTTGGCTCACCTACAAGAGATGTTTGGTGAACAGAGTCGCGCAGCCAAGTATCAAGTCACTAAATGACTATTCAAGGCTAAAATGCGTGATGGGCAGTCAGTCCAAGATCATTATCTGATGATGATCAAGGACTTTGGAAGAGCTTGAGAAGCTCGAAGTGAAGGTTGGACTTGGATCTGCAGAATGATATAATTCTACAATCCTTGACTGATGCATATGGGCAGTTCATCATGAACTACCATATGCATAAACTTCAAAATTTCTCTGGCCGAAGCTTATGAATATGCTGGTTACTGCTGAGCTTTCTATGAAAGGTTCTAAAGGCTCAGTATTTGCTATGGAATGGACTTCTTCCAAGAGAAAGTCTTTTGAAAAGAAGAAGAAGTCTGTGAAAAAGCAGAAGATGGAAGGAAGGAAAGAAAAAAAGACAGAGCCGAAGAAGAAGGCCGCTGATAAAGAAAAATATTTTCATTGCAACAATGACGGCCATTGGAAAGTGAAACTACCCTACATACCTGGCCACCCTAAAGAATAAGAAGGAGGTAGGTCCTTCTGGAAGGTATGCTCATTATTGAGTCTAACCTTATGATTTCTTCTGCATCCAGTTGGGTGCTTGACTCTGGTTCTAGTGCTCATTTGTGCACTTCCATGCAGGGTCTTGAGGATAGCAGGAGGCTGAGGGATGGTGAGATGATCCTATGCATCGAAAAATGGAGCAAGAGTTGCTACCATGGCCATGGGAACATACCCTCTTCGACTACCATCTGGTTTAGACTTAGTATTAAAAGACTGTTATTATGTGCCTGCAGCAAGCAGGAATTTGATTTCTGTTTCTTGCCTTGCATTAGAAGGCTATGTAATTAATTTTCTTAAGGACCATTGTAACATTCTTTATGAAAGAAATAAAATTGCAAGTGGTTTTCTTATTAACGATCTTTATCAGTTACATATTGATGTATCTATTTTTAATATCGAGCAAAATGTGAATGCCATAAAATCAAAATGACCTAGGGATAGTCCAAATGATAGGTATCTATGGCACCTAAGACTAGGTCATATAGCAGAAGATAGGGTTAACAAATTAGAGAAAATTGGGCTATTGAGTCCATTGACTTTCGAGTCATATCCAATTTGTGAATCTTGTCTTCATGGCAAAATGACTAAGCTCCCTTTTGTAGGACATGGGGAAAGGGCCACGGATCTTCTTGCCCTAGTACATACTGATGTGTGCGGCCCATTTGATGTGCCGGCTAGAGGCAACTTTGTCTACTTCATAACCTTTACCGATGATTTATCTAGGTATGGGTATGTGTATCTTATGAGACATAAGTCTAAAGCTTTTGAAAAGTTCAAAGAATTCAGACATGAAGTAGAAAAGCAAACTGAAAAACCCATTAAGGTTCTTCGATCAGATCGAGGAGGTGAATATCTTAGTCGAAAATTCCTGGACTATCTCAAGCAAAATGGCATAGTCTCTCAATGGACTCCACCTAGAACATCTCAACTCAATGAAATTTCAGAATGGAGGAATCGGACCCTATTAGATATGGTCCGATCCATGATGAGCTTCACAGACCTTTCTGATTTTCTTTGGGGACACAATTTATTAACTACTAATATATTTACTAAATAGGGTTCCTTCTAAAATCATTCCTACCACACCGTATGAGATATGGCATGGTAAGAAACCAAGTCTGAGTCATCTCAGAATTTGGGATTGTCCGGCTCATGTCAAAAGACAACAAGCGGACAAGTTAGACTTTAGGTCCTTTAGAGCTCGATTCATAGGATATCCTAAAGAGTCATTAGGATATTATTTCTATATTCCAAAAGATCACAATGTGATTGTGAGTCGACATGCCATCTTTCTTGAAAAATAGTTTATTCAAGATGGCGGCATTGGAAAGTAGATCAAGCTAGAGGAGAAAGTCTCCCAAGAGCAAAGAGCTAAGGACCCTTTGGAACCAAATCAGATTGAGCCAATACAATCACTACCTGCTCCACCTCATAGATCGAAAAAGATTTTCCATCCCCTTGAGAGGTACTTAAGTACTATTTCAGAGAAAGTAGAGAAAATATTTCTCGTAGGTAATGGAGTTCATGGTGATGATCCCAAAACCTATAACAAGGCGATATCAGATATCGACTTCGAGAAATGGTTCGAGCCAATGAAGTCAGAAATTGACTCGATGCACTCAAACCAAGTTTGGATCTTTGTAGATCCACCAGAAGGTATAGTACCTATTGGATGTAAATGGATCTATAAGAGAAAGATTGGTGCAGATGGGAATGTAGAGACATTCAAAGCTAGATTAGTAGCAAAAGGTTATAGTCAGCATGAAGATATTAACTATCAAGATACCTTTTCGCCAGTAGACATGCTTAAATTTATTTGCACATTGCTTGCTATTGCAGCCTATTTCAATTATGAAATATGGCAAATGGATGTGAAAACGACATTCTTAAATGGATATCTTGAGAAAGATATCTATATGGAACAGCCGCTAGGTTTCACATCTAGTGATACTGATCACAAAGTATGCAAGCTGCAAAGGTTCATATATAGACTCAAGCAAGCATCTCAGAGCTGGAATACTCATTTTAATGATGTGATCAAATTATTTAGTTTCACCAAGAATAAGGAGGAACCATGTATTTTCAGAAAGGTCAGTGGGAGCGCTATTGTCTTCCTTATACTGTATGTGGATGATATCCTCATTATTGAGAATGATATTCCTATGTTAACCATAGTTAAAATATGGTTATCTAAAGAATTCTCCATGAAAGACTTAGGAGAAGCATCCTTCATTCTAGGAATTAAAGTTTATAGAGATAGACCGAATAGGATGCTAGATCTTTTACAGAAGATGTACATAAAGGAGGTGCTAAAAAGGTTTAGCATGAAAAACTCTAAGAGGGGATTGGTACCCTTTAGACATGGCATTCATCTCTCCAAGAAAATATATCCCAACACACTAGAGGAGATTGAACGCATGAGCAAGATCCCTTTTGCTTCTGCAATAGGGAACCTCATGTATGTCATGTTATGTATATGACTTGATATAGCCCATGCTGTGAGTGTCACAAGCAGATATCAGTCAAATCCAGGAGAAGAACATTGGACTTCTATGAAATATATTCTTAAGTACTTAAGAAGAACTAAGGATATGTTTTTGATTTTTGGTAATGGAGAACTCAAAGTCTAAGGGTATACAGACTCGAATTTTATGTCCGATATAGATGATCGAAAGTCGATATCTAAAAATCTATTTGTGTGTAATGGTGGTGCTGTCAGTTGGAAGAATTCCAAATAGACAGTAATACAGATTCCATCATTGAAGTAGAATACATCGCTACGTCAGAAGCTACGAAGGAGGCATTCTGATGCAAAAAGTTCACCGTAGAGATCGAAGTGATGCTATCAGATGTCATTCCTCTATACTATGATAATAATAGCACCATAACCATTGCTAAGGAGCCGAGGTCTCACCAGAAATCAAAATATATTGAGCGGTGATACCACCTCATCTGCAATTACCTCGAGAAAATGCGACAGACCCACTTACAAAGCCGTTGGGCCAACAGAAGATCGAAACCCATCTTAAGAAGATGGGACTTAGATTTATAGCCAATTGGCTTTAGATCAAGTGGGAGTTTGTTAGATATGTGTGCCCTAGAAGCCAGAATTGACTGATACTTGTTATACACTTCTAAGGGCAAAATTATAATTTTGACTATAAATAATAAAATGGATTATTTTCTATCATAAGGTATATTTAGTGTCTGTGATACATCCCTTGAGTTAATGGCAATGATGGTTCTTATTTTCAAGAGTTGAAAATTTAAGACATGAATTTTCATTATTAACTCATAAAATACTTTCGATCGTAGGATCATCATGAGGATGATGATTGATCCGGAGGGTTGGTGTACGATCGTTTCTTTAGAATAGATGAGTCTTGAGTCTATGATGTAGAGATATAGGAGTGAGAGTATAGGTACTCATTAGAGAATAAGGGCACTAAGCATGACCACCTCGAGCAGTCATTAGAAAGTCTACCTTCTTATCGATGACTGGCTCGAAGCTGTAGTTGTGTGTCTGGTTTTTTGACCTAAGATGCATCGGTAGTTCATCTTGAGAGTGTTATAGTTTGACTACACTATAACTCGATCTCCTAGCCATTTGAAACTCTGAGGTGTATATTGGCTATAGCATGTTCATTGTAGAAATTGGATTACACCAATAGGGAATCTATCTACCTCGGTAGATGAGGAGTAGCCCTATGATGATCGTGAGAATCAAGTCCATAAGCCCATGGCTATGGCAGAGTGAAATAATAGAAAGAGTTTCTATTAAGATTTTCGCATTGGACTTGAATCGAATGATTAATCATATGACGGATATTAGGGTTTAACGGGATTACCTTGACCCTAATCCAATCGAGGCTCAAGATAAAAGAACTTAATCACATTAGTAACTACACTGAGAGATTCATTTTCAATTCTGATGGGTTGCCACCATATGCTGCTAGGTATCACTAGTGAATTTTGAGAGCAATTAGAATGAGTTAGATGATCAATCATGCTAGTTGTTTGAATCAAAAAAGTTCTGATCCATCGGAAGATGTTTTGATGATGTCGATGATAGAGATCATGACATATCTCATTACCATATAGAACTAAATCTAACTGGGTCATACAAATAAGAATTTTGATCTAGATATCATCAATTGGACTAACCCAGTTCAATTGATTTGAATTAGATTCAATTAGGTTCAAGAAAATCATGCTAGCACATGATTGAGCCTAATGTTCTGCTTTAATTATCATTAAAAGTTATCTCGATTGAACCAAATATGTTTGGGCTCACTCAGGTATCTTTACTTGGTCTGACTAGAGCTTGTCTAGGTTAGAAAAGAATTGTCTTAATTTATGAGATGAATTTGAGACAACACTTGCCATTTTCCATCACCTGCTAAATCTTGTCTTTTGACTTTGGTCAAACTTTGACCTTTGACACTTAGACATCTGCCCATGTGTCATGCACCCATAAGAGAGAAGATGAGGCTTTGTCCCCCTACTAAAAAGTGGAAAGGGAGGGGGTGCATGCCTTGGGAGGCATGCACCCAAGGATAATGATGCCTGGAGTCCCATACAGATGGGACTCTAGGTTACTTCGGGGACTCTACCTAGGTGGTGCCAAAGACTTGTCTTTGACCAATCTTGGCACCATCTAAGGATGATTTAGAGGGGCTCTCATCTGATTGGATCAGATGATGTCTTGCTACCAATCAGATTTAGATCTGATTGTATAAAAGGTCGTGATTGGTCGGGATGATGTGGCACTGCATGGTGCAATAGGATCTATAAAAACCCTATCTGCATCAAGATCTAAGAATCTTGATCCATTGCCCATGCCACAAGACTGCCCCTCTCCCTCATCCATGCCATCTTCAGGTCTTCTCTCTCCTACCCATGCCCAAGAATTTTTGGGCTTCAGTTTGGTGCGATCCAAGCAAGAGAAAGGCGATAGAAAAAGATAGAAGGCAGTACTGCTGCAAGAGACAACTCACATCTTCGAAAGAAGTTTTGAAGATCTTGAAAATTAGATCCAGATCTAATTTTTGGAGAGTTGATAAAGAAGAAGAAGATTTTCAGATCCTACCTGAGTGGATACTGGTAGAGGCCAGGCACTTGCGTGGCTAGATCTAGAACCTCAGGCAAACATCAGGATCATCACAGGATAATCAGATTACCCTCAACAAGATAAATTAAATTAGATTTAATTTATTCTTTATTTTATTTTATTATTTTTATTAGAATAATAATATTAGATCTAGAAAGTCTTAGATCTGATCTGGATCTAAGAGAAAAATTTTTAAAATACCTCTCTTGATCCAATCAGATCTAAACAAATCTGATCCAAATAATTATGTTTTCCCTTCAAGAAAGAACACTGAAAAGCAGTAAAATGGATATTAAGATATCTGCACAAAATAAGAAATTATGGTTTGGTATTTGGTTGGCAGTCGAGAGGATTTGGAGGATAATCTATGAAGATGTGTGAAGGTTCAGATCCTCTGAAAGGATTTGTTGATGCAAATTATGCTGGTGATCTTTATACAAGAAGGTCTATTACTGAATACCTCTTCTGCGTATATGATGGACCGGTGTCTTGGAGATCAATCGTTCAGCCGGTCATGGCCTTGTCTACCATTGAGGCTGAGTACATTGAGATAATGAAAGTTGCAAAGGAAGCCCTTTGGCTTAGGAGGCTGATTGATGAGTTGGGGGTGGAGCAGAGTAAGGTTACACTATTCAATGCTAGTCAGAGTGCTGTACTATTGGCATAGAACCCAGTCTATCATGCCCACACAAAGCATATAGATGTGAGGTACCATAGGATCAGAGAGCTAGTGGAGGAAGGTGAAGTGGAACTGATGAAGGTCCATACTAAGGAGAATCAGTCTGATGCACTCATGAAGGTACTCCCCATCAGTGATGTATGGCACGGATGGGTCTGTTGAGAAAAGATGAGTTCATAAGGACTTGAAAGCATCAAGATGGAGAATATGAGCTCAGAAGTGGCACTCTCAAGTTTTGAAAATATGAGGAGATAGGTCATGGAAGGATTGGAGTGAGTCGGAAGAGAAATCAGCTCTCCTAGCAAAGTTTAGAAATTGGGCTGGCTCACCTTGAGATAGAGCCAGCATAGTTGGAAACTAGGCCGGCTCAGTCCAGGACTGGATCGGCTAGGTCTTGAGAAAAATTCAGATAGAAAGCAGTATTTTTAGGACTACAGGCACAGTACACAACTGGATCGACTGAGCCGACCTAGTTGTAGGTTAGCTGGCTCAGTCTGAAAGTAGGCTGACTCAGTTTTTATGGATTATTATTTTGTGTACGTGGGTTGTTTGAGTTTGAAAATTTTTTTTATAAGCTTAGGCTTGACCTTTTGTAAAGTATATATACTGAAAATAGGTCAAGATTGGAGAGGCTGAGATATACTTAATAAAAGCTCTTTTCTTTCGAAAATCTGTTCTTCTCTATTTCTTGAATTGTTTGATCTTGCTTCCGCAGCAATCTCTAAGAGGTTCTTCTTTGTTGCTTGGCTGATCACCAGTGGCCATGTCGATCCAAGTGGGAAGAGTGCGTATTCTCAACATGAACATGTCAAAGTTAATATGCAGAAGGACTCTTCCATGAAGCCCATGCTATCTACATTCTCCTCTAAATTTTGTCATACAAAATCCAATGAAAAATTTGCCAAACTACATAGGATAAGGAGAAGGTGGCGCAGATAACATCTCTCCTAAGAGTTTGAACTATTCAAACTTTTGACCCATTCAAACTCTGTTTGAATGGGGTGCCTCTAAATTTATCCATAAGGGTGCATGACATAAGGGGCATGGCCCTCTCTCCCTCACATAAATCCCAAGAGGGCGCATGCCCAAAGAAAGTTTTCACGGGGCATACGCCGCTCTCCTTTTCTTTCCTGCAAATCGGGTCAACATTTGACCCTTGTCCTGTTCCCATCTTATGGGATTCAGGATAAAATCTTTTCAAGTCCTATCCAATTGATTTTAGGCAAGTTCTTATCAACTTAGAACAAGTCTTGATCAGACCAGGACTAGGTCCAGTCAGATCAAGAAAAATCCATCTAGAATTTTTGAGAAAGGCTTGTCCAAATTTCATCTCATGAGTTTAGGACAAGCCCTAATCTTGCAAAGATAACCCTTGTCTTGTTCCCATCTATTGGGGGTAAAATGGCCCCTATCGAAGTTCTTACCCAAAGTTCTCGGTCGCCGACCTCCTTTCTGCTGGGATTCGTCAATCATCTCAGTGACGAGTTCATGCTGCAGAATCTCTCGAAGGCACAAAGAAGTTCGACGATACGATCTTGAATGGTGAAGGAGAATTACTATTATTTTAACCTTATCCTTTGGCTAAAAGTGAATAGCAGGATTAGGGTCCAGTTGCACGCCTCTCGAATGACCTCCTCTAATTGCGCTACCCTAGACGACCTCCTCTAGCCACACGCCCCCCAGACGACCTCCTTCAGTCGTACTTATTTCAGACGATCTCCTTCTGGGTGATCTCATCCGATTGAGCTCATTATGAACAAATTTCTCTCAGTCGCCAGATGAGCTCCCTTCGGTCGACCTCCTTCTAGTCGATCTCCTTCTAGTTCTCTAGAAGTACCTCATCGTCCACATGAATCCGACTACCAACTCAATACAGGCTAACCCACCTATGGGCGACCTTAAAGGAGTCCAAACTTCTCTAGAACTATTATGACTTGAAGCTCTTCACCGCCCACATCCACTCCATTCGAACTTCGATTATTGATACTCGATGAACTGGCAAATTAGGATAGTGAATACCACTTTCGATTGGTATGTCATGACAATGGATACAATCCTCCATAACAAACTTCACGTGATTCCGAATAGCCCACTACTAGAAGGTTGCGGTTGTTGCCATTAGTTTGTTACAGGCTCCACCTATATAAAGAACCCTCCAAATGTATTTTCTCCCTAAGCTCTCTTCTCCATCCCATTACTCTACTTCTTTTTATCCTGAGCACTTCATTCCAGTTGGTCAAAAAATTAACTTGAGCATCGGAGGCTCCTACTGGAGACGCCCACCTTTGATTTAGACTTTATTTTATAGGTCCCATCGAAGGCCTCACCTTCTCCACTCCAACCATCTCTGGCATCCTCATGGATTTTTGCACCAATAGAATTGGCGCTAGAGGAAGGATCTCTAAGCTCTTGTTCTAAGAGAAAGCGTTCAGTTGATTTTGTTTACCTTCTTTTGATTCTTCAAAATCTATCTCTATTTGATCTCTTGTTGCTCCAAAAATGCCTCCGAAGAAGACAACCATCTAACGGTCCACTGCCTCTATCGCCAGATTTGCCCGATCCAGCCCCATCATTCGCTTCCTAACCTCCTCCACCAGCGACCATGATGTATCTAAAGTAGTTCAACCAGCTGATGCAGTAAATTCGAGGCCTCACCAAAATAGTGCAGACCATACAGTAGCCTCCGACGGTGGCCCAACTGAATAACCTCTAGCCAGAGCTTTAGGAGTTGATGCTAAGAAGGGCAACCTAGGTCAACAGACCCATCGCATACGGGAAAGGGAAGCAGAGGGTAGGGAGTCCCTGTTTTGATCATGATTCTTCTTCAGAAGAGATTTTTTTCATCTATAGTTGGCAGCCTTCTGAGATCCATGGTCGAGATGATACTCTCGATCAAAAACTTCAAGACATGAACTGGTGGATTGAGGAGCTCTGCCATGCGGCCCTAACTCACCATAATGATATCTGCATCGATCCTCCTTTCTCTATCAAAATCATGCAAGAACCTATCTCGCCGAACTTCAAGCTCCCCTAGTTTGAGACCTGCAATGGGACCTCTAATCTGATCGACCATCTGGAGGCCTTCAAGATAATGATGCTACTTCATGGCATATTGGACACCATCCTGTATCGAGCTTTTCCATCCACTTTGAAAGGAGCAGCAAGAAATTGGTACTCGAGCCTCAAGTCAAGTACGATCTTCTCTTTTGACCAGATGAGTCATCAATTTGTGCTCATTTCATAACCAGCCAACATCTAAGACAAGGTTTAGATTCCCTCATCAACATAAAGCAGAAAGAGGGGGAGTCCATCCGAGCTTACATTAGCCACTTTAATGCTGCTACGTTAGAGGTCCAGAACTTGGACCAATCTATAGCTATGGCTGCACTGAAGGGCGGCCTTCAGAAGAATGATCTTCTATCTTTCTTAGAAAGGAGGTACCCCAAGAATTTTGTTGATATGTTAGCTCAGACTGAATGTTATGCTCGGATAGAGAAGGCCTTCAAGTTGAAGGATGATGAGGTCATAAGAGAGCGACAAGTGGGTGAACTCAGCCAGCCCGCACCTGAAAGAAAGCCGAGTGAATCTCGATCGTACTTCTAAACTCCTCCCTAGCACAGATGAGCCCGAACTCTCCCTCGAGCTTGTCAACAGGGAAGTCTGGATCTGAGGACCCGACGGAGCTCCCCTTCTAGAAGATTCAACAACTATGCTCCCTTGAACACCTCTAAGACTCAGATGCTAATGGAGATAAGGGAGCAGCTGGTAGAGCCTGGGAAGTAGTGGACTCATCCGACCAAGCACAACCCCAACAAGTACTGCCTCTACCATCGTGATCATGGTCACGATACTGAAGAATGCATCTAGCTTTAGAATGAGATCGAGGCACTAATCAGAAGAGGTCGGTTGGATCAGCTCATTAGGTGCCGGCCAGAAAGGAGAGAAGATCATCCGAGAGTCCTGCCGCAACCTGAACAACCCCAGAAAGATGAGCCCCAGTGGGATCGGTCCACTCTTAGAATCATCAACACCATCACTGGGGGACATCAGCAAGAGGAGGCCAGTGAATCAGCAGAGCTGGCAAAGAGGTAGTGGATTGAAGAATCCATCACCTTCACTGAAGAAGATGCCTAGGAAGTTCAGCTCCTGCACAATGACGTGGTTATAGTTACTTTAAATATTATTGATTATGACATACGCCATATTTTAATTGATAATGAAAGCTCTACTGATATTTTATTTTATGATGCTTTTTTTAAAATATCTATATCTGATGATAGGATGGGTCTGATGAATTTCTCATTGGTAGGATTCACAAGTGATACAGTGCCGGTGGAAGAAATAATAACATTGCTTGTGGTAGCCGGCCGATACCCAAAATGATCCATGACACAAGTTGATTTTTTGGTAGTCAAAGCCCCCTCTGCCTACAATGCGATCCTTGGCCAACCCGATTTGAATGCACTTCAGGCTGTAGTTTTCACTTACTATCTAAAAATAAAGTTTCCAACCAGGTATGAAGTCTGGGAGGTCAGAGGAGATCAAACACTAGCTCGACACTGCTACAGTATTGCTTTACAGAAAGAAAGACAAGCAGACCTTTGTTTGGTAGGCGAACTTGATGCTCATGATGATCTATTTGAAGAAAGAAGAGAACCCATCGATGATCTTGAGGAGATCCTTCTGAATGATGGAAATAAAGAACATACTATGAAGATCGATTCAAGCCTAAAAGGAGAAGTTAGAAAGTAGCTTGTTACCTTCTTATGAACTAATGTCTTCGCCTGCATGCATGCAGACATGCTCGGAATCAATGCAAAAGTCATGGAGCACCACCAGGGCATAGATTTTAAGCGACGACCCATGAAACAAAAAAAATGCAGCTTTGCACTGGAGAGATAGAAGGCAATAATGGACGAAGTCAATAAACTCCTTAAGGCAGGATTCATTTGAGAAGTGCTTTATCCGGACTGGATTGCAAATATTATCCTGGTTAAAAAGACAAATGGCAAGTTGAGGATGTGCATAGACTTCATAGATTTGAATGCAGCCTACTCGAAAGATAGCTACCCTTTGCCCAAGATCGACTAGCTAGTGGATGCATTTTTGGGCCACGAGCTCCTCACTTTCATGGATGCCTTCTCTAGTTATATTCAAATCTGGATGGCACCAGAGGATGAGGAGAAGACTGCTTTTATTACTAATCATGGTCTTTATTGTTATAGGATCATGCCATTTGGGCTTAAAAATGTAGGTACAACATACCAGTGCCTGATGAATAAAATTTTTAAGGAGCAGATCAACTGCAACATAGAGGTCTATGTAGATCATATGCTGGTCAAAAGTCAATCTATGCCAAATCACATCACCGACCTTAAGGAGACTTTCAATATCCTTCAAAAGTACAAGATGAAGCTGAACCCCACGAAATGCACTTTTGGAGTAACCTTAGGAAAGTTCTTGGGATTCATGGTATTAAGCCATGGCATCAAAGCCAATCCAGAGAAGATTAGAACCATCAAAGAAATGACTATCCCAAAAATAATAAAAAAAGTTCAATGCCTCACAAGCAAGGTGGCTGCCTTGAACTGCTTCATGTCAAGATCAGTGGAGCGTTGCATGCCCTTCTTCTAAGTACTCAAGTAGCCTAAGAACTTCAACTGGACTCTCGACTACCAACGGGCCCTTAAAGAATTGAAGAGCTATCTCAGCTCACCCTCACTGCATGCCAAACCTGAACTTAGAGAAGAATTATTCCTGTACCTCGTTGTATCTGCTATTGCTATTGAGGCCATACTGATCAGAGAAGAAGAAAAAATTCAAAAGTTGATCTACTATATAAGCAGTCTTGAGGGATGTAGAAATAAGGTATACCAAATTAGAAAAGCTAACCTATGCCTTGTTGGTTATAGCCAGGAAGCTCCGACATTACTTCCAGGGGCACACCATTACACTCCTCATCGATGAATCCATCAAAGCAGTTCTTCATCGATCCGATACCTCTAGCAGAGCGGCAAAGTAGACGATTGAGCTAACCAAATTTGACATCCATTTTCAATCTTGGCCATCCATTAAAGCTCAGATATTAGCCGATTTCATAGTGGAGTGCACTATACAGGAGGAGACTGAATCAGAGCGTCAAGAAGCTTTTATCCCTAGCTCCCCAGAAGAGAAGATCGATCTCTCTAAAAACTTCTGTTCACTATATGTGAACGGTTCATCCAATGCTGCTAGAGCAGGAGCGGGTTTGATTCTTATTAATCCAGAAGGAGTTGTGGTGGAGTATGCATTACACTTTGACTTCCCCGCCACTAATAATGGGATGGAGTATGAAGCCCTGCTTGTAGGACTAAGGATAACTAGGGAACTGGGAGTGCAACATTTGAAGGTCTACAGTGACTCACAGCTAGTGGTGAGATAAGTTAATAACTTCTTTGAAGCTCGAGAGGAAAGTATGGAAAAGTACTTGAAAAAAGTAAAGAGCTTAAGTTCGGCCTTTGACAATTTTGACATTCAGTAGATCCCTAGGATGGAGAACACTAGAGCCGACCTTCTTTCTAAGCTGGCCATTTTAGCCCTAAATGAACTACCAAAAGAAGTACTTTTTGAGGTCCTGCAATACCCGAGTTTAGAAGAGCCCCATGCAGTAATGCAACTTGATCATGAGCCCAGCTGGATCGACCTATTGATAACATATCTCTAGGAAGAAACTCTTCTCAGAGATCATAAAGAAGCTCGTAAGTTAAGAAATCAAGCTTTCCGCTATATTTTGTATGAAAGCAAGTTGTGTAAGAGGTCGTACTCCTTACCACTCCTCAAGTGACTCCGACCTTCAAAAGCCAGCTATGTCTTGAGAGATGTTCATTAGGAGATTTGTAGAAATCATTTGGAAGCGAGATATTTATCATACAAGTTGCTCAGTCAAGGATATTATTGGTCGACAATGCATCAAGATGTGGTGTATTATGTGAGAAAGTGCGACAGATATCAAAAAAATGCGAACATTCAGAGATAGTCGGCTTCGCAGCTTGCATCGTTAAGTACCCCCTGGCCGTTTACACAGTAGGGGATAGACATACTCAGATCTTTCCCCATGACATCTGGGCAGCAAAATTTTTTGCTAGTGGCAATGGATTATTTCACTAAGTGGGTCGAAGCCGAACCCCTACCAAATATCAATGAAGCTAAAGTACAAGAATTCATTTGAAAGTCAATTGTTTGTAGGTTTGGTCTACCTCGAATGTTGATCACTAATAACAGGCACTAGTTTGCAGCTATGAAGTTCGCTGAGTTCTACGAAGGTCTGAACATATCTCACCATTTCATGTCAGTGGCTCATCCACAAGCGAATGGTGAGGCAAAAGTGACTAATAGAACTTTGCTTCAAGGGATAAAGGCCAGGCTTGAAAGAGAAAAAGGAACCTGGGTGGTTGAACTCTATCATGTACTTTGGGCTTATCGAACTACTCAAAGATTATCCACTAGAGAAATACTCTTTGTGCTGGCATTTAGGATAGAGGCAGTTATCCTGATCAAACTTGAACTTCCCTCAGCAAGAGTAGAAGCCTTCAATGAACAAGGCAACTCATAGGACCTTAGAGCTAACCTTAATTTGTTGAAAAAAAAGAGAGAGAAGGCCCAAATCCGAATGGCAGCTTATAAGCAAAGGGTAGCCTACTACTATAATGAAGGAAAAATCCTGATTTTTCGGACTCGGTTCGTTCAGATCTGATCAGATCAAGAGATATATTTCAAAAAATTTTTTCTTTAATTCAAATCAGATCTAATTATTATTATTTTAGAAATTAAAATAAAATCAGATAAATTAAATCAAATTTAATTTACCTTGAAGTGGGTAATCCTATTATCCGATGATGATCCTATGAGCAGCGGAAGGTTCTGGATCTAGCCACGCAAGTAGCTGGCCTCTACTAGTATCCACTCAGGCTAGATCTGGAGATCCTCTTCTTCTCTATCACATCTCCAAAAATTAAATCTGGATCTGATTTGAAGGATCTTCAAAACTCCTTTTGAAGATCAACAGTTGTCCTATACAGCAGTGCAGCCTTCTAGCTTTCAGTCGCCTTTCTCTCGTCTGGATCACACCAACCAAGGTCCAAAACTCCTTTTGGACATGGAGAGGAGAGGGAGAAGGTGGGTTTGGCATGGAGGAAGAGGGGGAAGGCAGCCTTGGGGTGTGGGGTTTGATTTTTCAATCTTAGTTTGAGTTGGGTGCAGGGTCTTATTTATAGACTGTCTGTGATCCAACTTCTCTTCTTCCTAACCAATCACAACCCTTTGTGAAATTAGATCTAAATCTAATTGGTGGGAATAGAGTCTCCTGGATTCCTCCTTAGATGGTGCCTAAGATTAGTCAAAGTTGGTTCTTAGGAGAACTCTAATCGGAATCCAAAAAGGAGATGGAGTTCCTGTCCAACAGGGACTCTTGGGTGCCTCCAACTTGGGCACACGCCAAAGGTGGCGTGCGCCCTCTTCCTTTCTAGGTTCTGGTAGGGAGATATGCCCCCACCAGCTCTCTAATAGGTGCATGACATGTGGATAGAAGTCAAAGTATCAATGGTCAACATTTGACCAGTCAAAGGTAGACTTTTGATCGAAGTCAAAGAATGAGAAATGGCAGGTGACCAAAAATGGTAGGTAATATCTTACAAAATAAGACAACCTTTTCTGACTTAGACAACCTCGAATCAGACCATATGAAGGCCTTTGATTGAGCACAAACTCCTTTGGCTTAGATAGGACAACTTATTTATGATAGTAAAAGAAGAATGTTAGGTTCAATCGAGTGCTAGTATGATTTCCTGGAACCTAATTGAATCTCATTCAGATCAATTGAACTGGATCAGTTTAATTCATGATTACCAAATTCAAACCCTTATTTGTGTGACCCAGGTAGGTTTAGTTCTATATGGTAATGGGATATGTCATGATCTCTATCATCAACATCATCGAAACTCCTTTCGATGGACCAGAACTCTTCTGATTCGAATAGCTAGAATGATCGATCATCTAAATCATTCTAATTGCTCCCAAAATCCACCAGTGACACCTAGCAGTATATGGTGGCAATCCCATCAGAGCTGAATGCAAACCTCTTGGTGCAGCTACCTGTGTGATTAATTTCTTCTATCTTGAGCTCCGATCAGATTAGGGTTAAGGTAAACTCGTCAAACCCTAGTTTCTGTCATATGATGTAATCATTCGATTCAAGTCCGATGTGAAAACCTAAATAGAAACTCTTTCTATTATTTCACTCTGCCATGGCCATGGGCTTCTGGACTTGATTCTCATGATCATCATAGGGCTACTCCTCTACCACCGAGGTAGATAGATTCCATCTTGATGCAATCCAGTTCCTACAATGAACATGCTATAGCCAACATACACCTCAGGATTCCAAATGGCTAGGAGACTGAGTAATAGTGTAGTCAAACTATAACACCCTCAAGGTGAACTGCCGATGCATCTCAGGTTAAAGAACCAGACACACTACTGCAGCATCGAGTCACTCATTGACGAGAAGGTAGACTTCCTAATGACTACTCGAGGTGGTCACGCTCAGTGCCCTTGTTCTCTAATGAGTACCTATACTCTTACTCCGGTGTCTCCACACCGTAGACTCAAGACTCATCTACTAAAGAGAAGCGATTGTACACCAATCTTTCGGATCAATCACCATCCTCGTGATGATCCTATGGTCGGGAGCATTTTATGAGTTAACAATGATTATTCATGTCTTAAATTTTCAACTCTTGAAAATATGAATTATCATTACCATTAACTCAAAGGATGTATCACAGACACTAAATACACATATGTGATAGAAAATAATCCCATTTTATTGATTATAGTCAAAATTATAATTTTGCCCCTAGAAGTGTATTACAAGTGTCAGCCAATTCTGGCTTCTAGGGCACATATATCTAACAATCTCCCACTTATCCTAAAGCCAATTGGCTACAAGTCTAAGTCCCATCTTCTCAAGGTGGGCTTCAATCTTCTGCTGGCCCAACGGCTTTGTAAGTGGGTCTGCCACATTATCTATGGAGTTGACTCTCTTGACCTCGACATAACCCTTCTCGAGGTAATCGCGGATGAGGTGGTATCGCTGCTCAATATGCTTGGATTTTTGGTGAGACCTCGGCTCCTTAGCAAGGGCTATGGCACCATTATTGTCGTAGTATAGAGGAATGGCATCTGATGGCATTACTCTGATTTTTGTAGCAAACCTTCTTGTACCAGAATGCTTCCTTCGCATCCTCTGATGCAATGATATATTCTGCTTCCATGGTGGAATCTGCTATCACCATTTGCTTGAACTCTTTCCAGCTGACAGCACCACCATTGCACACAAATAGACTTTCCAGATGTCGACTTTCGATCATCTATATCAGACATGAAATCCGAGTCTGTGTATCCCTAGGACTTGGAGTTCTCCATTACCAAAGACCAACATCATATCCTTAGTTCTTCTCAAGTACTTAAGGATACATTTCACAGAAGTCCAGTGTTCTTCACCTGGATTTGACTGATATCTGCTTGTGACACTCACAGCATGGGCTATATCAGGTCGTGTACATAGCATGGCATACATGAGGCTCCCTATTGCAGAAGCATAAGGGATCTTGCTCATGCATTCTATTTCCTCAGGTGTGCTAGGGCACATCTTCTTGGAAAGATGAATACCATGTCTGAAGGGTATTAATCCCCTCTTAGAGTTTTTCCATACTAAACCTCTTTAGTACTTTCTCTATGTACATCTTCTGTGAAAGTCCTAGCATCCTATTCGGTCTATCCCTATAGACCTTAATTCCTAGAATAAAGGATGCTTCACCTAGGTCTTTCATGGAGAATTCCTTGGACAACCATATTTTGACTATCGTTAACATGGGAATATCATTCCCAATAAGGAGGATGTCATCCACGTACAATACGAGGAAGACAACAGCGCTCCCACTGACCCTTTTTGAAGAACACATGGTTCCTCTTCATTTTTGATGAAACCAAACATTTTGATCACATCATTGAAACGAGTGTTCCAGCTCCGAGATGCTTGCTTAAGTCCATATATGGACCTTTGCAGCTTGCAAACCTTGTGATCAGTATCACTGGATGTGAAACCTAGCGGCTGTTCCATATAGATATCTTCCTCAAGATATCCATTTAAGAATGCCGTTTTCACGTCCATTTGCCATATTTCATAATCGAAATAGGCTGCAACGGCAAGCAATGTGCGGATGGATTTTAGCATAGCCACTGGAGAAAAGGTATCCTGATAGTCAATGCCTTCGCGTTGACTATAACCTTTTGCCACTAGTCTAGCCTTGAATGTCTCCACATTCCATCTGCACCAATCTTTCTCTTGAAGATCCATTTACACCCAATAGGTACTATACCTTCTGGTGGATCTACCAAGGTCCAGACTTGGTTTGAGTGCATCGAGTCAATTTCTGACTGCATTGCCTCTAGCCATTTCTCGGAGTCGATATCTGATATCGCCTCATTGTAGGTTTTGGGATCATCACCATGAGCACCATTACCTACGAGGAACATTTTCTCTACTTCCTCTGAAATAATACCTAAGTATCTTTCAGGGGGACGAAAAACTCTTTTCGATCTACGAGGTGGAGGAGGTAGTGTTCTTATTGGCTCAACCTGATTTGGTTCCAATTGGTCCTTAGCTCATTGTACTTGTGAGACTTTCTCATCAAGCTTAATCTGCTTTCCAATGCCGCTATCTTGAATAAACTATTTTTCAAGAAAGATGGCATGTCGACTCACAATCACATTGTGGTCTTCTGGAATGTAGAAATAGTATCCTAATGACTCTTTAGGATATCCTATGAATCGAGCTCTAAAGGACCTAAACTCTAACTTGTCCGCTTGTTGTCTTTTGACATGAGCCGGACAACCCCAAATTCTGAGATGACTCAGACTTGGTTTCTTACCGTGCCATATCTCATACGGTGTGGTAGGAACGGTTTTAGAGGGAACCCTATTCAGTAGATAAATTGAAGTTAACAATGAATGTCCCCAAAGAAAATCAGGGAGGTCTGTGAAGCTCATCATGGATCGAACCATATCCAATAGAGTCCGATTTCTCCATTCTGAAACCCCGTTGAGTTGAGGTGTTCCTGGTGGAGTCCATTGAGAGACTATGCCATTTTTCTTGAGATAGTCTAGGAATTCCCGGCTAAGGTATTCACCTCCTCGATCTGATCGAAGAACCTTAATGGGTTTTCCAGTTTGTTTTTCTACTTCATGTCTGAATTCTTTGAACTTTTCAAAAGCTTCAGACTTGTGTCTCATAAGATACACATACCCATACCTAGATAGATCATCGGTAAAGGTAATGAAGTAGACAAAATTGCCTCTAGCCGGCACATCAAATGGGCCGCACATATCAGTATGTACTAGGGCAAGGAGATCTGTGGCCCTTTCCCCATGTCCAACAAAAGGGAGTTTAGTCATTTTGCCTTGAAGACAAGATTCACAAGTTGGATATGACTCGGAAAGTCAATGGACTCAATAGCCCATTTTTCTCCAATTTGTTGATCCTATCTTCTGCTATATGACCTAATCTCAGGTGCCATAGATATCCTATCATTTGGACTATCCCTAGGTCGTTTGGCATTCACGTTTTGCTCGATAGTTAGAACAGGTACATCAATATGTAGCTGATAAAGACCATTAATAAGGAAACCATTTGCAATTTTATTTCTTTCATAAAGAATGTTACAATGGTCCTTAAAGAAGGTAATCACATAGCCTTCTAGTGCTAAGCATGAAACAGAAATCAAATTCCTGCTAGCTGCAGGCACATAATAACAGTCTTTCAAAACTAAGTCTAAACCAGATGGTAATCGAAGAGGGTATGTTCCCACGGCTACTGCAGCAACTCTTGCTCCATTACCGATGCGTAGGATCATGTCTCCATCCCTCAGCCTCCTGCTATCCTCAAGACCCTGCATGGAAGTGCACAGATGAGCACTAGAACCAGAGTCAAGCACCCAACTGGATGCAGAAGAAACCGTAAGGTTAGACTCAATAACGAGCATACCTCCAGAAGGACCTTCCTTCTTGTTCTTCAGGGTGGCCAGGTAAGTAGGGCAGTTCCGCTTCCAATGGCCGTCGCTGTTGCAATGGAAACACTTTCCTTTGACATCGGCCTTTCTTCTTCGGCTCTGCCTTCTTCTTCTTTGCTCCTTCCACCTTCTTGCTTTTTCACAGACTTCTTTTTCTTTCCATAAGACTTTCTTTTGGAAGAAGTCCATTCCATAGCAAGAACTGAGCCTTTAGAATCCTTTCATAGAAAGCTCAGCGGTGACCAGCATATTCATTAATTCGGCCAAGGAATTTTGAAGTTTATGCATGTGGTAATTCATGATGAATTGCCCATATGCATCAGTCAAGGATTGCAGAATAATATCATTCTGCAGATCCAAGTCTAACTTCACACCGAGCTTCTCAAGCTCTTCCATGTCCTTGATCATTGTCAGACAGTGATCTTGGACTGACTGCCCATCACGCATCTTAGCCTTAAAAAGTCATTTCGTGACTTGATACTTTGGCTGCGCGACTCTGTTCACCAAACATCTCCTATAGGTGAGCCAACATTTGGCGAGCAGTCCCGATATCTTCATGTTGGCGCTGGAGCTCATCAGACATCGAGCCCAACATGTAATATCTGGCCTTATTATCTTCGTCTATCCATTTTTCAGAGATGCTCTCTATTCAATAGATGGACGGGCTGGTAAGGTGGGAGGGTCCTGGTCCAAAACATGGGTTAACTTCTCGAAACCCAAAACAATTTTGTAGTTCCTGAGCCAATCTTTATAATTGGGTTCCAGTCAGTCTATGTGTGTCCAGGATACGTGCCAATGGGTTGGACGCAGACATTTTCCTGTAGAGAGTCAAAGATTCTAGTTAGATACTGTAATTATGACTTGACCAATTTATTTAGAGGATTTTATTTTTAAACAAATTAGCTCCCACTATTTTCTCGAATCCCTACACTCCCTCTGTAGAGATGCGAAAATCTCCATGATTAATGATTTCTAGTGGGTGGTGCGGTCTCACCAACTGACTCATCACCTCACCTAACAGTTATTGGTGATGGGTTAGCCAATGAGTGAACAACTCTTGTTCAATGATTCTCTAATCATGGTGCACCCAAACTTGGTCTCTAATTCATGAATCTCACCGTATCCAGAATATTGATCCACTCCTTAGTTAAGTCAGACCCACCATTTGCATAGACTGGGTTCCTAATTGAGTCTCTCACCGTATCCAGAATATTGAGCCCAACTCATCCTCCAGCCCATAGCATCCAATGCCTAATAGACATGGTTGCATCTTCCCGGTGCAACTGAGCCACTGTATCCAGCCGAGAACAATCAACCCCGGGAAGGGCCCGCACATCTACAATGGTGGAAGACCTCAGACTTAATCTTTTCTTAGGGAGAATTGATTCAGGTCTCATTAAACTAGACTTGTCATAGTCATAACAATTATGACTAACCTAGTGGCATGGGTTAGCTCGGATTATTGACCACCTCAGATCAGAACTGTGTCAACAGATATGGCCAGGTAAGTGAGACCGGTGGAAGGAATATGCCATTAACTCGTACAAGAATGCATTCAGGTCGAGTAGCTTCCAATTAAAAACCAGTCGGTCGTATGTGCCAAACTTACCTTAGACACCAAATTGTTGAGTCAGAACCAATTGGGTTAGCCTACAATCCAGACTCTAACCTCTGAGCCTAATTAGGTCTTGCTTGATCGTGACTCGATCTTGACCCAGACTTAATCCTATTAGGCTGGTCAATTTAAGCATTGTTGATCCCATCTAACCAACTCTTGATTCGGTTTGATCAACCGCTTAGACCTAATTGAGCTACCCAAGCCCGAACCCAGTATTATGAATATGTCTTAGATCTGAAATTCTGAAATTTTCAATTTTAGATCTAATTAATATTCCATAATCTTAATTTTTAATTAAGTAGGGTTCATAAACAAAATATGCACAATAAATCCTAGGGTTTCAGGATCTAGGGTTTTGCAGAAAGTAAGTTTTGGGTTTCTGATTAAGGACGAACGCGCAGCACCCCTACACATCATAAGAACACCCCATCGAATGGGAAGAGAGGGCCTTTAAACTCCTTCTTCGTTCTTATGACCGGACGGCCAAGAGGAACGCCTTAATCAGGAACATGCAATACTACAAAATAGTTTTAGATCTATATCATATATCTCATATACAAATTAGATCTAATCATGGCATATTTTGCATACATCTCATGTATCAAATCATGCATATTTTCAGATCTAAATTATCTCATAATAATCTAAAAAATTAGATTTAAATTGATCTAATCAAAATAAATTCTAATCTAGATAATTATGTAGAACTATTCTACAACTAGTCTAGACATGCATCAATCATATCTCATATGATGTTTTTAAAATTAAATAATTTTTATTTGCTATTTTTTAGATGTTATTATAACCATTTATAATATCAAAAAATAGTAAATAAATAGATCTAAAATATGATTTAATCAATTAAATCAAAAAACATGCAAGACTATTCTATAGAACTATTCTATTTTAGAACTAGTCATGCATATTTTCTAATCTTAGATCCAAATCATTTAATTTTAATTTTTTCTGATTTTAGATCTAATCACATCTCATGTGATCTAATCAATCTCATGTGACATCTAAAATCACTTATTTTTTAATTAAAATAAATTTAAAATTAGATCTAAATACTTTTAGAACCTTGGCTCTGATACCAGTTGAAGGGAAAAATCCTGATTTTCTCGGACCAGGTTCGTTCAGATCTGATCAGATCAAGAGATATATTTCAAAATTTTTTTTTTTGATCTAGATCAGATCTAAGATATTTTAGATCTGATTATTATTATTTTAAAAATTAAAATAAAATTAGATAAATTAAATCAAATTTAATTTACCTTGAAGTGGGTAATCCTATTACCCGATTGATGATCCTGTGAAGCAGCGGAAGGTTCTGGATCTAGCCACGCAAGTGCCTGGCCTCTACCGGTATCCACTCAGACTAGGATCTGAAGATCCTCTTCTTCTCTATCTCTATCACATCTTCCAAAAATTAGATCTAGATCTGATTTGGAGGATCTTCAAAACTCCTTTTGAAGATCAGCAGTTGTCCTATGCAGCAGTGCAGCCTTCTAGCTTTCAGTCACCTTTCTCTTGTCTGGATCGCACCAACCAAGGTCCAAAACTCCTTTTGGACATGGAGAGGAGAGGGAGAAGGTGGGTTTGGCATGGAGGAAGAGGGGGAAGGCAGCCTTGGAGCATGGGGTTTTGATTTTTCAATCTTAATTTGAGTTGCGCGTAGGGTCATATTTATAGACTGTCTGTGATCCAACTCCTCTTCTTCCCAACCAATCACAACCCTTTGTGAAATCAGATCTAAATCTGATTGGTGGGAATAGAGTCCCCTGGATTCCTCCTTAGATGGTGCCTAAGATCAGTCAAAGTTGGTTCTTAGGAGAACTCTAATCAAATCCAAAAAGGAGATGGAGTCCCTATCCAACAGGGACTCCTGGGCGCCTCCAACTTGGGCACACGCCAAGGGTGGCGTGCGCCCTCTTCCTTGCCAGGTTCTGGTAGGGAGACAGGCCCCCACCAGCTCTCCAATAGGTGCATGATATGTGGATAGAAAGTCAAAGTGTCAATGGTCAACATTTGACCAGTCAAAGGTAGACTTTTGACCAAAGTCAAAGAACAAAAAATGGTAGGTGACCAAAAATGGCAGGTAATGTCTTACAAAATAAGACAACCTTTTCTGACTTGGACAACCTCCAGTCAGACCATATGAAGGCCTCTGATTGAGCACAAACTCCTTTGGCTCAGTCAGGACAACTTATTTATGATAGTAAAAGAAGAACGTTAGGTTCAATCGAGTGCTAGCACGATTTCCTTGAACCTAATTGAATCTCATTCAGATCAATTGAACTAGGATCAGTTCAATTGATGATCACCAGATTCAAACCCTTGTTTGTGTGACCCAGTTAGGTTCAGTTCTGTATGGTAATGGGATATGTCATGATCTCTATCATCGACATCATCGAAACTCCTTTCGATGGATCAGAACTCTTCTGATTCAAACAGCTAGAATGATCGATCATCTAAATCATTCTAATTGCTCCCAAAATCCACCAGTGACACCTAGCAGTATATGGTGGCAACCCATCAGAGCTGAATGCAAACCTCTTGGTGCAGCTACCTGTGTGATTAAGTTCTTCTATCTTGAGCTCCGATCAGATTAGGGTTAAGGTGAACTCGTCAAACCCTAGTTTCTGTCATATGATGTAATCATTCGATTCAAGTCCAATGTGAAAACCTAAATAGAAACTCTTTCTATTATTTCACTCTGCCATGGCCATGGGCTTCTGGACTTGATTCTCATGATCATCATAGGGCTGCTCCTCTACCACCGAGGTAGATAGATTCCATCTTGATGCAATCCAGTTCCTACAATGAACATGCTATAGCCAACATACACCTCAGGGTTCCATATGGCTAGGAGACCGAGTAATGGTGTAGTCAAACTATAACACCCTCAAGGTGAACTACCGATGCATCTCAGGTCAAAGAACCAGACACACTACTGCAGCATCGAGTCAGTCATTGACGAGAAGGTAGACTTCCTAATGACTACTCGAGGTGGTCACGCTCAGTGCCCTCATTCTCTAACGAGTATCTGTACTCTCGCTCTGGTGTCTCCACACCGTAGATTTAGGACTCATCTACTAAGGAGAAGCGATTGTACACCAACCTTTCGGATCAATTACCATCCTCATGATGATCCTATGGTCGGGAGCATTTTATGAGTTAATAATGATTATTCATGTCTTAAATTTTTAACTCTTGAAAATATGAATTATCATTACCAATAACTCAAAGGATGTATCACAGACACTAAATAAACATATGTGACAGAAAATAACCCATTTTATTTTTTATAGTCATAATTACAATTTTGCCCCTAGAAGTGTATTACAAGTGTCAACCAATTCTGGCTTCTAGGGTACATTTATCTAACATATAATTCAAAGGTCAGAAGCAAAACCTTCAGAATAAGATATCTCGTACTTTAGCGATCGGATATTTTTTAGCCTTAAAATCAGGAAATGCTCACCCCAAACGAGGAAGATCCTTACGAGGTGGTAGAAATCGTCCGACCAGGAACATATTATCTAAAGAAACTTGGAGGATTTATGCTCCCATGATCTAGAAATTCAAAAAATATATGAATGTACTACCAGTAATCCAACCCTAATAATTTTTTTTTATTTTAATATTTTTATTTCTTGGCATAAAATCTTATGATGATAGGGAATGATCCAACCAAACTTTGCCAATAAACAAAGTAGAAGACCTCCAGTTAATTAAGATAGGAGGAGGAAAGAGGTACTTTCAATGGTCCTTTAATGCTCCTATACCTTTGTCAGAGATAGGAGGAGGACCTCGTCCTGACAAAGGAAGGCCAATTCCATCAGGAATAGAAGAAGAACCTCATCTTGATAGGAAGAAAGGAAGGCCAACCATGTTAGAAATATGAGAAGAACCTCGTCCTGATATGAATGATGAAGACCTCCGATTATTTAACATAGAAGGAGGGGAGAGGCTCTTTCAACGATCCTTTTATGCCCCTATGCCATTGTTAGGGATAGGAGAAGGACCTCGTCCTGACAAAAGAAGGCCAATCCCATCAAGAATAGGAGGAGAACCTCATCCTGATAAGTGAAAAGGAAGGCCAACTATATCAAAAATAGGAGGAAAACCTTATCCTGATACGGATGATGAAGATCTCTAGTTATTTAAGATAGGAGGAGGGGAGAGACCCTTTCAACGGTCCTTTTATGCTCCTATGCCTTTGTCAGGGTTAGGAAGAAGCCTCATCCTAATAAAAAAAGGTCAATTCCATCAGGAATAGGAGGAGAATCTTGACCTGATAGAGAGAAAGAAAGGCCAACCTCATCAGAAATAGGAGGAGAACCTCATCCTGACAGGAGGAAAGGAAGGCCAACCATGTCAGAAATAGGAGAAGAACCTCATCCTAACATGGATGATGAAGACCTCTGATTATTTATGATAGGAGGAAGGGAGAGGCCCTTTCAATGGCCTTTTTGTGCCCCTATGCATTTGTCAGGGATAGGAGGAGGACCTCATTTTGACAAAAGAAGGCCAATCCTATTAGGAATAGAAGGAGAACCTCATCCTGATAGAGGGAAAGGAAGGCCAACCATGTTGAAAATAGAAGAAAAATCTCATCCTAACATGGATGATGAAGACCTCCAGTTATTTAAGATAAAAAGAGGAGAGAGGCCTTTTTAAAGGTCATTTTATGCTCCTATGTCTTTGTCAGGGATAGGAGGAGGACCTCGCCCTGACAAAGAAAGGCTAAATCCTTCAGGAACAGGATGAGAACCTCATCCTGACAGGAGGAAAGAAAGGCCAACCTTATCAAAAATAGGAGAAGAACCTCATCCTAACACGGATGATGAAGACCTTCAATTATTTAAAATAGGAGGAAGAAAAAGGCCCTTTCAACGGCCTTTTTATGCCCTTATGCCTTTGTCAGGGATAAAAGGAGGACCTCGCCTTGACAAAGGAAGGCCAACGCTGTCAGAAACAAGAGGAGAACCTCATCTTGATAGAAAAAATGAAAGTCCAATCATGTTGGGAACAGGAGGAGAACCTTATCCTGACACGGATGATGAAGACCTCTGATTATTTAAGATAGGAGGTGGGGTGAGGCCCTTTCAACAATCATTTTGTGCCTCTATTCCTTTGTCAGAGATAAGATAAAGACCTCACACTAACAAAGAAAGGCCAATCCCATCAGGAACAAGAGGAGAACCTCATCCTGACAGGGGGATAAGAAGGTCAACCATGTTGGAAAGAGGAGAAAAATCTCATCCTGATACAGATGATGAAGATCTCTAGTTATTTAAGATAGAAGGAGAGGAGAGGCCCTTTCAATGGCCCTTTTATGCTCCTATGCCTTTATTAGGGACAGGAGGAGGACCTTGTCCTGATAAAGAAAGATCAATCCTATTAGAAACAGGAGGAGGACCTTGCCTTGATAGGAGGAAAGGAAGGTCAATCCTATCGAGAATAGGAAAAAAATCTTATCCTGACATGGATGATGAAGACCTTCAATTATTTAAGACTGGAGTAGGGGAGAGGCCCTTTCAACGATCCTTTTGTGTCCCTATGCCTTTATCAGGAACAAGAGGAGGATATCGTTCTGATAAAGGAAGGCCAACCCTACCAGGAATAGGAGAAGAATCACATCCTGATGAAAAGAAAGAAAGATCAATCCCATCAAGAATAAGAGGAGAACCTCATTCTAACAGGAGAAAAGAAAGGCCAACCATATCAGAAATAGGAGGAAAACCTCGTCCTGACATGGATGGTGAAGACCTCTAGTTATTTAAGATAAGAGAAAGAGAGAGGCCATTTCAATAGTTCTTTTGTGCTCCTATGCATTTATCAGGGATAGGAGGAGGACCTCATCCTGATAAAGAAAGGCCAATCCTATCGAGAATAGAAGGAGAACCTCATCCTGATAGAAAGAAAAGAAGGCCAACCATGTCGAGATAGGAGGAGAACCTCGTCCTAACATGGATGATGTAGATCTCTAGTTATTTAGGATAGAAGGAGGAGAGAGATCCTTCCAATAGCCTTTTTGTGCCCCTATGCCTTTGTCAGGGATAGGAGGAGGACCTTGCCCTCATATAGAAAGGCCAACCCCATCAAGAATAGGAGGAGAACCTCATCCTAACAGAAAAAAAGAAAGGCCAACCATGTCGAAAATAGGAGAAAAATCTCATCCTAACATGGATAATGAAGACCTCCAATTATTTAAGATAGAAGGAGGGAAGAGGCCCTTTCAACAATCCTTTTGTGCCTCTATGTCTTTGTCAGGGAGAAGGAGGACCTCGTCTTAATGAAGGAAGGCCAACTCCATCAGGAACAGGAGTAGAATCTCTTCCTGACAAGGGGACACGAAGGCCAACCATATCAAGAACAGGAAGAGAACCTCATACTGACAAAGGGACAAAAAAAAAGACCAACCATGTCAGGAATAGATGGAGGACTTCATCCTGACATATAAGAAGACCTTCGATTATGTGAGACAAAAGAAGGAACGAAGAAAATGAAGAGGTTAACAAACATTGAACCCAAGCAGAACAAAAAGATGATTGAAGAAAGCATAGCTTCATTAAAGATGAAGTTGGTTACAAAACAATGGTCTGCAAGATCGATTACAAAAAAAAAAAGAGAGAAGAACCGAAGTTCTAAGAAGGATCAAGTTTCTTGGACTTCGAACTACTAGCCATCACCAAGAATTTCTTTAGGCTGACGATCTCCTTCTTGAAATCTTTTCTCCTTATCAAGTTATCACGGAACATCTTATCAACCCTTCGATAGTTTTCTTCTGATGCCCACAGTCTCTTTCTTAGAATTTCTAATTCAGCTTTAGCATCCTTGATGGCCTACTATTTGCAAATCAACTAAAGCTTCAGTCGTTGAACTTCAGCATTTTCCATCCCGATCGATTTCAAGAGTTCGCCCACGATCCTTTTTAAGAAGGCGATCTCCTTCGACTCCCTACTGGTGCCAGATTGGTAACTATCGATGAACTGCTGTTGAAGCCGAGCTACCTTACTGTTAGCAACATAGAGCTTCTGCTCCAGCGAGGATATCCTCCCACACCAGCCCAACTGGTAGGTCTCATAGGCGAGCTCAGCATAATGCAACTACTTCTAGAGGGTAGAAAATCATTGTGATCAATCCCACTCATATCGAGCCTTGTCGGAAGACCATGGTGAACTCTCCTCCAGCAAATGAATTTTTTCTTTCGCCATCTTGAGCTGAACTTCGAGGGAGCCGACCTTCACAGTTAACACCCAAGACTTATCACTGATGCTTTTTTTAACCTCGGCAACTCCCTCTCAAAGTTACTTTTCTTAATGTTAAAGCTCACAGAATCTTTCATGTGCAACTTACGAAGGCGAGTGACTTCAATTGTCTTCTCCAAAGCATTTTTTCTTGACCATTGAAGATCATCTTCCACCTTCTTCAACTTCTTCTTTAGATGATGGATTTCTCTCTTTAAACCTTTGACTATAGATTTCAGAGGGATGCCTTTGGATTGCGGTTTGACATCGGTTTGAGATGATTGACCCTAACTTTAGTCACTAGAAGGATTTTGAATAACATTCATCATAGTGCAAGTATAAGAAAAAGGAAACTCATTTTTATTTCTCAAAATGTTTGAACATACAATGAAAATAAAATTAAAAAAGAAGAAAGTATAATTATTTAAAATTCTAAACCTTGAGTGGAGCAGCAGTGGATGAGGTCGAAGCACTCTACCACCTTCGGCTTCGATATGGGTTTGGGTGCCTCAATGGCAGGTTTGGAGGGCTCGAGGATTTCTTCGACGGGAGAAAGATCGATTGCGGCAGTGGATAACTCCGCCTCTTCATCAAGGACCTCCCCATATAAGAAGCCAAGATCAAGTTTAGGGAACTTGGTGGCCACCCGATCCTCATAGAGTTCGTATCCCTTCTGAAAGGCCTCTTGGCCAAATGCAATGTTCAGGTCCCTCATCTCAAAGGAGATCTTGAACTCCTCTACTGCCTGGATCTTTGCCTTTGAGATCTGCTTCAAAGTTTGATCCTTTAGCTCGCCGACTTTAACCTCAACCTTCTTCCTTCTCTCCTCTTCCATGGCCAAAGTAGCCTTCAACCCTACCGAAGAAAGCTCCTCTTTTTTGAGCATCTTCTGCAGACCTTCGACCTCGACCACTTTCTCCTTCAAAAGATGGTTGACCTTGGCTTGAAGATCTTCTTGAGCTTTCAACATCTCCAACTTCAAGTGGTTCACCATTTTGATATGCATGAGTATTTGCTGATCCGATTATAGTAAATGAATTGTGTTATATATAAGAAAAAACAAATCAACAAGATGACTACGTTGAGGATGGTCTTGAGGGAATCTTAGATGAGCTACGTATGGTCGAGGTCGGCCATTTGGTCTACCACCTCGGGCATGGCAAACCTGTCAGTTAAATCTTAAATGAGCTTTGGATTACCGAAGGGGTCTTCTCTCGGATTGTCGCCGTCATTGCTAGACCCACTGGGGTGCGCCTTGCGATGCACCTTCATGATGACTTTTTTATCCATCTTCTTCTCCCCTTCTTTCCTTCTAGTACGAGGCTGCAGGGCTGGATCTTTAGCTAAAGGACTCATGGATGATGGAGGCATGGAGCCCTTGATAATAGTGTCGACCAAGGTGGCGACAGCAACCTCGATGGTGGCGGTGGCATCAGCAGGTGCTGCAGAGCTGGGAGGTTCACCCTGGCCTTCTTGGCAGTAGGCTCATCTAATGTAGTATCTTTCCTTTTGCGGGTTTGGATCCTCTTTGAAAGCATTTTGGTGGCCTTAGCATCCATCTCTACCCTAAAGAAAAAGCACAGTTCGAAAAGAAAGAAGAAAAAGAAGAAAAAAAGAATAGCTCACTGACTTGGTTGCGTACTTGCTGGATTCAGAAGGCTAAGATCAAGGTTGAACAAGGTTTGTTCTTTTATTAGCTCGGATATCATGGGAGTTTGGTAATCTTTGATTATGGTAACTGACTCTTGGTTCGGTTTCTCTAACCCCGGGGCTCGGCGGACTAAATCCCTTAGATATCCCCAAGGTGGGAGTCTTAAGTGCAAGGTCGGGCAGGAAATGAAGATAAACTTTTCTTTCCAATTATGTATGGAAGAGGGGGCACCCTTAAGCAAGCTCTTCCTACCAGACTGGGGAGAAACATACCACCAGTCCCTAGCAGTAGGATGATGCTTGAAGGTGAAGAAGGTTCAAAAAAGAGAAATAGTGGGATGGACCTCGGTAGATAACAGAGAGCAAAGAATCCTATAATAAACCTAGAGGAGTTTGAAACTACCGAGGCTAGCGTGATATTTAAAAAATAAAAAAGGACCATAATAAAGTCAGGAAGGAAAAGCCTTAATCCAGCATAAAAAACCTTCAGGTACAAGCAGAACCAACTTGGAGGAGGAGCACAAGCCCGACCACTTGAACCAAGAAGTTTTAGCTTGTATTCGGCAGGCACCCCATATTGGATCCTTACTAGTGACAGGTCTTCAGCAGTCAAAGAACAGAGAATGAACCCTGATATAAATTCTGGCCGAGGTACTATGCTAGGCCTAGTTTCCATACTAACCTTGGGGTTATAGGGGTTTGGATCGGTTGAACTCCTAGAACTGCTAGACCTGGAAACCTCAGATGACATCTAGATGAGGTTAAGTTAAATAAAATCCCCAAAAAAGAACTAAAAAAAAGCAGGGTAGAAGTCCAAAAATGTAGAATGGCGATATCTACCTAAAAAAATTTGAAGAAACCCAAAGAATGCAAGAAAGTTAAAAGTCAAGAGGACAGGGATGAGAGACTAACCTAGAAAAACATGAGAGAAAGGCTAAAAAGATGAAAGAGGATCGAGAAAGATGCCGGTGATCGGAAGAACTGAGAAAAGAATAGGGGTGACAAGAACAAGGATGCACGGAGACAATGGGAGATGGAGGAAGGAGAAGAAGTAGAAGCCCAGGCAAAAGCAAGAAACTATGGATGAAAGAGGAGAACTTTAAATAGAAAATCAGAGCCCCAGAGGAAGTTATGATTGTAGGACTTCTTTAGTCAATCCTAACTCACCGCGTATTCCACTCGCACCTACCACCTAATGAAGCAATAACTATGCCAAACATGGAGCTCCGTACCAAGCAAGTTCTTAGGAGAATATGTTCGTTCAAGTCATTTGACACTAAATTGCAGCCCCAATTTGAAAAAAAAAGTTTTGTTCTCTAAGGTGGAAAACTGCCAAAGAACTTTGGCTGCAGTAGTTTTTTCGTACTCTCTTCATTCAAAATTTGAACTCAGGAGTAGGAGGACAAGTGTTAGAGGCAAAACGGTCCCCGTTGAAGTTCTTGATCACCGACCTCATCTTTATTGGGATTCGTCGATCTCCTCAGTGATGAGTTCATGCTGTAGAACCTCTTGAAGGCGCACAGAAGTTCGACAATATGTTCTTGAATGGTGAAGTAGAATTACTATTATTTTGACCTTGTCCTTTAATTAAAAGTGAATAACAGGATTAGGATCTAGTCGCATGCCCCATAGATGACCTTGTCCAGTAACAGCCCCCTCGAACGCCCTCTAGCAACCACACACTCCCCGGATGACCTACTCTAGTCGCACCCCCCCCGGACGACCTCCTCCAACCGCACTCCCCCGGATGACCTCTAGCCGCACTTATTTTGGACGATCTCCTTCTGAGTGATCTCATCCGATCGAGCTCATTATGAATGAACTTCTCTCAGTCATTAGGCGAGCTCCCTTCGGTCGACCTTCTTCCAATTGATCTCCTTCTAGTTTTCTGAAAGGACCTCATCGTCCACATGAATCTTACTACCAACTCAATACAGACTGACCCACATGCACGTGACCTTAAAGGAGTCCGAACTTCTCTGGACCTATTATGACTTGAAGCTCTTTACCGCCCGCACCCACTCCATCCGAACTTTGATTATTGATACTCGATGAACTGGCAAATCATGATAATGAACACCACTCTCGGCTGGCACGTCATGACAATGAACACTATCCTCTGTAACAAACTTCATGTGGCTCCAAACAGTCCACTAATAGGAGGTTACGGCTGTTGCCATCAATTTATTATAGGCTCTACCTATTTTAAGGATCCTTCATATTCATTTTCTTCCTAAGCACTCTTCTTCCTTCTATTACTCTACTTCTTTTTTCCTGAGTACTCTATTTCAGTTGGCTGAAAAATTAACTTGAGCATTGGAGAGTTCTACGAGAGCCACCCACCTTCGATTTAGATTTTGTTTTGCAGGTCCTGTCGGAGGCCTCACCTTTTCCACTCCAACCATCTCTGGCATCCTTATGGATTTTTGCACCAACACCATCTTATGAGATTTAAGACAAGCCTTGATCAGGCAAGGATAAGGTCCAGCTAGATCAGGATAAATTCCTATAGAGTTCTCGGATGAATCTTGTCTAAATAGTTCCAAAAATTAGCAAGTCTTATCCTATTTCCATCCGACGGATTAGGGCAAGCCTAGATTAAGTTAGGACAAGACTTTTCTAACTTGGACAAGTTTTAGTTAGACTAGGATAGAGCCTTACAAGGCTCTTAGATGAGCCAAATCAAATTTGGCTCAATCGAGATGAACTAGAAAGATTACAGAAGAAGAATATTAGGTTCAATTGTGTGCTAGTATGATTCCCTTAAACCTAATTAGATCTAATTCAAATCAATTAAACTGGATTAGCTCAATTATTGACATCGAGACTCAAACTATTATTTGTGTGATCTAGTTAGATTTAGTTCTACATGGTAATGGGACGTGTCATGATCTCCATCAATGACATCATTGAAACATCTTTCGATGGATCAAAACTCTTCCAATTCACTCAATTAGAATTATCGATCATCAAGATTATTCTAATTGATCTCAAAATCCACCAGTGACACCTAGCAGTATATGGTGGCAACTTATTAGAATCGAATAGTGAACCTCTCGGTGCAGCTACATGTGTGATTGGGTTCTTCTATCATGAGCCCTGACTGGATTATGGTTAAG
>QRFJ01000143.1:281490-374893 GCA_006176705.1 Cocos nucifera | reverse complement strand
TTTCTGCAAAATAAATAAAAAAATAATGGTGTAGGCAGTAAAAAAAATCAAAAGAAATAAAGAATTTTAAATATTCTATATTGCCTCCCCGGCAACCGGTGCCCAAAAACTTGAAGGGACACGATGCTGTCGTTAAGACACCGTGTTTATCAATTTAAATCGACTCTTTCATTTTTATAACTAACTAAAAAATTATGAAGAAAGTGGTGAGTCGGGTCGAATCCACAGAGTAGGCAATGATTTATTTCTAAAAATCTTTGATTTTTTTTTTTTTCAAGAAAAGAAAGCAAGGAATTTTTTTTTTAAAATTAAAGTCAAAAAAAATAAATCTATAAATAAAATAGATTTAAATTATGTAAAAATAAATTGAGTACTAAGATTCACTATTTAGATCTTAGCAACTACTTATATTAATTAAAAGCAATGAACAAATAATTTAAAGAGCTAGAATTGAAATGGAATATAAACTTTCTTTATTAAATTTAAAACTAAGATGTAGAATTTCAATACAAGAAATTAAAAGAAATTCAGAATTTTAATACAAGAAATTAAGGAAAGACTAGATGAAGAATCGCAGATCGGCGTAGCATGAAGATGGCATAGAAGACCGCTCTCTTCTCAGCAGCACGCAGCTTTGAAGCAACTTTTAATCTCCGAGCTTGACTTCCACCCTATACCTTAGCTTTCCTTCCAATCCTCCTCCCTTTCTTAAAGGCTTAGGATCCTTTTATAGAGCTAGAAGAGGTAGATTTTATTTCTAAAAGCAATATGGGACTAATTTCCTTTGTACTCGTAAAAATCTGAATAAAATTGAATAAAAACAACTCTGTTATGACTGGTAATCTGGTAAAATCTGGCTATCCGATAGGAATGAATGGTTTGAAAATATCAAAATCGGGAATGCTCTATCAGCCCAGATCAGCTCGATTAATTCTGGCCATCCATCGCGCTGAATCGAGGAAATCTGGCCGCAATACGCCTTCGGGATCGAATCCTTCGATACCCGGGGAGCGTTCTGGACCAGTCGGATCGAAAGCTAGAAATTAGGCGCTGACGTTTGATAGGTGATCCGAGTGAAGTTAGGCCAAATCGAAAAATGATTGACCGTCCGATCTTAACCGCAAATCAACCGCACGCTACGATCGCGCAATTACTGTTCCCATGGACCCGCGTAGATCGGCGACCGCAACACACACGCAATCAATCAACGCTTCTGATCGCGGTGATGACAGATTGCCTGGTGAGCAGGTAAATTTTTGGTAGACCCTTTAAAGGGTCTAAGGTCCACCACGTGGCAGGCCTCTGATTCTTCGGACTTTGGCTGAAGCTGACGCGTGCCACGCCTGGATCCGTTAGACGCGGATGGCTTCAATGACCTGAGTTGATTATTGAGGCTGGCTTGGCTTGGTGGCTCGTGCTTGGCGGTGTCGGCTTGGAGCCAGCGATTTTTCTTTTTTTTTATTTATTTTTATTTATTTTATATTTTTTAAAAAATTCATATCTTTTTCATTTAGCTCCGTTTTACTTGAAATTTATGTTCTTTGTGATCAGAAAATGAGCTCTTTGTTTAATAACAAAAATTTTATTTTTAATTTTATTTATTTTATTTATTTTTAATTAATTTTTTAATATATAAAAATTCATGATATTTTTTAAAAATTATATATAAATTGAATTGATAATTTTAAAATTAAATAATATTAAATAAATTAATAACTTTATTGTGTGAATTTTACGATGCTATCGCATTTCATAGGTAGCATTCCATTGTACAACCATATTTTGACTATTTGTTAACATGGAAATATCATTCAAATAAGGAGGGATGTCATCCACGATATATATGGGAAGACAAAGCGCTTCCCAACTGACCCTTTTGAAAAATTATATGGTTCACTCTTCATTTTGTATTGAAACAAATATTTTAATCACATCATTGAAACGAGTGTTTCGTTTCGAGTATGCTTGCTTAAGTCATTTATAGACCTTTGCAGCTTGCAAATCTTGTGAATCAGTTAACTATATGTGAACCTAGGACTTTCATATTAGATTCTTCCTCAATTCATTCAAGAACGCATTTTCTGTCCATTTCATATTTCATAATCGAAATAGCTGCAATTTTCTTTCTTTCATAAGATGTTATGAAATAGAGGTTCAATGTCTTAAGAAGGTTACAATTTTATTCTTTCATAAAGAATGTTACTATGGTCCTTAAGAACGGTAATCACATAGCTTTAGTTGCTAAGCATGTTAGAATCAAATTTCCTGCTAGCTTGGAATATAACAGTCTTTTTAAACTAAGTCTAAGTTCAGATGGAATCAAAGAGGGTTATGTTTACCATGGCTACTACTAAGAACTCTTGCTTCTCTTTTACCGGATGTGTAAGATCATGTACATCCATCCCTCAGCCTCCTGATATCTTAAGTCCTGCATGAAGTGACACGTTGAGACTAGAACCAAAGTCAAGCACCAACTGGATGCAGAAGAACCATAGGTTAGACTTCAATAAGTAGCATACCTCCAGAAGGACCTTCTTTTGTTCCTTCAGGGTGGCCAGGTAAGTAGGAACGTTCTGTTCTATAGCTATCGTCTGTTGCAATTGGAAATTACTTTCCATTTGACATCGACCCTTTTCTTTGGTTCTGCCTTCTTCTTCATCTTGCTCCTTCATTTTATGCTTTTTTCGTAGACTTCTTTTTTTTCATAAGGACTCTTTCTTTTGGAAGAAGTCCATTCACAATATAAGAACTGAGCCTTTAGACCTTCATAGAAGCTCAGCGGTGACCAGGCATATTCATTAATTCGGCCAGAGAATTTGAAATTATGCATGTGGTAATCATGATGAATTGCCATATGCACATCAGTCAAGGATTGCAAGAATAACATTGTTCTACAGATCTAGACAACTTCACACCAAGATTCTCAAGCTCTGTTCAAGTCCTTTGATCATATCAAGTAGTGATCTGTTGATTGACTGCCCTCACGCATCTTAGCCTTAAAAATCATTTCAGTGACTTCGATATTTAGGGCTGGTGAACTTTGTTCACCAACATCCTCTACAGGTGAGCAACATTTGGCTTAGCAGCCGATATCTTCATGTTGGGCCGGGCTATCAAATCGGGTCCAACATGTCATATCCTAGGCCTTATTATCTTCGTCTTATTTTTTAGAGAATGCTCTATATTGTAGATGGATGGCTGGTAAAGATGGGAGGTCCTGCGTCATGACATGGATTAATTCTCGGGAACTTAAATATTTTGCTAGTTTCTGAGCAATCTTTTATAATTGTGTTCAGTCAGTCTTATCGGTGTCTAGGATACGTGCTAATGGGTTGGATCAGAACATTTTTTTTTTAAGGAGTCAAAGTTCTAGTTAGTATTGTAATTTATTTTTTGTTGACCAATTTGTTTAGGATTTTAATTTTAAATAAATTAGCTCCCATATTTTTCTCAGATCCTTACATTCCTCTGTAGAGATGTGAAAATCCCCCGGATTAATTGATTTAGTGGATTGGTTGAAAGTCTACCAACTGACTCAATCACTCACCTAAAGTCTATTGTGAGGGGTTAACCAATGACATGAACAACTCTGATTCCCAATGATTCTCTTAACTCATGGTGCATCCAACTTGTTTTCTAATTCATGGAATCTCACCGTTATTTGAATATTGATCCACTCCTTAGTTAAAGTCAGGGACCACCATTTGCATAGACTGAGTTTCCAATTGAGTCTCTCACCTATTCGAAATATTTGAGCCCAACTCTCCTCCAGGGGTGCCCATAGATCCAATGCTAATAGACGTCGTTGCGTCTGTGTGCGGGTGCAACTGAGCCACTGTATATCCAGCTGGAGAACAATCAACCCAGGATGTGGGCCCGAGCATCTTACAATGGTGGAAACCGTCAGGACTTAATCTTTGTCTTAGAGAATTGATTCAGGGTCTCATTAAAACTAGATGTCATAGTCATACAATTATGACTAACCTAAGTGGCATTGGTGTTAGCCCGATCGAATTTGACCCACCCTCAGATTCAAAACTGATGGTCAATAGAATTATGCAGGAAGTGAGATCGGTGGAAGGAATATGCCATTAACGGTACAGAATGCCATTTCAGGCGAGTGCTTCCAATTAAAATCAGCGTCGGCGTATGTGCCCAACTTGACTCTAGACAACCAAATTATTGAGCCTAGAACCAATGGGTTAGCTACAATCCAGTTCTAACCTCTGAACCTAGTATTAGGTCTTGCTTGTCGTGACTCAATCTTGATGCTAGACTTAATCCTATTAGTTGGTCAATTTAAGGCATTGTTGATCCTCATCTAACCCAACTCTTGATATTATTGTTTGATCAACTGCTTAGACCTAATTGCAGCCCAAGCCCGAACCAGAAATTATGAATATATTACTTAGATACTGAAATTCTCAATTTTGACCTAATTAATAGTTTCATATCCTTAATTTTTAGATTAAGTAGGATTCATAAATAAATAGTGCACATTAAATCCTAGGGATTTCACGGATCTAGGATTTGATAGAAGTAGTTTTTTGGTTTCTGATTAAGACGAAACACGCAGCAGTCCTACAAGTCATAGAAACACCCCATCGAATAGAAGACGAGGGCCTTTAAACCTGCTTCCGTTCTTATGATCGGCGGCCAGAGGAACGCCTTAATCCGGGAACATGCAATACTAAAAATAATTTTAGATCTATACATCATTAGTATCTCCATATTTACAAAAAAAAAAATATTAATCTATCATGGCATTATTCTGCATGATCTCATGTATCAAAATTAGTGCATATTTTTTAAAGATCTAAATTACCATAATAATTTAAAAAATTAGATTTAAATTGATTCAAGATTAAATAAATTCTAATCTAGATTTTATGTAGAACTATTCTAGCAACTAGTCTAGACATGCGTTTATCATATCTCATATGATATTTAAAATTAAATAATTTTTATTTATTATTTTATAGATATATTATAACCATTATCATACAAAAATATAAATAAATAGATCTAAAATATGATTTAATTAAATTAAATAAAACATGGCAAGACTATTCTATAGAACATATCTGCTTAGAACTAGTCATGCATATTTTCAATCTTAGATTCCAAATTATTTAATTTTAATTTTTTGATTCAGATCTGATCCACATTCATTGTGAATATAATCATTTATGTTCTAATTAAAAAATTTAAGATCAGATTAAATACTTTAGAACCTTGCCTCTGATACCAGTTAAGAGAAATCCTGATTTCTCGGACCACGTTCGTTCAATCTGATCAGATCAAGAATATATTTCAAAATTTTTTTCTTTGATCTAGATTAGATCTAAATATTTTAGATCTAATTATTATTTTATAAAATTAAATAAAATTTAGATAAATTAAATCAAATTTATTTATATATAAGTGGGTATCCTATTACCGTTGATGATCCTGTAAGCAGCGGAAGTGCTGGATCTAGCCATGCAAGTGCCTGACCTCTACCGATATCACTCAGTTGGAACTAGAGATCCTTCTTCTTTATCACATCTCCAAAAAATTAGATCTAATCTGATCTAGAGGTTTCAAAACTCTTTCGTATCAGTAGTGTCCTTTGCAGCAGTTCAGCCCTTCTAGCTTTCAGTCGCCTTTCTTTGATCTGGATCGCACCAACAAGCTCCCAAAACTCTTTTGGACATGAGAGGGAGGGAGAGTGCGTTTGGCATGGAGGAAGAGGAGGGCAGCCTTGGGGCTTATGGAATTGTGATCATCTTATTTCAATCATCTTTTGAGTTGGGGCGCAGGTCTTATTTATAGACTAAGCATGATCCAACTCCTCATCTTCCCAACCAATCACAACTCTTTGTGAAATCAGAACTAAATTTGATTGGTAGGAATAGAGTCCCTTGAATTCCTCCTTAGAGGGTGCCTAAGATCAGTCAAAGTTGGTTTTAGAGAATCTAATCGGAATCCAAAAGGAGATTGAGTCCCTATCCAATAGGGACTCCGGCGCCTCCAACTTGGCACACCCAAGGTGGCATGCACCCTCTTCCTTGCCAGGTTCTGGTAGGGGGATAGGCCCCTACCAGCTCTCCAATAGGTGCGTGACATGTTGTCAAAAGTCAAAGTGTCAATGGTCAATATTTGACCAGTCAAAGGTAGACTTTTGACCAATATCAAAGAACAGAAATGCAGGTGACTAAAAATGGCAGTAATATCTTACAAAAAAAACAACCTTTTTGACTTGGACAACTCCAGTCAGACCATATGAAGGCCTCTGATTGAGCACAAAATCTTTTGGTCACGACAAGCAACTTATTTATGATGCAAAAGAAAGAACTTAGGCTCAATCGAGTGCTAGCTCGATTTCCCTAACCTAATTGAATCTCATTCAGATCAATTGAATAGATCAGTTCAATAATGTCACCAAATTCAAAACCCTTGTTTTGTGATTACTTAGGTTCAGTTCTGTATGTAATGGTGGATGTTATGATCTCATCATCGACATTCATTCAAAACTCTTCGATGGATCAGAACTCTTCCTGATTCGAAAAGCTAGAATGATCGATCATCTAAATCATTCTTAATTGCTCCCAAAATCCACCAGTGCACTAGAGTATATGGTGCAACCCATCAGAGCTAAATGCGAACCTTTGGTGCAGGCTATCTGTGTGATTAAGTTCTTCTATCTTGAAATCCGATCAGATAGAGGTTTGGGGTAAACTCGTCAAACACTAGTTTGGTCATATGATGCAATCATTCAATTCAGTTCGATGTGAAAATCTAAATAGAAACTCTTTCATTATTTCACAATCTACCATGCCAAGCAATTTTGACCTGATTCTCATGATTATCATAGGGCTGCCTCCTCGACCACCGGGTAGATAATTCCGTCTTGATGCCATCCATTCCTACAATGAACATGTACTAGCCAATATACACCTCAGGATTCCATATGTCTAGGAGACCAAGTGTGTGTAGTCAAACTATACACCCTCAAGGTAAACTGTCGATGCACCTCAGGTCAAAGATCAGAACAACATACAGCTCGGAGTCAGTCATTGACGAGAAGGTAGACTCCCTGATGACTACTCGAGGTGGTCACGCTCCAGTGCCCTCATTCCTAACGGTACCTATACTCCGCTCTGTATCTCCACAACCGTAGACTCAAGACTCATTTACTAAGGAGAAGCGATTGTACCCACCTTCCGGATCAATCACCATCCTTCGTGATGATCCTATGGTCGGAAGCATTTTATGAGTTAACAATGATTATTCATGTCTTAAATTTTTAACTCTTGAAAATATGAATTATCATTACCATTAACTCAAAGGATGTATCACAGACACTAAATACACATGTGATAGAAAATAATTCATTTATGGTATTAGTCAAAATTATTATTTTTCTCCTAGAAGTATATTATAAGTGTCAGCTAATTCTAGCTTCTAGGACACGTATATCTAACAAAGGTAACATATTCTGAACATGTAGAAATAGTAAAATACTTTTACTACACTTGCTATTTTATTTTTTAGATATACATGCATATATGATACATTAGTTCCTAATTGTGTAGGAGTTTCAGATTAGATCTATAGCTCTTATTATTAATTTGATTAATAATAGTTTTCACTATGTATGATTTCTAAAAAAATTTTTGAAAGTAGAGCTACAAACCCTATGCATTCTCTTCAAATGGGACTTAGATTTGTAGCCAATTTACTTTAGGTTAAGTGGAGTTTGTTAGATATATTCCCTAGAAGCTAGATTGGCCGACACTCATTAAATACTTTTTAGGAGCTTTTTCATAAATTTTGACTTAAAATTAATTAAGAGTATTTTTCTATACATTATGTATTAAGTATCTAAGATACATCCATTGAGTTAATGGCATATGATACACAATATTCTTAAGAGTGTTGAATTTAAGGCATGTGTTATCCAAATTAATTCATAAACTACTTCCGATCCTAGGATCATCATGAGGATGGTGATCAATTCGAAAGATTGAAATATAATCACTTTTTTAGGATAGATAAGTCTTGAGTCTATGGTATGGAGACATTGGAGCGAGAGTATAAGTACTTGTTGAGAATAAGGGCACTAAGCATGACCACCTCGAGCAATCATAAAGGAGTCTACCCTCTTGTCGATCACTAGGTCGATGCTGTAGTCATGTGCCTGGTTTTTTGATTTGAGGTGCATCAGTAGTTCACCTTGAGGATGTTATAGTTTGACTACACCATAACTTGATTTCCTAATCATTTGGAATTCTGAGGTGTATGTTGCCTATAGCATGTTTATTAAAGAAATTGGATTGCACCAAGATGGGATTTATCAACCTTGGTAGAGGAGTAGTGGTCCTATGATGATGATGAGATCGAGTCCTAAAACTCATGGCCATGAGAGTGTGAAATAATAGAAAGGAGTTTCTATTAGGATTTCACATCAGACTCGAATCGAATGATTCATTCATATGATGGGTGTTGGGTTTGACAAGTTCACCTTAACCATAATCCAGTCAGGGCTCATGATAGAAGAACCCAATCACACATGTAGCTGCACCGAGAGGTTCACTATTCGATTCTAATAAGTTGCCACCATATACTGCTAGGTGTCACTGGTGGATTTTGAATCAATTAGAATATCTTGATGATCGATAATTCAATTGAGTGAATTGGAAGAGTTTTGATCCATCGAAAGATGTTTCAATGATGTTCATTGAATGGGAGATATGACACGTTAAGGATCGTTTTAGGACATATAGTATCCAAGAAAGGGATTGAGGTAGATAAAGCTAAAGTTGAACTAATTTCTAAACTTCCTCCTCCCACTTCTGTCAAACAAATTCGATCTTTTCTTGGTCATGTAGGATTCTATCGTCGCTTCATCAAAGAGTTCTCTAAAATTTCTCGTCCTTTGTGTAATCTCCTTGCTAAGGATGTTTCTTTTAACTTTGATGAAAATTGTCTTAAAGCTTATGAAATCTTAAAAGAAGCTGTGACCAAAGCTCCAATCATACAACCTCCTAATTGGTCACTACCTTTTGAAATTATGTGCGATGCCTCAGATTTTGCCATAGGAGCTGTCCTAGGCCAAAGGGTAAACAAATGTCCTGTAGTGATCTATTATGCTAGTAGAACTCTGAATGAAGCACAAATGAATTATACCACCACTGAAAAAGAGTTGCTAGCCATTGTGTTTGCCCTAGAAAAGTTTAGATCATATTTATTAGGATCAAAAATCATAATTTACTCGGATCATTCAGCCTTGAGATACCTGCTCTCAAAGAAAGATGCTAAACCATGATTAATTAGATGGATTTTACTGTTACAAGAATTTGACATTGAAATTCGAGATAAGAAGGGATCTAAAAATGTTGTAGCAGACCATCTGTCTAGGATCCTAGTGAAAGATAATGAACCTGTATCAATCAGAGAATCTTTTCCAGATGAACAATTGTTAACAGTTTCACATACAAAGACTCCTTGGTTTGCAAATATTGTCAATTACTTAGTCATAGGACAAATTCCTGATGGCTGGTCTAAGAATGAAAAGGATCGATTCTTTGCTCAAATCAAATATTATTTTTGGGAAGATCCTGAGCTTTTTAGAATTTGTGCTGATCAAATCATTCGTAGATGTGTTCCTGAATCTGAACAATGGAGTATCTTACAATTTTGTCATACTCTTGCTTGTGGAGGACACTTTTCTGGACGAAAAACTACGGCCAAAGTGTTACAAAGTGGTTTTTATTGGCCAACATTATTTAAGGATGCCCATACTTTTAGTCAGGAGTGTTTTAAGTGTCAAGCCTTAGGGAATATTTCAAAGAAAGACATGATGCCTTTGAACCCCATTTTAGTGGTTGAAATTTTTGATGTATGGGGAATTGATTTTATGGGACCTTTTCCACCTTCCAATGGATTTGAATACATTTTGGTAGCTGTCGATTATGTTTCTAAATGGATTGAAGCAATAGCAACTCGAACCAATGATCATAAAGTAGTCCTAAAATTTATTCAGAAGAATATCTTTTCCTAGGTTCGGATTTCCACGTGCTATCATTAGTGACGGGGGTACCCATTTTACAAATCATCAATTTCGAACTTTATTACGAAAATATGGGGTGACACATAAGATAGCTACACCATACCATCCGCAAACAAGTGGTCAGGTAGAAGTCTCTAATAGGGAAATCAAGAATATCTTACAAAAGACTATTAGGCCTGATCGAAAAGATTGGTCAGATCGATTGGATGATGCATTATGGGCCTATAGGACAGCTTATAAAACCCCCATTGGAATGTCTCCCTATAGATTAATCTATGGAAAAGCATGTCACCTTCCGGTAGAACTTGAACATAAAGCATATTGGGCAATAAAATAATTAAATTTTCAATTTAAACAAAGCTGGTTCCAATCGGATGTTACAATTAAGTGAATTAGAAGAATTAAGGCAAGAAGCTTATGAAAATTCAAAAATTTATAAGGAAAAAATGAAAGCCTTCCATGATAAACATATTTCAAGAAAAACCTTTGAGCCAAATCAACAAGTCTGGTTATTTAACTCAAGGCTTCGATTATTTCCTGGAAAACTAAAATCCAGATGGGATGGACCTTATATAGTTAATCATGTATTCCCACATGGTGCAATTAAACTCTATGATCCCAGGACTAAAAATTTTTTTAAGGTAAATGGCCAAAGGCTTAAACCATATATCGAAGGGATATCATTAAATCGAAATATTGATCAAGTGCAATTAATAGAACCACAATGAATTAAACTGCATTTTGTCTGGCTGAAGACAATAAACTTAGCGCTTATTGGGAGGCAACCCAATACTTCTTGAATCTAATTTATTTTTTCTTTTAGGCTAAGTTGGAGAACCAAAAAGCGGGAGAAGGATCATAAGCTTCAAGACCCATGCTAAATAAATAAACATAATTTACACTCTTTTATTGAGGACAATGTCAATTCAGTTGGGTAAAAAGTAAAAAAAATAAAATAAAAATATAATAAAAAAAATAATAATAAAAAAAATAAAAAAAAATATATATATAAATAAATAAATCAATAAAAATAAAAATTAATAATAATAATAATAATAATAATAATAATAAATAAAATATTAAAAAATTAAAAAAAAATTAAATAAATAAATAAAATAAAAATAATAAATAAATAATATATAATAAAACTATTAAAAAAAAAAAAAATTTGAACAAACCATATTTTGGGAAAGAGAATCTTAAGCAAAATAAACTAGGACAAGTAATAAAGTTAGAAAGTATTAACTAATAATGGTAGCGAGTCAAGAAGCAGATTATTTGGTCAGACCATTAGCAACCTACTTAGGTCATTTAAAGGCTAACAGCACTTCTACTTGCACATGCACACTAATGAAGCACAGCAGGTGTTTGATTATAAGGCTAAATTGAGGATTCAATTATCACTAAAAATTGATGGTTTATATATACTTCAATTAAAGAAACTTGAATTTAAGGAAAGAGCTACCTGCTTTCTAAAAAAAAAAAAAAAAAAAAAAGTGCAAAAAAAATAGAGTATATGTGGATTGCCCTAAACTAGAACTTTGCACCTTAAATGTAGAAGTTCACATCAAATGGTGAAGGGAAGGCCAGGATGCTCAGCACAATTTAAAAAAAAAAAAAAAAAAAAAAAAAAAGCAGTGTGAAAGCTACCTTAATTCATGCACTTAACTTGGGAGTATATAAAACTAACCAAAATAGGTGATAAAAAGAAGATTCATTTGCCCTTTGAATCAACACCCAAATGCTAAGTTAGTATTCACGACACAAAGTGCTGAAAATCTTTAGATGAACTCTAAGAAAGTTTCTGATTAATCTGCCGTGAAATTTACTTCTGAAACTCAATACTTAGTTAGTGATACTGTCTAAACTTTTGATCTTAAATTCTAGATTTATTTTTGTGAAGGAAGGATCTCAACAAAATATGGTAATTGATCTAAACTAAATTCTTTCTTTACTCGAGGACGAGCAAAGCTTAAGTTGGGGGGTGTGATAAGCATCGTAAATTCACCAATAAAAGTATTAATTTATTAATTAATTTATATTAATTTTTAAGAATTATCAATCAATTTATATATAATTTTTGAAAAATTCATATTTTTATTAATTAAAAAATTAATTAAAAAATAATAAAAAAAATAAATAAAAATTAAAAAATAAAATTTTATTATCAAAAGAAAGAGCTCATTTTTTTGATCACAACGAAATAAATTTTCAAGTAAAACGGAGCTAAAATGGAAAAGATATGAATTTTTAAAAAAAATATAAAATAAATAAAAATTAAATAAAAAAAAAAAGAAAATGGCTCAACCGGCTCCGCAAGCCGAGCCACCAAGCCAAGCCGAGCCATCAAAGCCGACTCAGTCATTGAAGCCATCAGCCGGTCTATGATCCAGGCGTGGACCGCCAGCTCAGCAAAGTCCGGCGAATCAGAGCCTGCCACGTGGTGGACCTAGACCCTTAAAGGGTCTACAAAAATTTATCGTGGCTCACAGGGCAATCTGGTCATTTCACTCGGCGACAGAAGCGTTGATTGGTTGCGGTGTGCGGTGCGGCCGGTCTACGCGGTCCATGGGAACAGTAATTGCGCGATCGGACGGCTGCGGTTGATTGCGGTTAAGATCGGACGGTCAGCATTTTTTTCGATTGCCAACTTCACTCGGATCACCATCAAACGATGGCAGCGCCTGATTCCAGCTTCGATCCGATGGTCCAGAACGCTCCCGACGGTGATCAGGACTCCCGAAGCGCGATTTGCGGCCAGATTTCCTCGATCAAGCGCGATCGGACGGCCAGAAATTAATTCGAGCTGATCTGGGCTGATAGGCATCCGATTTTGATGATTTTCAAACCGTTCAATTCCTATCGAATAGCCAGATTTTACCAGATTTACCAGAGTCATAACAGAGTTATTTTTATTCAAATTTTATTCAGATTTTTATTTTGATGATTACAAAGGAAATTAGTCCCATATTGCCTTTTAGAAATAAATATCCTACCTCTTCTAGCTCTATAAAAAGGATCCTAAGCCTCTAAGAAAGGGAGGAGGGTTGGAAGGAAAGCTAAGGTATAGGGTGGAAGTCAAGCTCTGGATTAAAGGTTGCTTCAAAGCTGCGGTGCTGCTGAGAAGAAGAGCCGGTCTTCTACGCCATCTTCATGCCTACGCCGATCTGCGATCTTCCATCTAGTCTTTTTTCCTTTAATTTCTTGTATTAAAATTCTGAATTTTCTTTAATTTCTTGTATTTAAATTCTGCATCTTAGTTTTAAATTTAATAAAGAAAGTTTTATTATTCTTTTCAATTCTAGCTCTTTAAATTATTTATTCTTTATTGCTTTTTAATTTTACTATAAGTAGTTGCTAAGATCTAAATAGTAGATCTTAGTATCAAATTTATTTTTACATAATTTAAATTCTATTTTTATTTATAGATCTATTTTTTGACTTTAATTTTAAAAAAAAAAAATCCTTGCTTTCTTTTCTTGAAAAAAAAAAAAATCAAAGATTTTAGAAATAAATCATTGCCTCTCTGTGGATTCGACCCGACTCACCACTTTCTTCATAATTTTTAGTTAGTTTAAAAAAGTAAAGAGTCAGATTTAAATTGATAAACACGGTGTCTTAACGACAGCATCGTGTCCCTATCAAAGACCTAGGCGAAGCATCCTTTATTCTAAGAATTAAGGTCTATAGGGATAGATTGGATAGGATGCTAGGACTTTCACAGAAAGATGTACATAGAGAAAGTACTAAAGAGGTTTAGTATGGAAAACTCTTAGAGGGGATTAATACCCTTCAGACATGGTATTCATTTTTCCAAGAAGATGTGCCCCAACACACCTGAGGAAATAGAATGCATGAGCAAGATCCCTTATGCTTCTGCAATAGGGAGCCTCATGTATGCCATGCTATGTACACGACTTGATATAGCCCATGCTATGAGTGTCACAAGCAGATATCAGTCAAATCTAGGTGAAGAAAATTGGACTTTTATGAAATGTATCCTTAAGTACTTAACAAGAACTAAGGATATGATGTTGGTCTTTAGTAACGGAGAACTCCAAGTCCAGGGATACACAGACTCGAATTTCATGTCCGATATAGATGATCGAAAGTCGACATCTGGGAGTTTGTTTGTGTGCAATGGTGGTGCTGTCAGCTGAAAGAGTTCCAAGCAAATGATGATAGCAGATTCCATCATAGAAGCAGAATATATCGCTGCATCAGAAGCTGCGAAGGAAGCATTCTGGTACAAGAAGTTTGCTGTAGAAATCAAAGTAATGCCATCAGATGCCATTCCTCTATACTGCGACAACAATGGCGCCATAGCCCTTGCTAAGGAGCCAAGGTCTCACCAAAAATCCAAGCATATTGAGTGGCGATACCATCTCATCCGCGATTACCTCGAGAAGGGTTATGTCGAGGTCAAGAGAGTCAACTCTGCAGACAATATGGCAGACCCACTTACAATGCCCTTGGGCCAACAAAAGATCGAAGCCCACCTTGAGAAGATGGGACCTAGACTTATAGCCAATTGGCTTTAGGATAAGTGGAGATGGTTAGATATATGGGCCCAAGAAGCCAGAATTGGCTGACACTTGTAATACACTTCTAGGGGCAAAATTGTAATTTTGACTAATATCAATAAAATGGATTATTTTCTATCACAGATGTGTATTTAGTGTCTGTGATACATCCTTTGAGTTAATGATAACGATAATTCATATTTTCAAGAGTTGAAAATTTAAGATATGAATAATCATTGTTAACTCATAAAATGCTTCCGACCGTAGGATCATCACAAGGATGGTGATTGATCCGAAAGGTTGGTGTACAATCACTTCTTCTTAGTAGATGAGTCTTGAGTCTACGGTGTGGAGACACCGAAGCGAGAGTACAGAAACTCGTTAGAGAACGAGGGCACTGAGCGTGACCACCTAGAGTAGTCATTAGGGAGTCTACCTTCTCGTCAATGACTGACTCGATGCTGCAGTAGTGTGTCTGGTTCTTTGACCTGAGGTGCATCGACAGTTCACCTTGAGGGTGTTATAGTTTGACTACACCATTACTTGGTCTCCTAGCCATATGGAACCCTAAGGTGTATGTTGGCTATGACATGTTCATTGTAGGAACTGGATTGCATCAAGACGGAATCTATCTACCTCGGTGGTAGAGGAGCAGCCCTATGATAATCATGAGAATCAAGTCCAGAAGTTTATGGCCATGGCAGAGTGAAATAATAGAAAGAGTTTCTATTTAGATTTTCACATCGGACTCGAATCGAATGATTGCATCATATGACAAAAACTAGGGTTTGACGAGTTTACCATAACCCTAATCTGATCGGGGCTCAAGATAGAAGAACTTAATCACACAGGTAGCTACACCAAGAGGTTGGCATTCAGCTCTGATGGGTTGCCACCATATACTGCTAGGTGTCACTGGTGGATTTTGGGAGCAATTAGAATGATTTAGATGATCGATCATTCTAGCTGTTCGAATCAGAAGAGTTCTGATCCATCGAAAGGAGTTTCGATGATGTCGATGATAGAGATCTTGACATATCCCATTATCATACAAAACTGAACCTAACTGGGTCACACAAATAAGGGTTTGAATCTGGTGATCATCAATTGAATTGATCTAGTTCAATTGATTTGAATGAGATTCAATTAGGTTCAAGAAAATCGTGCTAGCACTCGATTGAGCCTAACATTCTTCTTTTGCTATCATAAATAAGTTGTCCTGTCTGAGCCAAAAGAGTTTGTGCTCAATCAGAGGCCTTCATATGGTCTGACTGGAGGTTGTCCAACTCAGAAAAGGTTGCCTTATTTTGTAAGACATTACCTGCCATTTTTAGTCACCTGCCATTTCTTGTTCTTTGACTTTGGACAAAAGTCTACCTTTGACTGATCAAATGTTGACCATTGACACTTTGACTTTTGACCACATGTTATGCACCTATTGGATTGCTGGTGGGGGCCTGTCCCCCTGCCATAATCTGGCAAGAAAGAGGGTGCACGCCACCCTTGGCGTGTGCCCAAGTTGGAGGCGCCTAAGAGTCTCTGTTGGACAGGGACTCCATCTCCTTTTTGGATTCCGATTAGAGTTCTCCTAAGAACCAACTTTGACAGGTCTTAGGCACCCTTTAAGGAGGAATCCAGGGGACTCTATTTTCACTAATCAGATTTAGATCTGATTTCATAAAGAGTTGTGATTGGTTGGGAAGAAGAGGAGTTGGATCACGCTTAGTCTATAAATAAGACCCTGCGCCCAACTCAAAAGATGATTGAAAATAAGATTGAATCATAATTCCCCATGCACCAAGGCTACCTCTCCCCTCTTCCTCCATGCCAAACTCACCTTCTCCCTCTCCTCTCCACGTCCAAAAGTTTTGGAGCTTGGTTGGTGCGATTCAGATCAAAGAAAGGCGACTGAAAGCTAGAAGGCTGCACTGTTGCAAAGGATGACTGTTGATCTTCGAAAGGAGTTGAAGATCCTCCAGATCAGATCCAGATCTAATTTTTGGAGATATGATAGAGAAGAAGAGGATCTCCAGATCTAGCTCAAGTGGATATTGGTAGAGGCCAGGCACTTGCATGGCTAGATCCAGAACCTTCCACTGCTTATAGGATCATCAACGGGTAATAGGATTACCCACTTCAAGGTAAATTAAATTTGATTTAATTTATTTAATTTTATTTTAATTTCTAAAATAATAATAATCAGATCTGAAATATCTTAGATCTGATTTAGACCAAAGAGAAAAATTTTTGAAATATATCTCTTGATCTGATCAGATCTGAACGAACCTGGTCTAGGAAATCAGGATTTTCCTTCAACCTTTTCATGGATAGATGATCTCCACAATCTAATCTCCTCGGTATAGATCTGATCACCGTGATGTAGCCACACACGTGTCTGGCCTCCATGGGTAATCCACACGAGGCATAGATCCCAATCAACTCCTTTCGAGTGCTAGCTCGAATAGAAGTCTTCAATGGCTGATGTAGATCAAACTTCTTTGATCTTCTTCATAAGATCTTCAGACGTTTCGGATCCCAGTCAACGCAAAAGATGATGAAGAGGAGGTCTTCTGGTTGGATCTATGAGGTCATGACCCTCGTAACTCATAGATCTAAATCACAAATCCTAGATAGATTCTAGGTTATGCTCTCATCCAAAACCCTTTGCGCCTAAAACTCTCTTTCTTTTGATTGGATTTCTCATGCAGAGGAGGAGGGGTTCATGAACGTAAAGAATCCTTTTCTCTTCTCTCTTCCTTCCTCTCTCTCTTTTCTTTTTCTTCTTCACGTTCTCACCTTTTCTTCTTGCACACATCCATAAAATCAGATTTTATATATGTGCATAAACATTAGAGGCATGAGGATTTTAGATAAGATGGTTGACTTGATCATTCGAACTCAAACTCCTTTGAATTTGAATAACAACCAGCCTATCTTATCTACATGAGGCATGAGAAAGGAAGGGCATAAGCCCTCTTGTGCATGGATTTCTTCACGAGAATTCTCAATTCTTGTGGAGAAAAGGGTGGCTTAAGATTAGGGTGATGTGACCATAAGACTAGTCAAAATACTCTTTCAAACTTTATCCAATTAAGACCCAATCCAAACTAATTTGGCTAGGCCCAATTAGACCAAATTAAACCAAACTTATTTAGACTTAATTAGGCTTAAATCCTAATCAAATCAGAAATTAATCAAGCCAAACCTTTGATCATATCAGAGATTAAACCTTCTTGATGATTAGATCATCTTATAACCTAATCGGGTCAAATCCAAATGAATCAGATTGAATTGATCTTGATCTAAAAATAATAACTCAATCAAATTGAGTTAATTAGTGGTCAAATCACTAATCAATCTTTTCTTGATCAGCCATTAGATCAGGTAAAAACCTCTAGTATGTGTGATCCCATAGGTTCGAACCTAAGCCGATAGCATAGAAATCATTTTTCTGAACTAATTGAAGTGACCATCTTGCAATGGTACCCGACATCCAGATAGACTGAATGGTACAATCATAATATTCAAAACCTACATGAATATGGTTATCATATAATTCATATCTTTGACCTCTATGCATAGGATGACTCAGGGTTTAACTATCAACCCTGAAGATACATCCAAATCATTTCTCAAAGCAATTAGTCCTGTCATCCTTCACTAAGACTACCCTGGCCAAGGCTTTGCTAAATTGAAACACTATTGAACAAAGCTCCTGAGTCCAGGAGTAGTCAATTTTATCTTGACTCACATACTGATTCCTCAAGTACTTGACTGTATCTAAAAATCTTTCATCATTGAATTAGAAATTTAGGTAGTCTAGCACCAAAGCATAGTGAGTTGCTTGGAAGTCACTATGGTGATCTTAGGTCAGAGGAACACTTATAAACATATTCCATCAGAGGAATTCTTGATAACAAAAAAGCTCTGAAGTTGATCATGTTCAGTGTAGATGTACCTCTATATCTCACCTGCATGCCATACCAGTGTCTCCACATTCCTTAGTTAAGAGGACAACCAACCTATATGGCACACAATGACCTATATTTGATAAACATTGTCATCCTTGGTAATAACATATCATTTGGTCACGAACTTATTTAAGGACTAAATGATAAATCCTCCTTTATCGATTCTAAATGGTCCTAAGGACTTCATCACAATAGATAGGAGTTCTTTAGAAGATGAAAGAATTATGATAAAAAAATTAGAATAACTTTTATTCAATTAATAATTTATATATAATTGTATAAATTAGCTCAATCATCAATAGGTTGACGATTGGCTTTGGAATACTTTTCCTAACAATCTTTCGCTTTGCCTAAAGTCAATCCATGTAGTATCATATACCCATCTTCAACTTGAAGTTGTCGAACTCCTTCACTACAATGACTTTAGTGAATGGGTTGGCCAAATTCTTCTTTCCATCGATCTTCTGAAGATCGATATCACCTCAATCCATGATCTCCTGGACAAGATAGAAATGATGCAGAATGTGCTTCATCTGCTAGTGTGTTTTGGATTCATTTGGCTGAGCAATGGCTCAAGAGCTATCATAGAAGAGCAGAACTGGACCATCAGGAAAGGGTGTTACTTCAAGCTCGATGATGAACTTCTTCAGTCACACCATTTCTTTGGCAGCATCTACTACAGCAACATACTCTGTCTCACATACTTAATCAACCACGGTATACTGCTTGAAACTTTTTCAGCAGATAGCACCACCATTAAGGGTAAACATATATCCCAAAACACTCTTGCTGTCATCATGATCAGACTGAAAATAGAAGTCTGTAAACCCGACAAATTTCAAGTCTGATTCACCATAAACAAGCCATTGATTCTTAGTATTTCTCAAATACTTTAGGATAGTTTTAACAACCTTCCAGTGGTTCTCCCTTGGATTAGATTGGTATCTACTCACTATTCCTAGTGAGTATGCCACGTCTGATTAAGTACATATCATGGCATATATAATAGAATCCACTACCGAAGTATGTGAAATTCTACTCATACGCTCTCTCTCATGAGGTGTTGTCGGACAATCCCTCTTTGAGAGAAAAATTTCATGGCCTATCAATAGATAACCTTTCTTAAAATTTTTCATGCTGAATCTCTTCAGCACAGTATCAATGTACATGGACTGGGACAACCCAAGCAATCTTTTAGATCTATCTCTATAGATCTTCATCCCTAGGATGTAGGAAGCTTCTTCCAGATTCTTCATGGAGAATTATGACGATAGCCAGATCTTTATTTCTTATAATGTAGGGATATCATTTTTGATTAAGAGAATGTCATCCACATATAGAATAAGAAATACAACTGCTAGACCATTAGCCCACTTATATATGCAGGGCTCTTCTTCATTCTTAATGAAGCCATACATCATGATCAACCTATCAAAATATACATTCCAACTTTGAGAATTCTACTTTAGTCCATAAATGAACTTTTAATGCTTGCACACCTTAGACTCATCTATGGATGTGAAACCTTCAGGTTGTATCATATACACCTCTTTATCTAGCTCTCCATTTAGGAAAGCTATTTTCACATCCATTTTCTAGATTTCATAGTCCAGATGTGCAGCTATCACAAGCATGATCCGAATGGACTTGAGCATTGCCATAGGAGAAAATATCTCGTCTTAGTCAATACCATAACATTGACGGTATCCCTTGATAACCAGATGGACTTTATAGATCTCCACCATTCCATCTATGCCTCTTTTTCTTTTGAAGATCCACTTACATCCTATGAATTTTATCCCTTTAGGTGGGTCAACCAATGTCTATACATCATTGACCTTCATGGACTCCATTTCAAATTGCATGATGTCAAGCCATTTTCCAGAGTCGAATCTCTGCATTGCATCCATGAGGTGATCAGATTCTCATCATTCTCATCGAGTTCAATAGGATCTCCATTCCAAACCAAGAAATCATAGTATCTATTTGGCTGACGTGGTACTCTACCAAATCACCTTAAAGATGCAGGTTCAGTAGGCTCTAGGTCTAATCAAATTAAATTTGGTTTAGGTTCAGCTACTTGTGTTGGTTCTTCCACCTATCGAACTTCCTCAAGCTCGACCTTAGAGGCATTAGTCCCTTCACCAAAGAACTCTCTTTCTAAAAGGACTATCCTAAGGCTGACAAATACTTTCTATTCATCAACTAGATAGAAGTAATATCCTTTGGTCTCTTTTAGGTACCCTATAAAACTATACTTGTAGACCTAGGTTCTAGCTTGTCCGTTACTAAATATTTGACATAAGCCGGACACCCCCAAACCTTAAGGTGTGAGAGTACTGGTTTACTTCCTATTCACATCTCATATGGCATTTTAGAAATAGACTTACTCGGAACCCTATTCAAAATATAACAAGCTGACTTGAGCGCATATCCTCAAAGAAAGATTGGCAAACCAACAAATCTTATCATAGATTGAATCATGTCCAATAGGATCTGATTCCTCCTTTCAGACACACCATTATGATGTGGTGCTCCAGAAGGAGTCCACTGAGAGAGAATCTTATTCTCTCTAAGATATGTCAGAAATTCACTAGAAAGATACTCACCCCCTTGGTCAGATCGAAAAGTTTTAATACTCTTTCTAGTTTGCTTTTCTACCTCATTACGTTTGAACATTTCGAATGACTCTGACTTATGCTTCATTAAATAGACATACCCATATCTCGATAGATCGTCTGTGAAGGTTATGAAGTAGAAATATCCACCTCTAATGCTTGTACTCATGGGTCCACATACATCAGTATGTACTAGACCCAGGAGTTCACTAGCACATTCATTCTTTCCAATAAAAGGTGACTTGGTTATCTTTCTAAGAAGACAGGACTCATAGATTGGTAGTGATTCACAATCACTGTCTTAAGAATTCCTTCTTGAGCCAACCTGTTTATTCTATTCTTGTTGATGTGACCTAGCCTAAAATGTCAAAGGTAGATATCTGACATATCATCTATTCTAGAGCATTTCCTGGAGGTTTGGATAATGCTAAAAGGCTATGATAATAGATAAATTTTATTATTCAATTATCCAACACAACCTATAACACTATTCAAAATGATATCATAAAAAATTACTTTTATTGAAAACTGATAACTGTTCTTGGCCAAAAGGCCTATAGAAATTATATTCAATAAAAAACTTGGACAAAAGTGGCAATCACTAAGAATAATTCTATGAGAATTGATTATAAGGTTCATGACTCCTAAAGCTAGAATTGAAACTTATCTTCCATCTCCAACATTTAGGAATCTCTTGCCTTCACCAAATCTCCTACTGACCTATAAATCCCGCATCGAATTATAAATATGATAAGAGCTTTCAGTATCTAATATCTAGACAGTAGTATCATAAATTGAGAAGTTGCAAGGTGTTATCATATAATTATCTTGTATAGCGACCACTTGCTTCCTCCTCGACCTGTTTGGATCCAGGGTGGTAATGTACTAAGGATAGTTCTTCTTCCAATGCCCTTGCTTCTTGCAAAAGAAGCACTCTGCCTGGCTCTAGTCGAGCTTGCACTTCTTGGCCTGATCCTTTGTAGATGTCCCAACATGCGGTTGTACCTTCTTGCTCTTCTTCTTCTTATTCTTCTTCTCTTTCTTAAAGAGTCAACTAGAAGAAGATCCTCCCACAACATTCACTGACCCCTTTTGGAGCTAATGATCCTTCTCAAAGTTCTATAGCAATCTTAATAACCCATGGTAGTTCACTGCAGACTTTGTTATTCTGAAATGAGTAAGGAAAGGAAGGAAGGACTTGAGCAATGAATTTAGGATCGCATCTTTCTCGAGCTACTCATGCAGGGAAAAACCTAGCTTACTCAGGTGTTCAATCAACTCGATCATGTACAACACATGATCAGTGATTGACGCCCCATCCCTCATATGAGCATTGAAAATGGCACAACTAGTTTTATGCCTTTCAAGTTTTATGCCTTTCAACGTTGTCCGGCATGCCAAAGGAGTCATTCAACATTTGAAGCATCTCCTCAAATTGGGTATTTTTAAACCTGTGGCTGAACTCATCATTCATTGCCGCTAGTATAATGCACCGAATGGTGGTGCGATCATTGAGCCACTTCTAGTAAGTGTCTCTCATGACCTTAGTTGCATTCGAGGCTAGCTCCTCAAGTGCTGGATCGGTCAATACATAAAAGATCCATTTATGCTCCAAGACGATCTTTAATTTTCGATACCAGCTATCGAAGTTGGATCCTTTAAGTTTGTCATTATCCAACAATGATTGGAGTGATAGGATAGTGGCTATTTCTGCATAAAAGAAAAATCATAGATCTAATTAGTATATAAATTATTTACTCTAGAGACTTGGAATTTAGTCTAAAGGTTCTTTGACTATTTTGTTCAAATCGGTAGCCTCTATCTTCAATTCAAGGAATTATCCCTAATTTCTTAGTGGATACTAGAATCCACATAGGCTACACATGAGCCCAACTTTGGTTGGTCAAGCCATGTGCACCTACTGGTAGGTTCATAACCAATTGCTTCATCAAACAACTTCTAGTAATTTTAATTTTGCTCTGAAAATCTAATCAGTAGGCTTTGCCCTCCACTTGAAAGATCCAGTTAGGTCCAACTATTAACATGACCATATTTGGTGCATCAAACTAATGAATGATCAGGCCCGACTTTGGTTGGCCAACTTGACCACCATTGGAAGACACAACTAAATTATCATATTATGAATGATAATTCCATTAATCAATAAGCACCAAGTCTTTGGACCTCCAATGATTATTAAACTAACGAACCTATTATCACTCAACTTAATGGGAGGTTATGACTTAGTTATCATCATAACTTTATCATTTTAAGAACCTAATAATTTTAGAGAATTTAATTAATCAATTTTAAGAAGAATTAACCAGCCAATTTGGATCCTTCTACCGACTTCACCAAGTTAGATCAATAAGGACCTAATTAATGTCGATATTAGGAGCACCTAAATCAGTCAAACTGATTTACCTAGTTGACATGGATGAGCCCAAATCACCAAGTGGTCTAATCAAAATCTAATTCATCAGGATGGCCAGGTAAGTGAGATCAGTAGAAGGGATATGCCATTAACTCATCAAAGACCGAATCAACACGAGTAGCTCCTAATTAAAAACCACTAGTTTGAGCTGCCAAACTTACCTTAGACACCATTCAATTCATTAGTTTCAATTTTGACCATCCTAGCTATTTTAGGTTCGACCGCATAGCCATGAATCAAGTCCATTTGGTCCTCATTAAGGGCACGGGCTTGACCAACTACAACTATTGTAATTTGGTCTAAAGAATCCTTGATCTAATCAAAATCAAAATTTGGTTAGATTTGATCAATTACTCTAATTTAGTCCATTCTTCAACTAACCTTAGTTCTAACCTAATTAATGGACCTAATTCGATTAACCTGATTAACCCACAAATTTATGATCAATGTCTTAGGATCTTTAATTCACAAATCTATACCCTTATTAATCATGCTTAATTCTCAATTAAGATTAAGGTTGAGGGTTGGGGTTCCATATTTCAAAAATATTTTTTAAATTTTGAATGATTCTCTACATCCTAGCATTGTTTCAATAAATAGGTTGACTCATTTCAAAAATGAGTCGGCTTATTTCATAAAAAAGCACTAGATGTAGGTTATATCACATAAAATCAGTTAATTTAGACCTTTAGCCAACTTCTCAGTCATGCTAGCTTGGATCCCATTTGAGCTGACCTGAATAAAAGCCAAGTCGGCTTGATTTCTGAGATAGCCGGCTCGGACAAAAAGCTAGAAGCCTAACATTTCCATCGAGCAGGCTCGGATCCCATTCGAGCTGGCCCGAATTGAAGCCAAGCTGGCTCGATTCCTGATCGAGCCGGCTGGTGCATCAATCCAAAAAGCATATCATAATTGACATGCTGGTCGAGCTGGCTTGATTCTTGAGCGAGCCAGCTGGACTGGTGAACAGAATCTTCCTAAGATCCTATTCATATTTAATCTAAATCTATGTACTCTACATAAAAATCATGAAATTATTTAGATCTAATCTAAACACTAAATCATGATAAAATTTAGATTAAACATTCAAATACATTATAAAAATCATTAGATCTAATCTAAAGTTTTTATGATTAATATTATAGGTCGTAATGTATGAGGACAACCTCCCCACCATAAGGGATAAATCTTATAGGAGGATAACCTACAGTCCATGCGACCATCATTTTTATTTTTTTGATTAGATTATTATTTAGATCTAATCTAAAAATAATCTAAAACATGCATATGTAATACATCAAAGAACCTGCCACTCTGACACCAATTGAATGGAATGCACAGGTTTTGTAGCTCTACTTTTGAAAACTTTTTTGAAAATCATATGCAATGGAAACTGTTATTAATCAAATTAATAATAACAGCTATAGATCTAACCTAAAAACCCTACACAATCAGGATCTAATATATCATATATGCATGCATATCTGAAAAATAAAATAGCAAGTGCGGTAAAATTATTTTACTGTTTCTACGTGTTCAGAACATGTTATCTTTTCGTGGGTAGATGATCTCCACAATCTGAACTCCTCGATGTAGATCTGATCGCCACGACACAAGCACACATATATTTGGCCTCCACAGATAATCCACACAAGGCTCAGATCTCGATCAACTCCTCTTGAGTGCTAGCTCGCATAGAAATCTTCAATAGCTGATGTAGATCAAAATCCTTTGATCTTCTTCATAGGGTCTTCAGATGTTCTAGCTCTCGGTAAATGCAGAAGATGATGAGGAGAAGATCTTCTGGTTGGATCTATGAGGTCACGACCGTTGTAACTCATAGATCTAAATTTCAAATTCTAGATAGATTCTAGGGTATCCTCTCACCCAAAATCCTTTGCACCTAGAAGTCTCTTTCTTTTGTTTGGATTTCTCATGTAGAGGAGGGGTTCATGCACGTAGAGTAATCTTTTCTCTTCTCTCTACCTTCATCTCTCTATTTTCTTTTTCTTCTTCATGTTCTCACCTTCTCTCCTTGCGCACATTCATAAAATCTGATTTTATATATGCAAACAAACATGGGAGGCATGAGGGTTTTAGATAAGATGGTTGGCTTGTTCATTCAAACTCAAATTTCTTTGAATTTGAATAACAACCAGCCTATCTTATTTATATGAGGCATGAGAAAGGAAGGGGGTGAGCCCTCTTGTGCATTAATTTCTTCTCAAGAATTCCCAATTCTCATGGAGAAAAGGGTGGCACAAGATTACGATGATGTGGCGCATAAAACTAGTCAAAATAGTCTTTCAAACTTTATCCAATTAAGACCCAATCCAAACTAATTTGGCTAGGCCCAATTAGACTAGATTAAATCCAACTTATTTAGGCTTAATTAGGCTAAGTTCAATCCTAATCAAATCAAAAATTAATCAAGCTAAACCTTTGATCAAATCAGAGATTAAACCTTTTCGATGATTAGATCATCTTATAACCTAATCGGGTCAAATCCAAATAAATCAAATTCAATTGATCTTGATCCAAAAATAATCACTCTATCAAATTGAGTTAATTAGTGATCAAATCACTAATTAATCTTCTCTTGATCAGCCATTAGATTGGGTAGGAATCTCTAGTGTGTGTGACCCCATAGGTTCGAACCTAAGCCGATAGCACAGGAACTATTTTTCTGAATTAATCAAAGTGACCAGCTAACAATGATACCCGACGTTCAGATAGGCTGAATGGTGCAATCACAATATTTAGAATCTACATGAATTTGGTTATTGTATAATTCATTTCTTTGACCTCTGTGCATATATAAGATGACTCAGCATTTAACTATCAGCCTTGAAGATACATCTAAATCATATCTCAAAGCAATTAGTCCTGTGACCCTTTACTAGGACTATCCTGGCTAAGGCTTTGTTAAATTGAAATACTATTAAATACAACTCTTGAGTCCAGGGGTGGTCAATCCCATCTTGACTTATGCACCGACTCCTTATGTACTTGATTGTACCCAAAAACCTTCCATCATTGAATTAGAAATTTAGGTAGTTCGGCACCAAAGCTCAAAGAGTTGCTTGAAAGTTACCATGGTGACCTCAGATCGGAGGGATGCTTATGCCGATATTCCATCAGAGCAATTCTTGATAGTAGAAAAGATTTGTAGTTGGTCATCTTCAGTGCAGATGTATCTCTATATCTTATCTGCATGCCATACCAGTGTCTCCACACTCATACCAGTGTCTCCATACTCCTTGGTTAACAAGACAACCAACCTGTATGGTACATTATGACCTATACTCAATAAACATTATCGTCCTTAGTAACAACGTATCATTTGGTCACAAACTTATTTAAAGACTAAATGATAAATTCTTCTTTATCGATTCTAAATAGTCCTAAGGACTTCATCACAACAGACAGGAGTTCATTAGAAGATAAAAGATTTATGATGAAAAAATTAAAATAATTTTTATTTAATCAATAATTTATATATAATTATATAAATTAGCTCAATCATCAACAAGCTGATAATTGGTTTTTGGATACTATTTCGAACACCATCTTCTTAAGATGGGCTTGGATCTGCTGTGGGTCTAAAGACTTCGTTAGTAGGTCAACTGCATGGTCTACAGAGTCAACTCTCTTAACCTCGATGTGTTCCTTCTCGATGTAATCATGGATGAGGTGGAACCATCTTTTTGGAACTCTTCTAACTTACAGTACCATCATTACATGGGAACAAACTTCTAGATGTCGACTTTCAATCATCTATGTCAGATAAAATCTGTCTGCATATCCCTGGACTTAGAGTTCACCATGCTGAATCTCTTTAGCACTTCTCCTATGTAAGAGACCCAGTATTCTCTTCAGTCTATCCTTATAGACCTTAAACCCCAAAACGTGGGATGCCTCACCTAGGTTTTCATAGAAAATTCCTTGGATAACCATACTTTGACCTATGTCAGCATGAAAATATCATTTTTAATCAGGAGGATGTCATCCACATATAATACGAGGAAGACAACAGCACTTCCACTGACTTGAACACTTGATTTCTCATCAGTCATGATTAAATCAAATGATTTGATTACATCAAGCATTCCAACTTCGAGATGCTTGCTTAAGTCCATAAATAAATCATTGCAGCTTGTAGACCTTTATGACCACCATCACTAGATATGAAAATAAATGGCTATTCCATATATATCTTTCTTAAGATATCCATTTATGAACTCTGTTATCACGTCAATCTGCCATATTGTGTAATTAAAAAAATACTATAATGGCAACCAATGTGCCGATAAATGGTCACTAACGAGAAGGTATCCTGATATCTTTTCACCACTAGCCTAGCCTTGAATGTCTCTACATTCCATCTACACCTATCTTTCTCTTGAAGATCCATTTTCATCCAATATGTACTATACCTTCAAGTGGATCTACCAAGATCTAGATTTAGTTCGAGCATATCAAGTCAATCTTTGACTTCATTGCCTCTAACCAATTCATGAAGTTGATATCTGATATTGGCTCGTCATAGGTTCTGGGATCATCACCATGAACCCCATTTCTTGTGAGAAATATTTTTTCTACATCCTTTAAAATAGTATTTATGTACCTTTAGGAGGACGGGAAATCCTATTTGATATATGAGGTGGAGGAGGTAGTGAGTTGTGGAAAGGCTCAGACTAACTGGGTTCCTCAGGTTCCTTGGCTCTTTGCTCTTTGGAGACTTTCTCCTCGAGCCTAATCTATCTTTAGATGCCACCATCTTGAGCAAACTATTTTTCAAGAAAAATGGTGTGTCAACCCATAATCACATTGTGGTCTTTTAGAATATAGAAGTAATACCCTAATAACTCTTTAGGATATCCAATAAACTAAGCTCTAAGGGACCTAGATTCTAACTTGTCTATCATAGGACAACCCCAATTCTGAGATGACTTAGACTTGGCTTCTTACCATACCATATCTCATATGTAGTAGTAGGAATGATTTTAGATTGAACCTATTTAGTAATTAGATAGTTGTCATTAAACTATGTTCCTAAAAATACTCAGGAAGGTTCGTGAAGCTCATCATGGATCGGACTATATCTAATAGGATTTGATTTCTTTGTTCTAAAATCCCATTGAGTTAAGATATTTCAAGCAGAGTCCATTATGAGACTATGCTATTTTTCTTAGGATTGTCTACAAATTTTTGACTAAGGTAGCACCTCCTCGATTTGATCGAAGAACCTTAATGGACTTTCCAGTTTGCTTTTTCTCTTCGTGTCTAAACTTCTCAAACTTTTTAAAGGGTTAAGACTTGTGTCGCATCAAGTACACATACCCATATTGAGATAAATTATCGATAAAAATAATAAAGTAGACATAATTACCTCTGACCGGCACATCAAATGGACTGTACACATCTATATGTACTAGGGCAAGTAGGTTTATGGCCCTTTCCCCATGTCCTACAATAGGAAGCTTGGTCATTTTGCCTTGAAGGCATGATTCATAAATCAGATATGACTCGAAAGTCAACGAACCCATTAGTCTGAATTTCTTCAATTTGTTAATCCTATCTTTAGCTATATGACCTAGCCTTAAGGTGCCATAAGTATCTTTTGTTAATACTATCTCTAGATCATTTTGATCCTATGACATTCATATTTTGCTCGACAGACTCAATGACTAGCATTCCTTTAGAAGGTCCTTCATCCTGCTTATTCTTCAGGCTAGCCAAGTACGTAGGATAGTTTTGCTTCTAATATCAGAGTTGCAGTGGAAATATTTTTTTCGTGTCCATGGCCTTCTTCTTTGGCTTGCCTTTTTTTTTTCCTTCTATTTTTTGCTTCTTCACAGACTTCTTGTTCATTCTAAAAGACTTTCTCTTGAAAGAAGTCTACTCCATAGCTAGAATTGAGTTCTTTAAACTCTTCAGAGTTTGGTTAACAGTAACCAGTATATTCATTAACTCGGCCAAGATGCACTGGAGCTAATTCATATGAAAGTTTATAATAAATTGCCCAAATGAATTATTCAAGAATTGCAGGATCATATCAATCTATAGATCCTTGTCCATCAAGACATCGAGCTTCTTAAGCTCGTCTAGTTCGTTAATCATCGTCAAGCAATGATCTTTGACCAACTTCCCATCATGCATCTATGCCTTAAAGAGTCTTCTCAAGACTTGATAACGTGCTGCATGACTCTATTTACCAAACAACTCTTGCAGGTGCATCAATATTTGGCGAGCAATCCTAATGTCTTCATATTGGCACTGCAACTCAAGTGATATTGAGCCTAATATGTAGCACCTTACTTTGTTGCGGTCCCACCGACTGCTCACCACCTCACCTAAGAGTTATTGGTGATGGGTCAGCCAGTGAGTGAACAACTCTTGTCCAATGATTCTTTAATCATGGTGCACCCAAATCTAATCTCTAATTCATGAAGCTCACCGTGCCTGAAATATTGCTCCACTTCTTAGTTAAGTCAAACCCACCATTTGCACAAATTAGATTTCTGATTAGGTTTCTTACCATATGTAAAATATTGAGCCTAACCCATCCTCCAACCCATAGCATCTAATACCTAATAGACATGGTTGCATCTTTCTGATGCAACAGAACCACTATATCCAGTCGAGAACAATCAACCCTAGGATGGGCCCACACATCTACAATGGTGGAAGACCTAGAACTTAATATTTTTCTAAGAAGATTTGATTTGGTCTCTTAGACTAACTAGTCATAACATTTATGACTAATCTAGTGGCATGGGTTAGCTTGAATTATTAGCCACTTTAAACCAGAACTGGATCGACTCAATTGGTTAGGTAAGTGGGATCAGGAGAAGGAATATGCCATTAACTCACCGTGAACGCATTCAGATCGAGTAGCTTTCAATTAAAGGCTACTGATTATATCTGCCATACTTATCTTAGATATCGACTTGTCTGACTAGAACTAATCGGATTAGCCTACAATTCAAGCTCGAACAATGGAGCTAAATTAGGTCTTAACTTGATCGACCATATGTAACTTTGAGTCAACCTTGACCTAGACTTCATCCTATTAGGTTGGTCAAATCTAAGCACTCTTGATCCCACCTAACCAACTCTTGATTCAATTTGATCAACCGCTAGACCTAATTGAGCTACCCATACCAAAACCCATATTTTATGAAGGTATCTTAGATCTAAAAATTCATAATTTTTAGACCAATTAATTTCATAAATTTAATTTTTAATTAAGTTCAAGGGTTCAATGATAAAAAATGTATAAAATGTTCTAGAATTTCTGTATCTAGGATTTTGCAGAAAAGTAATTTTTTGATTTTTGATTAAGGTCAAACACGCAGCACCCCTACATGCCACAAGAATAGGAAGAAAGGGTCTTTAAATTCTTCTTACTCTTATGATCGGATGGCCAAGGAGAATGCCTTAACCAAAAATATTAACTATATTATAAAACTATTAGATATAAAGCATATAACTATTACATGATTTAAGATCTAATCTATACAAGCTTTGCATACATCTCATGTATCAAATTTAATATTTAAATTTATGTTTCAGATCTAATTATATCTAATATAATATCTAAAAATAAAATTTTAAAAGATGTCATCATAAAAAATTTTAGTCTAGATTACTTATGGCATAGATCTATGGAACTAGTCTAGACATGCATTACATATGTCATACAAACAAAATTTTTAAATGCATCTCATGCTTTCAGATCTAATTATATCACATATAACATCTAAAATTTAACTAATTAAATCATATAATATATAAAAAATTAAATAAATATTTCATAAAATTTTTGATCTAGACTATGACATTAAACTATAGATCTAGTCTAGATGTGTGCTGTCTATATCATATATATCAAAATTTTAAATTAGATCTTAGATTTCATATATGATTACATCTTGATCGCTGTCGTAGGTGGTCAAAAATAAAACCTAACTCAAACTATATAGATAGGATGAATCAGGGTCGAATCCATAATGATCACATTAATTACATTTAAATTAAAAATTAAATATGATTAGAATTAATTAAAAATTGATTAATTAAAAGGCTACTTAAATTAATTAAGAAAGTAAATTAAATAGAAAATTAATTAAGATGAGTTTGCAGGTATGGAGATGGATTCTCAGGATTCAATTGGTCACTTATTTAACAACTAGTATTTCTTTTAATATGCTTTAATTGATATCTAATCAATAAAGATATAACCTATTTTAGAAAGCACGGTCTGTACCCTTAGATCACAGCCCATTTTTTTTAAATTATAGGCTAGTCTAAATTGATTTAGATATAAAACTAAGAATTAATTTGAATATAATCTATCTCAAAAGTACGAACCGTATCCATAGATCATGACTCATCCTAAGGATAATAAACTATTCCATATTAATTACAAGAAAATAAAGACATAAAAATATTATAACTAAAAATAGTCTTTATTAAAAAGTAATACAAAAGATGAGAAATAAAAAACATCATCAAAATAAGATCTAAATGGTCTCCTAAGAAAGAGAGGATCAACTAGATATCAAAAAGCTTCTCGCTAAAATCTTCATCCTTGGAGCCTTGTAGAAGAATCTAGACAGCAACAAGTGATAGAAATTCAGAATAGGAGAGAAGTTTTGGTGGAGATGTAGGCTTAGGTTTTTGATGTGTTGGAAGAGAGAAAGGAGAAGAAAGAAGGAAGAAAGCTTGAGAAGAGAGAAATAGGGAGAGAGAGAGAGAGAGAGAGAGAGAGAGAGAGAGAGAGAGAGAGCTTTTAGAGAGGTTATGGCATGAAGAAGGGCTTTGGAGGGCTGATTCTCTAAGAGCGGAGGGTTAGGTCTCATTGGTTTGGCTTTAGGGAGATTTTTATACAGAGAAAAGAAGAGAAATTGGGTTAAAATTAGAGAAAAACTAAGAAAATAGAGTCTGGATTGTAGAATATTTTGATACTGGTATGCTGTATAAGTTTCTTCTAGATAACTAGGTTTATAATCAATTGCTAATTGTGATGTCTCATAAAAATTTGAATAGTTTTTCCAACCTGGATTATAGGTATTGTAGTAAGGGTTATAATAATTGGTCTGAGTTGGGATTGGGTAAGTCTGCTCATGTGCAAATTCCCAAGGTTAATATGCCACTGGATATCCACTAACCAGGTGGTGGAGACTTGAACATACATCACATACATGCAAAGGTAAGGCAGGAGAGTGTCTCATATTCAATAGATAGTCAAGTTTTTGGAACAACTCATCTACCTTATTATGGATATCTATGAAATTTTCAGCCACATAGATTCCTCCACTATTAGTTTCATACATGGGTGTATAAGGATCATAGGTATAAGAAGAAGGAATAAAGTATTCTCTTAATTGGCGAAAGGGTGTAGCTATAATTCTAGGTTTATTAACTCTAAGGGTTCGTTCAATTTCAGGATGTAGGGATTGAATTTTGAGTCATGATGAATAATGCCCAAATAAATACCCCATAATTATACCTTAGAGCAAACACAAAAAGATATTATTATTTTTTTAGAAATTTTTTTTTAAAGAGAGAAAAAGATGCAAGAAATTTTAAAGATGAAAACCTAGGGAGTCCTAAATCTAAGAAATAGATTAGAGGAGTTTTATTTAAGTTTAATGTTAGTTAGCAATAAAGTTATACAGTCAATCCTAGCTAAGGGTTATCCTTAGATCTAGACAGCTCCTAACTACCAAGGTTACCTTCAAATCCTCCGAGTAAAGAATCAGCCAATCAACTAGCCAGGTAAGTGTAAGGTATATGGGAGTCCCCCTGTTGTTTATCTTAGACATCAATTATGCTTGGCTAGGTAAGTTAATGGAATCAATTAAATAACCACCTTTCTTCAGGCCCAGTCGTCCCTCTAACTACTTGCCTAGACCAATTGAATTGACTAATCCTAACTTGGTCCAACCTTTTAGGTTTTTTGTCCTAATGAGCTCGAGTGTCCTTAGGAGCCAACGTCAAATTGATTTTAAAAATTAAAGGCTTGGATCAATGCAATATGAAGGTTTGTGGTTTTTGGTCTAAGGATGGATGATCAAATCTTCATCTTATCTTGTTTAATTATGTTTAGCACCCTTAAAGTATCTTATGAAGATGAGATACAAAAAGTCAAGATGTCCAAGTTAGGTTAGACAATCAAACATAAATTAATTAATTTCACTTGTTAGGTTCTATGATTAGGTCTCGAATCCCTAGATAGCTTATGCAGTGTCAGTGAATTTTTTTTAATTTTTTTTTAAAGCAACTAAATCATGATCCTCGATAATACTGCCAAAATTTGATCGCTATCGTAGGTAGTCAAAAATAAAACCTAACTCAAACTATATAGATAGGGTGAATCAAGGTCGAATCCACAGGGATCATGTTAATTATGTTTAAATTATAAATTAAAAGTTATTAGAATTAATTAAAAATTGATTAATTAAAAGACTACTTAAATTAATTAAGAAAGTAAATTAAATAGCAAATTAATTAAGGTGGAGTTGCAGATATGGAGATGGATTCTCAGGATCTCAATTGGCCACTTATTTGATAGCTGGTATTCTTTTTAATATACTTTAATTGATATTTAATCAATAAAGATGTAATCTATCTTAGAGAGCACGGCCTGTACCCTTAGATCATAGTCCGTTTCTTAAAGTTATAGGCTAGTCTAAATTGATTTAGATATAAAACTAAGAATTAATTTAAATATAATCTATCCCAAGAGCACAAATCATACCTGTAGATCATGGCTCGTCCCAAGGATAATAAACTATTATAGATTAATTGCAAGAAAATAAAGATATAAAAATATTATAACTAAAAATAGTCTCTATTAAAAAGTAATACAAAAGATGAAAAATAGAAAATACCATCAGAATAAGATCTCAATGATCTCCTGAGAATAAGAGGATCAGTCAGACATTGGAAAGCATCTCGCTGAAATCTTTATCCTTGGAGCCTTGTAGAAGAATCTAGGCAGCAGCAGGTGATAGAAATTCAGAACAGAAGAGAAGTTTTGGTGGTGATGTAGGCTTAGATTTTTGATGTGTTGGAAGAGAGAAAGGAGAAGAAAGAAGAAGGAAAGCTTGAGAAGAGAGAAATAGGGAGAGAGTGAGCTTTTAGAGAGGTTGTGGCGTGAAGAAGGGCTTTGGAGGGCTGATTCCCCAAGAGGGGAGGGTTAGGTCTCATTGGTTTGGCTTTAGGGAGGTTTTTATAGAGAGAAAAGGAGAGAAATTGGGTTAAAATTAGAGAAGAACCAAAGAAATAGAGTCTGAATCAGATTCTGCTACCTGTGATAATTTTCTGCCATTGGATCGGATTCAAACGGTCCAGATTTGACCAAAATCGATCTTCTATAGCTTAAACAGGGTTCGGATTAATTCTCAACTGTTTGATCGAGCTTTAGATTGAATTTGGACCATCAGATGGGTGCCTGATCTCCTTAATCAAGTTGGAATCAATTTTTGACCACTAGATCTTGATCAGCTTGAATTTGGGCCGTTGGATTGCGCAAAACACTACTGGATGCCTTCGAATCAAACCGGGGTTGGATGCTGACCGTCGGATCTCAGGCGGAATGAACACGGGATGTCTAATTGCGTAATACTATAGTTGTAGACCATCATGAACTTGGACCTCCGAATGCCGTAGCAAATCGCCACATGCCATTCGATGCAAAATGATAAATATGCCCTTATGAGCCATGACGGATTTTTGGTAAACCCTTATGGGTCTTGGTCCACCATGTGACGCTCCCTGATTAGTTTTGCCTGCTGAGCTGGTCGGTCTGCGATAGGTTTCGTGGATCGGGCGATTGGTCCATCATGCACCGATGGGTCAAGTGGGCCAAATTTTTGGGCATTTTATATTTTTTTTCATTTTTCTTTATTTTTCATTCAAAACTTTATTTTGGATCCAATTTAGGTATGATTCACTTCATATTTATTTTGTTATGACCCACAAATCAAGCTCTTTTATCCATGATCTTCTTTTCTGCAAAAGATAAAATAAAAAAAATCAATTCTTAAGAATAAAGATAAATTAATTAATAAGTTAATACTTTTATAAATATATTTTATATATTTATCACATCTAATATAACATCTAAAACTTAAATGATCAAATCATAAAAATTAAATTAGATCGAATCTAAAACATATTTGAATGACTACCATGATATACTACTATAGATCTAGACTAGAACATGCATTGTATATATTAAATATATAATTTTAAAATATATAATTTTTAATTTTAGATCTGATTACATCTTATGTAACATCTAAAAATTAAAAATTAGATCATAAGAAATAATTTTAGATCACTCTAAAAATAGATCTGGAAGCAGCAACCTGGCTCTGATACCAGTTAAAGAAAAATCATGTTTTCCTATCGCAGGATGCATCTGATCGAAATAGATTTGCAGTAAAATAATTTAAATTTTCTTTCATGATTTAATCAGATTTGAGAGTTCTCAAATCTAAATAGATTGATATAAAATTTATAAATAAAAATAAAAATAAAATAATGATATCTAATATCCCCCGATCGGATAAACCATTTATCCGTTGTGATGATCTGATGACTGATTTGAGATTCTGATTAAGCCGCACATGCACCCAGCCTCTACTGGTATCCACTCGAGTCAGATCTAAATCTCCTCCTTCTAGATCTGATCTTCAAAGATCAGATTTGGTGTCTTCCCATAGAGCCTTCGAATCGAACTCCGAGGGCTGTGCCTCCGTCTCATGAATACCATCATCTCTCACTGATCTTCGTACCAATGAAACTTGATCTTTGCTCGCAGGTTTTGCACAACTCTTGAGCATGGAGAAGAGGGAGAGGATCAGATAAGAGAGGAATGGTGATGGAGATTTTGATAGGACTTCACGATAGAACAATTTTCATGCACAAATAGTTTGCGTAGGGTCTTATTTATATACCTACTATAGAGTCCCTTTGCATATAATTTTGAACAGGTCAATATTAATATGCAAAAGGAATCTTCCATGAAGCCCATGCCATCTACATTCTCCTCTAAATTTTGTCATACAAAATCCAAGGAAAAATATGCCAAACTATATAGGATAAGGAGAAGGTGGCACAGATAACATCTCTCCCAAGAGTTTGAACTATTCAAACTTTTGACTCATTCAGACTTTGTTTGAATGGGGTACCTCCAAATTTATCCATAAGGGCACACACTATAAGGGCTGTGGCCCTCTCTCCCTCACGTAAATCCCAAGGGGGGCGTGCCCCAAGAAAGTCTTCAGGGGGCGCATGCCCCTCTCCCTTTCTTTCCTGCAAACTGGGTCAACATTTGACCCTTGTCCTATTTCCATCTTATAAGAGTTAGCACAAAACCTTTTCAAGTCCCATCCAATGGATTTTAGGCAAGTCCTTATCAAGTTAGAATAAGCCTTAATCAGGCCAAGACTAGGTCAAATCAGATCGAGAAAAATCTATCTAGAATTTTTGAAAAAGGCTTGCCCAAATTTCATTTTATGAGTTTAGGATAAGCCCTAATCTTGCAAAGAAAATCCTTATCTTATTCTCATCTTATGAGATTTAGGATAAGCCTTGATCGGGCAAGGACAAGGTCTAATCAGATCGAGATAAATTCCTATAGAGTTTTTAGATGAACCTTGTCCAAATAGTTTTAGAAATTAGCAGGTCTTATCCTATTTCCATCCAATGGATTAGGACTAGCCTAGATTAGGTTAGGACAAGACTTTTTTGATCTGGATATGTTTTAGTTAGACTAGGACAAAACCAAAAGATGATAGAAGAAGAATATTAGGTTCAATCGTGTGCTAGAATGATTCTCTTAAACCTAATTAGATCTAATCCAAATCAATCGAACTATGTTTGTGTGACCCAATTAGGTTCAATTCTGTATGGTAATGGAACATGTCATGATCTCCATCAATGACATCATCAAAACACCTTTTGATGGATCAAAACTCTTTTGATTCATCTAATTATAATTGTCGATCATCAAGATAATTCTAATTGATCCCAAAATCCACCAAGATACCTAGCAGTATATGGTGGCAACCTATCAGAATTGAATAGCAAACCTCTCGGTGCAGCTATCTGTGTGATTGAATTCTTCTATCATGAGCTCCAATCAGATTAGGATTTAGGTGAACTCGTCAAACCCAACACCCATCATATGAATGAATTGTTCAATTCGAGTTCAATGTGAAATCCTAATAGAAACTTCTTTCTATTATTTCACATAACCATGGCCATGGATTTTAGGACTCGATCTCATGATCATCATAGGACCACTCCTTCTCTACTGAGGTTGATAGATCCATGTTGGTGCAATCCAATTCCTACAATGAACATGCTATAGCCAACATATACCTCGGGATTTCAAATGGCTAAGAGATCGAGTTATGGTGTAGTCAAACTATAACACTCTTAAGATGAACTACTGATGCTTCTCAGGTTAAAGAACCAGATACACGACTGCAGCATCGAGCTAGTCATCGACGAAAAGATAGACTCCTTTATGACTGCTCAAGGTGATCACGCTCAGTGCCCTTATTCTCAATAAGTACCTATACTCTCACTTTGGTATCTTCACACCATAGACTCAAGACTCATCTATCCAAAGAAAGTAATCATACATCGATCTTTTGGATCAATCACCATCCTCGTGATGATCCTACGATCGAAAGCAATTGATGAGTTAATTATGATAACACATGTCTTAAATTCTCAACTCTTGAGAATATGTGTTATCATGTCTATTAACTCAATGGATGTATCCAGACATTTTAATACATAATGTGATAGAATAAATAATCTTTTAATTAATTTTAAATAAAATTTATGAAAATACTTGTAGAAAGTATTTAATAAGTATCGATCAATCTGACTTTTAGGACACACATCTAACATGAAATTAGTATATAAATTATCAGATAATAATAGTTATTTGGCTTATTCATCATAAAAATTCTATCTTTCTTAAATGGACTTCTAAATTATAATAAAGTCCTTAGAACCATACTTAATCGATAAAGAAGAATTTATCAGATTATTCTTAAATTATTCACGATCAAATGATAAGTTATTAATAAGGATGATAACTTATTGAGTGTAGATCTCTGTATGTCATATACTTTGGTTGTTCTCATAACTAAGGAGTATAAAGATACTGGTATGGCATGCAGATGAGATGTAAGAGTACATTTGCACTGAACATGATCAATGTAGTACTCTTTTATCAAGAATAGCTAGCTAAGACTAATGGATATAAGTATCCCTCCGACCTGAGATCACCATAATGACTTGCAAGCAACTCATTATAGTTTGGTGCCAGACTACCTATATTTTTAATACAAGATTGAAAGATTTTTTGGATATAGTCAAGTACTTGTAGAGTCGGTGTATGAGTCAAGATAGGATTGATCACTCCTAATTAAGTTTAGGAAGTGAATGTCTCACTGTATTTTAATTTAGCAAAATCTAGGCTTAGATAATCCTCGTGAGGAGTCACAAAATTTGCAAAAAGTTTGAAACACAATATAGATGACTTGCATGAGTGTTGACAGCTAACTCGATATCATCTTGAGCATTATTGATCAAAGCAATGAATTATATGATAACCATAGGCCAGGGCTCTAAGAATGTTGCTTTGCATAATTCGATCTATATAGACGTCGGATATCATTGCTAGATGGTTATTTTAATTAGTATAGAAATTGGTTCCTATGCTACTGGCTTAAGTTCGAACCTATGGAGTCACACACATAAGAAATTATTATCTAATCGGATGGTTGATCGATGATTGAGAATCGTTAGAATCATCATTGCGATTAATGATCGATCAAGTGCAAGTGTTACAAGAGGATCGATTAGCAATTGGATTGATAATTGGCTCAATTTGATTGAGCGATCAGGCTAAGATCAAGTCTAATTGAAATGAATTTAATTAGAATTAGTTTGAACTTAATTGGTTTAAGTCCAATTGATTTATTAGATAAGCCAATTCGAAGGAAAAATAATTTTGTGTTTAACTAGGACTTAAGTGCACCTATTTTTTAATTTAATTAAAAATTAAATTAGATTTAAATATAATTTAATCTAATTTAATTAGTATCTTAGTTAAACTAGGATTTTTTTTTTTTTAATTAGATTGACTCAAATCTAATTAGAATGGGATTTAATTAGGTTTGACCTAGTCTACATTGAAAAGTCCTAGTTAGACTAGGACTCCTCACTTTCTCTTGCGCCACCTAAGAATCTCCATGCCCAATTTTTAGTTTTTTGTACATGAATTTTTCACGTTAAGGAAGGTTTCCATGCCTTGATATCTGATGGTTTTTGGGAATTAAATTTTGAATTTGGAATCTTATTTGAATTGGTCAAACATGGAAAGATAATCCTTAAAACTCTTCCCTTATTTTTGGATTTTTTCCTATGCCATCCAATTTTTTTGTGCATTTGATTTTCTAGTTTTCTCATGCCCCTTGCTTTCCTTTTAGCAAGATTTAATTCATGCAAAAAACCAAGGCATCCAAGAGTTGGGCGCCTCCATAGACTCCATATAAGACTAGGTTTGACCTAGTCTTCCTTCTTTTTAGGGGGGCGCCTCCTATTTAATTGTATTTGGTGTGAAACATTTGGTGGTTTTTATGCAAAAATCAGAGAAATAGGGAGGAGGGATGTGAAGAAAGATGGCGTCCATAATCTTAGAGGTTTTGCTTTCTTTAGGACATGAATTGTTGATGTCTTGAAGAGATAAAAAGAGAAAGGGAGAAAAGGGCATGGAAAATAGTAGAGGAGAAGGTCTCCTCTTGTCTTGGCATGGAGATGTTTTCAGGACATCAACAAAGAGATAGAGAGAAAAAGAGAGAAAAGGGCATGAAAAATAGTAGAGGAGAAGGTCTCCTTATGTCCTGGCATGGAGATGTTTTCAGGACATCAACAAAGAGATAAAGAGAAAAAGAGAGAAAAGGGCACGAAAAATAGTAGAGGAGAAGGTCTCCTCATGTCCTGGCATGGAGATGTTTTCAGGACATCATGGTTGATGTCTTGAAAGAGAAGATGTGTCTTCTTTTAGGGCCTTTTCTTAAGCTTTTGCTTTTTGATTTTTTTGAGAGATCTAAAAGTTGGTCTTCGTCCTTTATGACCCTGCTTATCTTCATCTCTTGGAGTGTCTAAGAGAACTAAAGATATATTTACAGATCGACCATTAAGAGGGATCCGTGAGAAGCTAGCACTTCAAGCAGATCTTCGTTTGATGAACCTCTAATCAAAGTGATGATCTCGTATGGACTATCCATAGAGGTTGGATGCGTTATGCGGCTCGAAGCAAAAACGGACAATATCAACTTTTAGCTATGGTGTTCTTGACTATTATGAATTATTCTAAGACCTGTGAAAATCCTTGTATCTTCTACCACCTCTAAGGAAGCAAGTTGGAGACGATAGCATGAAAGATAAAGATCAAATGATGAGAAGATGAGACGATGACAGAGTAAAAAAGAGAGAAAGCTAGGATTTCAGAAAAAAAAAAGGGATTCAATTCATTCTCTTATCCGTAATCTACATATACAAGTATATATATAGCATCCTGAGTCAACATGACTCAGTCCTAAAAAACTCCCCTCGGCTAACCCATATATGAAAACACTCACCTAAGCCCATGTAAACCCATGTCTTGCATGCTCTCATCCCCTGGATTAAAGACCTAGCTCAATACATGAATTAGCTACCTTAAGACCTCTCATACCAGGCCTTAAGGCCCCTTGGATTAGACCCAATCCAAGACCAAATAGAAAACCAATCCAGATTTGTTCGCCACCATCAAGCTAGCTCGATCAGAAGCTAAGCCAGCTCGACTGCATCTCTCCAAACCATATCTTCTATCTATTTGAGATAGTCGGCTCAGATACGGGCCGAGCCGGCTCGATCTCATATCGAGCCAGCTCGACTACATACCAAGTCAGTCCGATTGTGTGACAATCCCTTTATCTTTGCTGATACATCTCCAGCCAATCCTTGCCTTCAGGAGCCACCATCTTAACTCCTTCATAGTCTTTCAAGACTTGGAAGCACCACACTTACCCTTTCAATCTCCATCTTGGTGCCCTAAGGCTTGAGGCAAGTCTATCCTGTCCATTAGACACATCGATTTCATATATTTACGAAAGCTGTTTCGAGGAAGAACTTTTGTTAGTGCATCCACTGGATTCTCCTTGGTGTGGACTTTTACCAGCTTTACTTCACCTTCTTCCATAAGTTCTCTGATGTGGTGGTACCTAATGTCGATGTGTTTCATCCTTGCATGGTAGACAGAGTTCTGAGCAAGTAACAATGCACTTTGTCTATCGTAGTGCATCCAAACAGCCTCCTGCATGAGACCAATCTCCAATGCCAATCCTTTCAACCACAGAGCCTCCTTTGCTGCCTCTGTAACACCTATGTATTCTACCTCAGTTGTAGATAAGGTCGTGATGGGTTGCAAGCATAATCTCTATGAGATTGGACCTCCAAATAGGCTAGACATAAAGCCTATCATTGACTGTTGAGTGTCTATGTCTCCACCAAAATCTGCATCCATATATCCATTTATTTACCCCCGAGCTTTCTTGGACACGTCGAAGAGTTCCTTAGCTCTATCTTGCTGTCCATAGCAGATGCCAACTCCAATAGTACCTATCAAATACCTGAAGATCCACTTTAGTGCTCACTAGTGCTCGTTACCAGGCTGTGCTATGAACCTATTGACCTGGCTCATTGCATAGGCGATATTTGATCTACAATACACCATGGCATATATTAAGCTTCCTACACTAGAGGCATAAGATGTTCTTTCCATCTCCTGAGCCTCCACATCAGTCTATGGTGATATCATCTTTGAGAGTCTGAAGTGTCTGGCAAGTGGTAGCTCCGTCGGTTTTGCTTCCTTCTATAGGAACCGATCTAGGGTTCTAGGGTTAGCATTTGAAACTTTTTCAAAATTATAGCAAAAGAGGTGAATTAATCATATTAAATCATGAACAATATAACATAAAACTCTAGATATAGGATCCTATAACATGATTAAGGCATGCTTTAAATCAGAAAATAAAATATCAAAAGAACTGCATATTAAACATATCAACAGCAGACTACTCTAGATCTGATCTAGACATATAAAAAGAAGATTAGATCACCCTTACCTTTAAATCTCGAGCTTCTTAACTCACTGATCTAGGTTTGAGATGGTTGCTCTAAGCCACACACATATCCGACCTCTACGAGTTGTCCACATGAGCTTTCGATTGTAAATCTAAAGTCCGGTGCCCGAAAATCAGCACAGTATGCTAGTACTGTGCTGATCCTTCACCAACGATCGATTTGGATCTTCTTTCCTTCAAGCTTGGACTCTCCAACTTTCTGAAGTCAAGAAAGATGATTCGTGATGCTGAGATACCTCTCAAACACTCACAAAGATGGAGGAATAGGAATGGAAGAAAAACATAGAAGAAGACCCTCTTCTTCTTCTTTCTTCTCTCACCAAAGCACCTTGATTGGTGCCTTTACAAAATCCCACAACTTAGGCTTCTCTCTTAGATTTTTCACTCCCTAAATCTCCTCTATCAGATGTATAATTCATAAAAAAATTAGATCAAAATTTATTTTATATGAGGAGATAAAGAGGAATCCTTGACTAGGTCAAATAACTAGTCAAGGGTTATCCAAACAAAGCTAGGCTTAGGGCACCCAACTCTTTGGTGCCCTCTCCTTTATTTTTTGCATGGACTACTAAGGAATGTCGCATAAAAAGGCCTCTAAAAGCCATGAAAATTTGATAGAAAAAATAGGAATGTGGGCAACACAAAATAGGAAGGAGTTTTGGTTTCTCAAAACTCTATCTCATAGAGTTTAAATCAACTCAAACTCTTCTTTTGACTTGATCACAATATCTAAATACCATATTTGAGATAAAGGGAGCAAGGGGGTATGCGTGAATATCTGGAGATAGGAGTCCTAGTCTCACTAGGACTCCTAGTTTGACCTGGTCCAACTTGATCCTTGGACCAAATAAAATTAGGATTCAATTAACCCAATTAGATTAGATCTTAGTCCAACTAATAATCTAATTAAATCATATTAAATTAGATTTAATTTAGATTTAATTTTTTAACCAAATTAAAAATTGAGTTGATACAAGTCCTAATTAAACTAGGACTAGTTCTTCCTTGCAATTTGCTGATCCAATAAATCAATTGGACTTGATCCAATCAAGCCCAAACCAAATCTAATTAGATTATATTTAATTAGACTTAATTTCAGCCCTCTAGCTCAATCAAATCAAGTCAATTAGTAATCAAATTGCTAATTGATCCTTCTACAACACTTGCACTTGGTCAAACATTAATCGTATTGAATGTTTAATCCTAGAATGATTCTTAATCGTCAATCAACCATCCGATCAAATCGAGAACTGTTATATGTGTTATCCCATAGGTCCAAACCTAAATTGATAGTATAGAAATAAATTTTGATACCAATCAAAGTGACTATTTAGCAATGGTACCCGATGATCGGATAGGTTGAATGTGTAGAACAACATCCTTAGAACCCTTACGGATATAGTTTTTGTATAATTAATCTCCTTGACCAAAATACTCTAGGATACCTCAGAGTTTAACTATCAACTCCGATTAGGTCATCCACATTGTATTTCAAAATATCAAATCCATCTCATGGATTATTCTGGCCAAGGTTTTTGCTATTTTGAAATATAATGATGCATTCTTCTCCAACTATTGGAGTGGTCAATCCTATATTGATCACTCACCAACTTTGCAAGTACTTGACTGTGCCTAAAAATCTTTCATCATCGAATTAAAAATTTAGTTAGTCCGGTATCAAAGCATAGCGAGTTGCTTGCAAGCCACTAAGGTGATCTCAGATCTAAGGGATACTTATACCTATATCCCATCAAAGCAATTCTCAACAATAGAGTGCTCTAAAGTTGGTCATGTTCAATAACGATGTACCCATACATCTCACTTATATGCTATACTAGTATCTTCACACTCCTTGGTTAAGAGGACAATGAATCTATATGACATAAAATGACCTATGCTCAATAAACGTTGTCGTCCTTATTAATAGCATATCATTTGGTCGTGAATAATTTAAGGACTAATCGACAAATTCTCTCTTTATCAAAGCTAAATAGTCCTAATAACTTCATCACAACAATGGAGTTCATTAGAAGATATAGACTTTATGATGAAAATACTAAAAATATATTTTATTTAATAATGAATCAATTGTAATTATAATGTGGCACAACCATCAATAGGCTGACGATTGATTTTGGGACATATTTTCCAACAACTCCCACTTATCCTAAAGTCACTCGGTACAGTATCTAATATCCATCTTTGACTTGTGGTCGTTGAATTTCTTTATCATCAGGGCTTTAGTAAAGGGGTCGACCAAGTTATCATTTTCATCGATCTTCTGAAGATCGACGTCATTACTATCCATGATCTCCCAGACTAGGTGGTATCGGTACAGTATGTGCTTCGTCCACTAGTGTGCCTTTGGTTCCCTCATCTGAGCAATGGCATTAGTGTTGCTGCAGTAGAGCAGGACCGGACCATCAAGAAAGGGTGCTACTCCGAGCTTGGTGATGAACTTCCTCAGCCACACAACTTCCTTCATAGCATCTGATGTTGCGATGTACTCTACTTCACAAACAGAGTCTGCCACAGTATAATGCTTGGAACTCTTCCAGCAGATCCTTTTTGAAGGAGAAATCTTGATTTCTCGAATCAGATTCATTCAGATTTGATCGAATCAAGAGAGATATTTTAAAAATTTTTCTTATATTTCTAGATCAGATTTGAGATGTTTTAGATCTAATTTAATAGATCTAATAAATAAAAATAAAAATAAATTAAATCTAATTTAATTTATACCTTGATGCTGGGTAATTTGATTACCCTTTGATGATCCTGCTGATTGCTTGAGGTTCTGGATCTAGCCATGCAAGCTCTTGATCTCTATCGGTATCCACTTAGGCTGGATCTGGAGATCTTTTCCTTCTTTATCACTTCTTCAAAAATTAGATCTAGATCTAATTTGGGGGATCTTCAAAACTCCTTCTAAAGATCAGCAGTCCTCTCTGCAGCAGTGTTGCCTTCTTCCTTTCTCGTCAGCCTTTTCTTGCCTGGATCGCACCAAACTAAAGTCAAACTTTCCTTAGGCGTGAGAGGAGAGAGAGGATCAAAAGATGGCATGGAGGGAGAGGAGCAGCCTTGGGGCATGGGCTAAGAGGAACTCTCAAAAAGTTGGGCAACGATAGGGTTTATTTATAGACCCTGCTGCGCCATGCAGTGCCACATCATCCCGGCTAATTGCATTGCTTCATGCAATATGATCTAAATCTGATTGGTAGGATTACATCACCTAATCCAATCAGATGAGAGCCCCATAAATTCATCCCTAGATGGTGCCTAAGACTGATCAAAGTCTATAGGTAAGGGTCACCTAAGTTGAATCCAAGAAGCAATCTGGAGTCCCATCTATTTGGGACTCTAGAAGTCCCTATCCATGGGTGCACGCCATCCTAGGTGTGCACTCCCTTCTTTCCAAATTTTAGTAAGGGGACAACCCCCTCTCTGCTCTTCAATAAGTGCATGACACATGAGCAGATGTCCAAGGGTCAAAGGTCAATGTTTGACCAAAGTCAAAGGATAAGAATTAGCAGGTAACGAAAAATGGCAGGTGTTGTCTCAAATTTATCTCATAAATTAAGACAATCCTTTTCTGACCTGGACAAGCTTCAGTCAAACCAAATAAAGGTACCTAAGTGAGCACAAATACATTTGGCTCAGTCGAGATAACTTTTAATGATAGAAAAAGAAGAACATTAGGTTCAATCATGTGCTAGCATGATTTCCTTGAAGCTAATTGAATCTAATTCAAATTAATTAAACTGGGTTAGTCCAATTGATGATATCCAGATCCAAACCCATGTTTGTGTGACCTAGTTAGATTTAGCTTTGTATGGTAATGGAATATGTCATGATCTCCATCATTGACATCATTGAAAGTCCTTTTGATGGATCAGAATTCTTCTGATTCAAACAACTAGAATGATCGATTATCTAAATCATTCTAATTGCTCCCAAAATCCACCAATGACACCTAGCAGTATATGGTGGCAACCCATCAAAACTGAAAATGAACCTTTCGGTGTAGTTACTTGTGTGATTAAGTTCTTCTATCTTGAGCTTTGATCAGATTAGGGTTAAGGTAAAGTCGTCAATCCCTAATTTCTATCATATGATTTAATCATTCGATTCAAGTTCGATGTAAAAATCTTAATAGAAACTTTTCCTATTATTTCACTCTCTACTATGGCCATGGGCTTATGGACTTGATTCTCATGATCATCATAGGGCTGCTCCTCATCCATCGAGGTAGATAGATTCCCTCCTGGTGCAATCCAATTCCTATAATGAACATGCTATAGCCAACATACACCTCAGGATTCCAAATGGCTAGGAGGCCAAGTCATGGTGTAGTCAAACTATAACATTGTTAAGGTGAACTGCCGATGCACCTCAGGTCAAAGAAACAGACACACCATTGTAGCTTTGAGTTAGTCATTGACAAGATGGTAGACTTTCTTATGACCACTCGAGGTGGTCATGCTCAGTGCCCTCATTCTCTAACGAGTACCTATACTCTCGCTCTGATGTCTCTACACCGTAGACTCAAGACTCATCTACTATAAAGAAGTGATTGTACACTAATCTTCCAGATCAATCACCATCCTCATGATGATCCTACGGTCAGGAGCATTTTATGAGTTAATAAATGAAAATTCATGTCTTAAATTTTCATCTCTTGAAAATATGAATTATCATTACCATTAACTCAAAGGATGTATCACAGACACTAAATACATATTTGTGATAGAAAATAATCTATTTTATTATTTATGGTCAAAATTATAATTTTATCCCTAGAAGTGTATTACAAGTATCAACCAATTCTTGCTTCTAGGGCACACATATCTAACAATCTCCCACTTGACCAAAAGCCAATTAGCTACAAATCTAAGTCCTATCTTCTCAAGGTAGACTTTGATCTTCTACTGACCCAACAGCTTTGTAAGCAGGTCCATCGCATTATCTACGGAGTCAACTCTGTTGACCTCGACATAACCCTTCTCGAGGTAATCGTAGATGAGGTGGTATCATCGCTCGATGTGCTTAGATTTCTGGTGAGACCTCAGCTTCTTAGTAAGGGCTCTGGTGCCATTATTGTTGTAGTACAGAGGAATGGCATCTGATGGCATCACTTCGATCTCTACGATAAACTTCTTATACCAGAATGCCTTTTTTGCAGCTTCTGATGTAGCGATATACTTTGCTTCTATGATGGAATTTGCTATCACTGTCTGCTTGAAACTTTTCCAACTGACAGCTCCACCATTGCATACAAACAGACTCGTAGATGTCGACTTTCGATCAGCTATATTGGACATAAAATTCGAGTCTGTATATCCCTAGACTTGGAGTTCTCCATTACCAAAGACCAACAACATATCCGTAGTTCTTCTCAAGTACTTAAGAATATATTCCACAGAAGTCCAGTGTTCTTCACCTGGATTCGACTGATATCTGCTCGTGACAGCTCATGCATAGGGCTTATGATCGAAGGTGCTCGTTAGTATGTACATACATCTCCATATCATGAGGCTTCTATTGTTGAAGCATAAGGGATCTTGCTCATGCATTCTATTTCTTCAGGTGTGCTAGGGCACATCTTTTTGGAAAGATGAATGCCATGTCTGAAGGGTACCAAACCCCTCTTAGAGTTTTTCATGCTAAACCTTTTTAGCACTTCTTCTATGTACATTTTCTATGAAAGTCCTAGCATCCTATTCGGTCTATCTCTATGACCTTAATTCCAAGAATAAGGATGCTTCTCCTTAGTCTTTCATGGAGAATTCTTTAGATAACCATATTTTACTATGGTCAAACATGGGAATATCATTTCCAATAAGGGAGGATGTCATCCACGTACAATATGAGAAAAAGACAACAGTGCTCCCACTAACCTTTTTGAAGACACATGGCTCCTCCTCATTCTTGATGAAACCAAATAATTTAATCACATCATTAAAATAAGTGTTCTAGCTTTGAGATGCTTGCTTAAGTCCATATATGAACCTTTATAGCTTGCATACCTTGTGATCATCATCATTGCATGTGAAATCTAGTGACTATTCCATATAGATATCTTCCTCAAGATATTCATTTAAGAATGCCGTTTTCACGTCCATTTGCTATATTTCATAATCAAAATAGGCTACAACAGTAAGCAATGTACGGATGGATTTTAGCATAGCTACTGGCGAAAAGATATCCTGATAGTCAATGCCTTCGCACTGACTATAACCTTTTTCCACTAATCTAGTCTTGAATGTCTCCATGCTTCCATCTGCACCAATCTTTCTCTTGTAGATCCATTTACATCCAATAGGTACTATACCTTCTGGTGGATCTATCAAGGTTCAGACTTGGTTTGAGTGCATCGAGTCAATTTCTAACTTCATTGCTTTTAACCATTTCTCGAAGTCGATATCCGATATCGTCTTATTATAGATTTTGGGATCATCACCATGAACCCCATTACCTACGAGGAACATTTTTTTTACTTCCTCTGAAATAGTACATAAGTACCTCTCAAGAGGTCGAAAATTTTTTTTCGATCTACGAGATGGAGGTAATGAATGGATTGGCTTAACCTAATTTGGTTCCATTTGGTCCTTAGCTCATTGCTCTTGTGAGACTTTCTCCTCGAGCTTGATCCTGTTTCCAATGCTGCTATCTTTGAAAAAATAAACTATTTTTATAAGAAAGATGCATGTCGACTCACAATCATATTGTGATCTTCTAGATTGTAGAAATAATATTCTAATGACTCTTTAGGATATCCTATAAATCGAGCTCTAAAGGACCTAAGTTAACTGGTCCGCTTATTATCTTTCGACATGAGTCGGACAATTCAAATTCTAAGATGACTCAGAACTTGGTTTCTTACTATGGCCATATCTCATATGGTGTGGGATAGAGAAGCTACGATTAAAAAGATACTCTATTCAGTAAAGTAATAGAGCTCTGTAGTTAACAAATAGTATCCCTAAAGAAAATCAAAGGAAGGTCAGTGAAGCTCATCAATGGATCGGACCATATCTAATAGAGTCTGATTCTTTTCGTTCTGAAATCATTGAGTTAGGTGTTCAAGTTGGGTCTATTGAGAGACTATCCATTTTTCTGAGATAGTTCAGAAATGTTCTAAGTTAGGTATTCACGACGTGCTCTGATCTATAATCGAAGGAATCTTAATGGGTTTTCAATTTGCTTTCTACTTCAGTTCTGAATTCTTGAACTTTTTAAAAAGCTTCAGACTTGTGTCTCATAAGATACACATACCCATACCTAGATAAGTCATTGGTAAAGGTTATGAAGTAGACAAAGTTGCCTCTAGTAGGCACATCAAATGGGCAGCACACATCAGTATGTCCTAGGGCAAGAAGATCCGTGGCCCTTTTCCTATGGCCTACAAAAGAGAGCTTAGTCATTTTGCCACAAAGACAAGATTCACAAATTGGATATGACTCATAAGTCAATGGACTCAATAGCCCAATTTTCTCCAATTTGTTAATCCTATCTTTTGCTATATGACCTAGTCTTAGGTGCTATAGATACTTATCGTTTGGACTATCCCTAGGTCATTTTATGGTATTCATATTTTGCTCGATATTAAAAATAGATACATCAACGTGTAATTGATAAAGACCGATAATAAGGAAACCACTTGTAATTTTATTTCTTTCATAAAGAATATTATAATGGTCCTTAAGAAAACTAATTACATAGCCTTGTAATGCAAGGCAAGAAATAGAAATCAAATTCTTGCTTGCTGCAGGCACATAATAACAGTCTTTTAACACTAAGTCTAAACCAAATAGTAGTCGAAGAGGGTATGTTCCCACGGCCATGATAGTAACTTTTGCTTTATTTTTGATGCACAGGATCATCTCACCATCCCTCAGCCTCCTGCTATCCTCAAGATCCTGCATAGAAGTCCATAAGTGAGCACTAGAACCAAAGTCAAGCACCCAACTGGATGCAGAAGAAACCATAAGGTTAGACTCAATAACGAGCATACCTTCTGAAGGACCTGCCTCCTTCTTTAGGGTGGCTAGGTAGGTAGGGTAGTTCCGCTTTTAGTGGCCGTCATTATTGTAATGGAAATACTTTCTTTTGTCAGCGGCCTTCTTCTTCAACTCTGTCTTTTTCTTCTTTCCTCCTTTCACCTTCTGCTTTTTCATAGAATTCTTCTTTTTTTCAAAAGACTTTCTCTTAGAAGAAGTCCGTTCCATAGCAAGCACTGAGCCTTTAGAACCTTTCATGGAAAGCTCAATGGTAACTAGCATGTTCATAAGTTCGGCCAAGGAATTTTGAAGTTTATGCATACGGTAGTTCATGATGAACTGCCCATATGCATCAGTCAAGGATTGTAGAATTATATCATTATGTAGATCCAAGTCCAACCTCACTCTGAGCTTCTCAAGCTCTTCCAAGTTCTTGCTCATCATCAGATAATGATCTTGGACTGACTGCCCATCATGCATCTTAGCCTTGGAAAGTCATTTAGTGACTTGATACTTGGCTGCGCGACTCTATTCACTAAACATCTCTTATAGGTGAGCCAACATTTGGTGAGTAGTCTTGATATCTTCATGTTGGCACTGAAGTTCATCAGACATCAAGCTCAATATGTAGTATCTAGCCTTGTTATCTTCATCCATCCATTTATCTAGAGATGCTCTCTGTTCAGCGATTGGACGAGCTGGTAAGATGGGAGGATCCTGGTCTAATACATGAGTTAACTTCTTAGAATCCAAAATGATTTTGATGTTCTGGAGCCAATCCTTGTAATTTGGTCCGATCAGTCCATGGGTGTTCAGGATTTATGCAAATAGGTTGGATACAACCATTTTCCTATAGAGAGTCAAAGTTTCTAGTTAGATATTATAATTAAGTCTTAATCAATTTATTTAAAAATTTTATTTTTTAAATAAATTAGCTTTCACTATTTTTTTGGATCCCTACACTTCCTCTGTATTGATGCAAAAATCTCCATGATTAATGATTTTTAGTGGATGGTGCGGTCCCACCAATTGACTCATCACCTCACCTAATAGTTATTATTGATGGGTTAGCCAATGAGTGAACAACTCTTGTTCAATGATTCTCTAATCATGGTACACCCAAACTTGATCTCTAATTCATGAATCTCACGGTGCCCAGAATATTGATCCACTCCTTAGTTAAGTCAGACCTACCATTTGCATAGATTGGATTCCTAATTGAGTCTCTCACCATATTCAAAATAATGAGTCCAATCCATCCTCCAACCCGTAGCATCCAATACCTAATAGATATGGTTGCATCTTCCCAGTGCAACTGAACCACTGTAACCAGTCGAGAATAATCAATCCCGAGAAGGGCCCACACATCTACAATGGTGGAAGACCTTAGACTTAATCTTTTCTTAGGAAGATTTGATTTAGGTCTTATTAGACTAGACTTGACATAGTCATAACCATTATGACTAACCTAGTGGCATAGGTTAGCTCAGATTATTGACTACCTTAGATTAGAACTGAGCCAACAAACATGGCCAGGTAAGTGAGATCGGTGGAAGGGATATGCCATTAACTCGATAAGAATGCATTCAAGTCGAGTAGCTCCTAATTAAAAATCAGTCGGTCGTATCTATTAAACTTACCTTAGACACCAAATTGTTAAGCCAGAACCAAATGGGTTAGCCTACAATTAGACTCTAACCACTAAGCCTAATTAGGTCTTAGCTTGATCGATCACTCATGTGACTCAATCTTGACCCAGACTTAATCCTATTAGGCTGGTCAATTTAAGTACTGTTGATCCCATCTAACCAACTCTTGATTCAGTTTGGTCAACCGCTTAGACCTAATTGAGCTACCCAAGCCCGAACCTAAATTTATGAATATGTCTTAGATCTAAAATTCTTAATTTTAGATCTAATTAATATTTCATAATCTTAATTTTTAATTAAGTTAAGGGTTCATAAACAAAATATATAAATAAAATTTTAGGATTTTAGGATCCAGGATTTTGTAGAAAGTAAGTTCTTGATTTTTGATTAAGGACGAATGTGCAGCACCCCTACACATCATAAGAACATCCCATCGAATGGGAGGAGAGGAGATTTAAATCCTACTTTGTTCTTATGACCGGACGGCCATGGGGAATGCCTTAATCAGAAATATAAATCTACAAAACTAGTTGGATCTACATCATATATCTCATATATAAAATTTGATCTAACTTAATACATGTTTTATATACATCTCATGTATTATGCATGCATGTTTTTCATATCTAAATTATCTCATAATTATCAAAAAAATTAGATTTAAATTAATCACATCAAAATAAATTCTAATCTAGACAACTATGTAGAACTATTCTATAACTAGTCTAGGCATGCAATCATCATATCTCATATGATCTAAAAATTAAATAATTTTATTTTTTATTTTTTAGATCTTATTATAACATTTATAATCATCAATAAATAGAAAATAGATAGATCTAAAATCATAATTTAATCAAAATAAATCATGATTATGCAAGACTATGTATAGAACTATTCTATTTTATAACCAGTCATGCATATTGAAAAATTTAGATCTATATTATTTAATTTTAATTTTTTTGATTTTAGATCTAATCACATCTCATGTGACATCTAAAATCTTCTATTTATTAGATCAAAATAAATCAAAAATTAGATCTAAATAATTTTTATTGAACTTGGCTCTGATATCAGTTGAAGAAAAATCCTGATTTCTCGGATTGGGTTCGTTCAGATCTGATCGGATTGAGAGTGATATTTCAAAATTTTTTCTCATATTTGTAGATCAGATTTGAGATGATTTAGATCTAATTTCATAGATCTAAGAAATAAAAATAAAAATAAATTAAATCTAATTTAATTTATACCTTGATGCTGGGTAATTTGATTACCCTTTGATGATCCTGCTGATTGCCGCCACGCAAGTGCCTGGCCTCTTCCTGTATCCACTCAAACTAGATCTAGAGATATTCTCCTTCTTTATCACTTTTCCAAAAATTAGGTTTGGATCTGATTTGGAGGATCTTCAAAACTCCTTTTGAAGATCAGCAGTCGTCTCTACAGTATTGCTACCTTCTTTCTTTCTCGTCAGCCTTTTCTTGCCTGGATCACACCAAACTGAAGTCCAACTTTCCTTGGGTGTGAGATGAGAGAGAGGATTAGAATATGGCATAGAGGAGGAAGAGGGGTAGCCTTAGGGCATGGGCTAAGAGGAACTCTTAAAAAGTTGGGCATAGATAGGTTTTATTTATAGACCCTATTGCGCCATGTAGTGCCACATCATCTCGGCCAATCATATTGCTTCGTATAATCAGATCTAAATCTGATCGGTGGGATGACATCACCTGATCCAATCAGATGAGAGCCCCATAAATTCATCCTTAGATGGTGCCTATGATTGGTCAAAGTCTACAGATAAGGATCACCTAAGTTGAATCCAAGAAGCAACCTGGAGTCCCATCTGTATGGGACTCCAAGCATCCTTATCCATGGGTGCACGCCATCCTAGGTGTGCACCCCCTTCTTTCTAAATTCTAGCAAGGGGACAAGCCTCTATCTGCTCTTCAATAAGTGCATGACATATGGGCAGATATCCAAGGGTCAAAGATCAATGTTTGACCAAAGTCAAAGGACAAGAATTAGCAGGTAACGAAAAATGGTAGGTGTTGTCTTAAATTTATCTGATAAATTAAGATAACCCTTTTCTAACCTAGACAAGCTCCAATCAGACCAAGTAAAGGTATCTGAGTGAGCACAAACACATTTGGCTCAATTGAGATAACTTTTAATGATAGAAAAAAGAGAACGTTTGGTTCAATCGTGTGCTAGCATGATTTTCTTGAACCTAATTGAATCTAATTCAAATCATTTAAACTGGATTAGTCCAATTGATGATGTCTAGATCCAAACCCTTATTTGTATGATCAAGTTAGGTTCAGATCTGTATGGTAATGGGATATGTCATGATCTCCATCATTGACATCATCGAAACTCCTTTCGATGGATCAGAACACTTTTGATTCAGACAACTAGAATGATCGATGATCTAAATCATTCTAATTACTCCCAAAATCCATCAGTGACACCTAGCAGTATATGGTGGCAATCAATTAAAACTAAAAATGAACCTCTCGATGCAACTACTTGTGTGATTAAGTTCTTCTGTCTTGAGCTCCGATCAAATTGGGGTTAAGGTGAACTCGTCAAACCCTAATTTTTATCATATGATTTAATCATTCGATTCAAGTTTGATGTGAAAATCTTAATAAAAATTCTTCCTATTATTTCATTCTCTACCATAGCCATGGGCTTATGGACTTGATTCTCATGATCATCATAGGGTTGCTCCTCATGCACTAAGGTAGATAGATTTCCTCTTGGTGCAATCCAATTCCTATAATGAACATGCTATAGCCAACATACACCTCAGGATTTCAAATGGCTAGAAGATCGAGTCATGGTGTAGTCAAACTATAATATCCTCAAGGTGAACTATCCATGCACCTCAGGTCAGAGAACCAGATACACCACTGTAGCTTCGAGTTAGTCATTGACGAGATGGTAGACTTCCTTATGACCACTCGAGGTGGTCATGCTCGGTGCCCTCATTTTCTAACGAGTACCTATACTCTCGCTCTGATGTCTCTACACCGTAGACTCAAGACTCATCTACTATAAAGAAGTGATTGTACACTAACCTTCCAGATCAATCACCATCCTCATGATGATCCTACGGTCAGGAGCATTTTATGAGTTAATAAATGAAAATTCATGTCTTAAAATTTCAACTTTTGAAAATATGAATTATCATTACCATTAACTCAAGGGATGTATCACAGACACTAAATACACATTTGTGATAGAAAATAACCCATTTTATTATTTATAGTCAAAATTATAATTTTGTTCCTAGAAGTGTATTACAAGTGTCAGCCAATTTTGGTTTCTAAGGAAAACATATCTAACACCTCCATCATTTAGGGTAAAGACATGACCCGACATGCTTCTACTGTCATCATGCTCAGATTGAAAGCTGAAGTCAGTAAACCTCATAAGTTTCAAATCTGACTCATCATAAACCAACCATTGATTCTTAGTAATTCTTAAATACTTAAGGATGGTTTTAACCACTATTTAGTGATTTTTTTTTGGATTAGATTGATATCTACTCATTATTTCTAGTGAGTATGCCACATCTGGTCTCGTACATGTCATGGCGTACATGATAGATCCCACTATCGAAGCATATAGGACTCTACTCATATGCTCGCTCTCTTCAAGAGTTGTCCGACAATCCTTTTTAAAGAGAGAAATTTCATGGCCTATTAAAAGATAGCTCTTCTTAAAATTTTCCATGCTAAATCTTTTTGGCATAGTTTCTATGTACGTGGACTAGGATAACCCAAGCATCCTCTTAGATCCATCCTTATAAATTTTCATCCCTAGGATGTAGGATGCTTCACCCAAGTCCTTCATGGAGAACTGAGATGACAACCATACTTTTATTCCTTACAGTGCGGGGATGTCATTCTCGATTAAGAGAATGTCATCAACATACAAGAAAAAAAATACCACTGCCAAACCATTCACCCACTTATAGATGCAGGACTCTTCTCCATTCTTAATGAAGCCATACATTTTGATTACCTTATCAAAATGCATATTCTAGCTCTAAGATGCTTGCTTCAATCTATAAATGGATCTCTGAAGCTTGCACACCTTGCACCATCTGTAGGTGTGAATCCTTCAGATTGTATCATATACACGTCTTTAGTCAGCTCTCCATTCAAGAAAGTTGTCTTTACATCCATCTGCCAAATCTCATAGTCTAGATGGGCAGCTATAGCAAGCATTATCTGAATGAATTTGAGCATTGCCACATGAAAGAATGTATCATCATAGTCAATACCATAATGTTGACGATACCATTTAGCAACCAAATGGGCTTTATAGGTCTCCACCTTTTCGTCTACACCCCTCTTCCTTTTGAAGACCTATTTACATCCAATAGGTTTAACCCCTTTGGGTGAGTCAACCAATGTCCACACATCATTGACCTTCATGGACTCCATCTCGAATTTCATGGCCTCAAGTCATTTCTTGAAATCAGATCTCTGCATTGCATCCATGTAGGTGATTGGATCCTTATCATTCTCATCGAGTTTGATAGGATCACCATTTCGGATCAAGAAATCATAGTATCTATTTGGTTGATGTGGTATTCTATCGGATCACCTTAATGGTGTAGAGATACTATGCTTTGGATCTGATCTAATCAAATTCGATTTAGGTTCGACAATAGGTATCGACTTTTCTACCTGTTTAACTTCATCAAGTTTAACCTTAGAGGCAACAGTTCCTTCACCAAGAAACTCCTTTTCTAAGAAGATTCCCTTAAGACTGATGAACACCTTTTGTTCATCAGCATGGTAGAAAATATATCCTTTTGATTCTTTGGGGTACCCTATAAATATGTATTTATCAGACCTAGGTCCAAGTTTATCTGTGATTAACCATTTCACATAAGCCGGGCACCGGCAAACCCTAAGGTGCGAAAGTGTTGGCCTATCCCCTATTCATATCTCATATGGAGTCTTAATTAAAAACTTACTTAGAATCCTAATTAACAGATAGCAAGCCGATTCGAGTGCAAATCCCTAGAAGGATATCGACAAGCTGGCAAAACCCATGAAGGAATGAACCATGTCTAATAGAGTCTGATTTCTCATCTCAGATATACCATTATGCTGTGGTGTTCCTAGAGGAGTCCATTGGAAGAGAATCTCATTCTCTCCTAGATATGTGAGAAACTCACCAAAAAGGTATTCCCCTCCTTAGTCAGATCGAAGAGTCTTAATATTCTTTCTAGTTTATTTTTCTACTTTACTTCTGAATCATTTGAACATTTTAAATGACTCTGACTTATGTTTCATCAAATTGATATATCCATACCTGGATAGATAATCTATGAAAGTAATGAAGTAGAGATATCCATCTCTAGCATTTGTGCTCATTGGTCCATATACATCAGTATGTACTAGACCTAAGAGCTCAATGGCTCTCTCACTTTTTTCAATAAAAGGTGACTTGGTCATTTTTCTAGGAATACAAGATTCACAGGTTGGAAGTGATTCACAATCACTGACTTCAAGGATTCCTTCTTGAGTCAACCTATTTATCCTGTTCTTATTGATGTGACCTAGCCTACAGTGCCATAAGTAGATATCAGATACACTATCTAATGTAGGATGCTTGCCAGTGGAAAAGACTATATTAATGGATTATGATAACATGTACACACCATTGTTCAAATATCCAGAGAATATAGTAATACCATTCATAATGACATTACAAATTTTTTTCATTATTAAAAATTCATAATTGTCTATGGCTAAAAGGCCTACAGAAATGATATTAAAAAAAAAACTAGAACAATAATGAAAATCACTAAGAACAACTGTATGAGACTCAAATACAAGTTTCAATATTGCTAATGCTAGAATTAGTGCCGATCTTCCATCTCCAATGTTAAGAAACTTCTCGCCTTGCTCGAATCTCCTACTGACCTACAACCCCTGCAATGAATTGTAAATATGGTAAGGGCTACCAGTATCCAATACCTAGTCAATTTTATCACAAATAGAGAAATTGCAAGGGATTATCATATAAATACCTTGCCCAGCAACAACTTGCTTCTTTCTCGGCCTGTTGGGGTCCAGTGAGGCAATGTATTGAGGATAGTTCCTCTTCTAGTGCCCTTGCTTCTTATAGAAGAAGCATTCAGCTTGACTCTTATCAGGCTTGATCTTCTTGGTCTGGCCCTGCATAAATGTCCCAATCTAAATTTGCACCTTCTTTGATTTCTTCTTCTTGTTCTTCTTCCCTTTCTTAAAGGATCGAGAACCAGAAGATGAGCCTCCCACTAAGTTCACGGACTCCTTATAGAGCTGGTGATCCTTCTCAAAGTTCTAAAGCAACCCTAGTAACCCCTGGTAGTTAACTTCGGGCATTGTCATTCTATAATGAGTAAGGAATGGGAGATATGATTTGGACAATGAGTTCAAAATTGCATCTTTCCATAGTTACTCATGCAATGAAAATTCGAGCTTGCTCAAACACTCCATCAGCTCGATCATGTACAGTACATGATCAATGACTGAAGCTCCATCCCTCATCTTGGTGTTGAAGATAGCACAACTAGTCTTATGCCTCTTAATGTCATTAGGTGTACCAAAAGACTCGTTCAACACTTGAAGCATGTCTTCTAGCTGAGCTGACTCAAACTTACAACTGAACTCATCGCTCATGGCAGCCAACATAATACAACGCACCATAATTCAATCATTGAGCCACTTCTGGTTAGTGTTTCTGACCATTCCACGTGCATTGGGTTCTGGCTCCTCAGGTGCTGGTTCTATCAGTACATATAGAATTCATTCATGCTCTAGGATAATCTTCAACTTTCGATACTAGTTATCGAAGTTGGGTCCCACTAGCTTATCATTGTCTAACAATAATCGAAGCGAAAGATTAGTGGCCATGTCTACATAAAGAAAAAATAAAATTTAATTAGTAATTGATTCATTAAACCTAAAGATTTGGACTTTTAATCAAAAGTTTCTCCTACTATTTTATTCAAATTGGTTGCTTCTACCTCCAAATTGAGGAATTATCCTAATTTCTTAGTGGATACTAAAATCTACATAGACTGCACACAAGCCCAACTTTGGTTGGTCAATCCATGTACATCTAAGGATAGGTTCATAATCAATTATTTTTCTAAAAAATTTTTAGTAATTTAATTTTGCCTTAGTCTCTAATCAGTAGGCTTTGGCCTATACTAAAAACGTCCAGTTAGGTGCAACCATTAGCATGACTATACTTAGTCCATCTAACCAATGAATGATTAAGTTCAACTTTGGTTGGTCAACCTAACCACCATTTAGATAGATGTGGCTAAGAAATCATATTATAAATAATAATTTCATTAGCTGATAAGCACCAGGCCTTTGGACCTCCAATGATTATCAAACTAATGGAGCCATTATCATCCACTTAATGGGAGGCTATGATCTAGTTATCATCATAACTATTTCATTTTTAGGAAACTAATAATTTTAGAGAATTTAATTGATTTGATTTAAAGAAAATATAGAGAATGAGCCAGCCAATTTTGATCCTCCTACTGACTTCACCAAGTCAAATAAAAAAGGGAACCTAATTCAAATCGGCATTAAGAGCACCTAAATCAATCACACTAATTTATCTAATTGACATGGGTGAGCCCAAATCACCAAGTAATCTAATCAAAATCTAATTTACCAAAATGGCCAGGTAAGTGAGATTACTGGAAGGGATATGCCATTAACTCATCAAAGATCGAATCAGTGCGAGTAGCTCTCAATTAAAAATCACTGGCCAGACTACCAAACTTACCTTAGACACCATCCGATTCATTAGTTTCAACTTGACCAACTTAGTAATTTTGGGTTTGACCGCGTAGCTAGGAATCAAGTCCATCTTGGTTCTCGTTAAAGACATAGACTTGACCAACTATAACTATTATAATTGATCTAGAGAATCTTTGATCTAATCTAAGACAACTATTGATTAGATTTAATCAATTCTCTAATTAAGTCCATTCTTTAATCTAATCTTAGGTCTAACCCAATTAATGGACCTAATTTTCACTAACCCAATAACCCAATGTGTTATGATTGATGTCTTAGGATCTTCAATTCACAATCCTAGATCCTAATCAATCAATTCTTAATTCTTAATTAAGTTTTGGACTAAGGATTGGGGTTCGACATTTCAAAAATGATTTTTATATTTATAAAAGATTTTCACAATATAGTTCTATCAACCAATTGCATGTTTGATTCATAATCAATATGCACATATAACAAACATGAAAACAATTTTAGATCTAATCTAAACATGCTCATAAAATTGAAACTATTTCAATTCTAATTAATCATAAATCATCTTAGATCAGGTCTAATACATTTATGATAATAAAAATTAAATTAAAATTTTTTTAATTAGATCATAAATTTTTTTAGATCTAATCTAAAATTTTATGATTAAGATTTTAGATTCGCACTCACTAGGACAATCTTTCCACCGTAAGAAATAAATCTTATAGTAGGACAACCTTACAGTGCGTGCAATCTAAAATTTTATTTTTAGATTTAATCATCAAATTATAAATTATACTTAATTTAAAAATATAATCTAATCATGCATAAATCATGTAATAAATGAATTTAGGCTCTGATACCAATTGTAGGAATCGACCTAGGGTTCTAGGGTTAGCTTTTGAAATCTTTTCAAAATTATGGTGGAAGAGATGAATTAATCACATTAAATTATGAACAATATAACATAAAATCCTATATATAGGATCCTATTACATGATTAAGACATGCTATTAAATCAGAAAATAAAATATCAAAAGAACTATATTTTAATTATATCAATAGCAGACTATTCTAGATCAGATCTAGATATGTAATAGAAAGATCAGATCACCTTTACCTTTGAATCTCGAGTTTCTTAACTCACTGATCTAGGCTTGACATGGTTGCTCTTAGCTGCACATGTGTTCGACCTCTACGAGTTGTCCATACGAGCCCTCGATTGCAGATCTAAAGTTTGATGCCTGAAAATTAGCATAGTATGCTAGTACTATGCTGATCCTTCTCCAATGATCGATCCGGATCTTCTTTCCTTTAAGCTTGGACTCTCCAATGTTTTAAAGTTAAGGAAGATGATTCGTGATGTTGAGACACCTCTCAAACACTTACAAAGATGGAAGAATAGGAGTGGAAGATAAACATAGAAGAAGACCCTCTTCTTCTTCTTTCTTCTCTCACCAAAGCACCTGATTGGTTCCTTTACAAAATCCCACGCCCTAAGCTTCTCTCTCAAATTTTTCATTCCCCAAATAAACTCTCTCAGATGTGTAATCTATGAAAAAATTAGATCAAAATTTATTTTATATGAGGAGATAAAGAAGAATCCTTGACTAGGTCAAATACCTAGTCAAGGGTTATCCAAACAGAGCTAGACTTGGGGTGCCCAACTCATGGGCGCCCCCCTACTTTATTTTTTGCATGGACTACCAAGGAATGTCACACAGAAAGACCTCTAAAAGCCATGAAAATTTGAGAGAAAAAATAGGGATGTGGGCGACACAAAATAGGAAGGAGTTTTGGTTTCTCAAAACTCTATCTCATAGAGTTTAAATCAACTCAAACTCTTCTTTCGACTTGATCACAATATCTAAATACCATATTTGAGATAAAAGGAGTAAGGGGGTATGCATGAACATCTAGAGAGAAATATTTCCATGAAAAAATCCAACAAAAATGGCATGGGGGGCGTTGGGCCTAAGGTGGCGCATAGAGATAGGAGTCATTGTCTCACTAGGACTCCTAGTTTGACTTGGTCCAACTTGATCCTTGGACCAAATTAAATTAAAATTTAATTAACAAAATTAGATTAGGTCTTAGTCCAACTAATAATTTAATTAAGTTAGATTAAATTAGATTTAATTTTAATTTAATTTTTTAATCAAATTAGAAATTAGGTTGATACAAGTCCTAATTGAACTAGGACTAGTTCTTCCTTGCAATTTGCTCATCCAATAAACCAATTGGACTTGATCCAATCAAGCCCAAACCAAATCTAATTAAATTATATTTAATTAGACTTAATCTCAGCCCTTTGACTTAATCAAATTAAGCTAATTAGCAATCAAATTGCTAATCGATGCTCCTATAATACTTGCATTAGGTCAAACATTAATCGTATTGAATGTTTAACCCTAGAATGATTCTTAATCGTCGATCAACCATCTGATTAAATCAAGAACTCTTATATATGTGACCCCATAGGTCCAAATCTAAGTCGATAGTATAGGAATAAATTTTTGTGCCAATCAATATGACCATCTAGCAATGGTACCCGATGGTCGGATAGATCGAATGTGTGGAACAACATCCTTAGAACCCATATAAATATAGTTTTTGTATAATTCATCTTCTTGACCAAAATGCTCATGGGACACCTCAGAGTTTAATTGTCAACCCCGATTAGGTCATCCACACTATATTTCAAAATATCAAATCCATCTCATGGATTATCCTAGCCAAGGTTTTTGCTATATTGAAATATAATGATGCATTCTTCTCCAACTCTTAGACCGGTTAATCCCATCTTGATCACTCATCGACTTTGCAAGTACTTGACTGTGCCCAAAAACTTTTCATCACTAAATTAGAAATTCAGTTAGTCTAGTATCAAAGTATAGTGAGTTGCTTGCAAGCCACTATGGTGATCTCAGATCTAAGGGACACTTATACCTATATCCCATCAGAGCAATTCTCGATAGCAGAATGCTCTGGAGTTGGTCACATTCAATAATGATGTATCTGTATATCTCACTTATATATCATACTAGTATCTCCACACTTCTTGGTTAAGAGAACAACCAATCCATATGGCACACAATGACCTATGCTCGATAAACGCTATCGTTCTTATTAACAGCATATCATTTGATCGTGAATAGTTTAAGGACTAATCGATAAATCCTTTCTTTATCGAATCTAAATAGTCCTAAGAACTTCATCACAATAATGGAGTTCATTAGAAGATGTAGACTTTGTGATGAAAATGCTAAAAATATATTTTTTTTAATAATGGATCAATTACAATTTTAAGATGTTACAACCATCAATAGGCTGATGATTGGCTTTGGGACATATTTTCCAACACCTTCATCCCAAACCTCTCTAAGATCTTTCTGATGTAGCCTTTCTGAGATAAATGCAGCATCCTCTTGGCTCGATCTCTGAAGATTTTTATGCCTAAGATCTTTCTTGCAGGCCCTAAATCCTTCATTTCAAACTTCCGAGATAAGGCTGCCTTTAGTTCCTACACATTCTTACTCTTGCATGCTATAAGCATGTCATCTACATACAAGAGTACAAACATCCTAGACTCATCCTCCAAAGATTTAACATACACACAAAAGTCATACTCGCACATGAAAAGTCCAATGCTCCTCACATATGTGTCAAATCACTTGTACCATTATCTTAGCAATTGTTTCAGCCCGTATAATGATTTCTACAGCAAACAGAACTTTCCTTCTAGTCTTGGCTCTTGGAACCCTAGTGGCTGCTCCATATAAATGCTCTCCTCCAAATTCCCATGGAAGAATACCATCTTAACATCCATCTGCTCCAGCTCTAAGTCCCGAGCTGCCATAATGCTCAGCAACATTTTGATGGAAGTATGCCTGACGATAAGAGAAAATACTTCATTGAAATCGATGCCTTTCTTTTGGAAGTATCCCTTGGCCACTAACCGTGCCTTATACCTAACACCTCCTTGCTCTGAAGGTCCCTCTTTGCATTGGTAAACCCACTTGCAATCAATGGATTTTTTTCCTCCTGACAACTGCACCAAACGCCACATCTCATTCTTATGGAGAACCTGCATCTCCTCGGACATTGCTTGGACCTACCTCTATCTGTCTTGACTATCCATAGCCTCCTCATAGGTGTATGGGTCCCTATTTGCTATCATCAGGACATATAATAGTATATCTTCGAAGTCGTATCATTCCAATTGCCTAATGTTTCTTTTGGGCTTATGCAGTGCAACCCTGATATCAACCCTAGGTCCAGCTTGCTCCTACTGGATCTCCTAGCTTTCATTACCTATTTGAGCTCTCTCCACGTATGGAGACACCTCTAGTGTGTGCTCTATCTGAATACTAAGTCCTGCTGATACACCTGTAAGTGGTAAAATAGGGTAAGATGTTAACTATCCAGCACTGCCCTGCTCGACCTCCTGCTATATCTGCTGCTCCTGCATGCCATCTCATCTTTAGAGAACTAAATTTTCATCAAACATAACATCCCTATTAATGAAAACCTTCTACTCCAAGAGATCCTATAGTCGGTATCTCTTAACTCATCGTAGATATCCCAAGAACACCATATTCCATGATCTGGCATCCAACTTGCTCCGCTCACTAGCATCGATGTGCGCAAAAGTCGTGCACCCAAAAATCCTTAGATGGCTTAGCTCAATCTTCCTTCCAAACTATCTCTCCTTTGGAATACCATCATCTAACTTTGTATGAGATGATCAATTCACCAAATAATAGGCTGCATCCACTGTATCAATCTAGAACACCTTCGGAAGCCCTGCCTACAGCCTCATGCACCGTGCCTTTTCCAAAATGGTTTTGTTAATTCTTTCTGCCATCTCATTTTGTTGAGAAGTTTCTTTTATCGAGAAGTGCCATTTGATACCACACTCCTCATAAAAGTCTTAGAACTCTTTGCTGGTGTATTCTCTACCATTGTCTGACTGTAGACACATTAAGTTCTGACCTATCTCCTTCTCCAGCTTAGCTTTCCACACCTTGAACCTGGTGAAGACTTCTAATTTTTCCTTCATGAAGTAGACCCATACCTTTCTTGAGAAATCATCTATAAAGATCAAGAATTATCTCGCTCCATTTCTAACCAAAAATGGAGCCGACCCCTACACATCAGTGTGAACCAGTTCCAATGGAACAGCACTATGGGCTGAACTGATGGCAAACTATACTCTCTTTTATTTACTCATTTGGCATGGCTCATGTACCTCTGTAACACTCCATCTAGATCTAAAATCAGATCATGTTTGCTCTGCTCCTTCATCCTATGGTCACCCATGCAGCCTAGGTGGTAGTGCCATAACCGATAAGCCCTCTACTGATCCTGTGCTACTGCTGCTGCATCAGATTTTTCAGTCATCATAGATCCAACCAACTTGTAGAGGTTATTCTCCATCCTCCTGCCCCTTATCACCATCATAAAACCTTTGGAGATATTGAGATCTTCACTCCTGGTATGACTGTTGAAGCTGCAGCCGCTCTGCTCTTGATAGCTCAGTGACATGAGATATTTTTCAAATCTAGGACGTGCTTCATCTTTGTGAGAGTCCACACCATTCCATCAAACATCCTCACTCAGATGCTTCCAATATCAGTGACTCTACATGGGTGATCATCTTCAAGTGTCATACTCCCCTCACCAATCTTGGTGTATGAGACAAACCAAGACCAGTTTGGGATGTAGTGATGCGAATAGGCTGAATTCAGAGTCCATACATCTGTGTATCTTTTGTGACCATTTGATACAACCAAGAGATCATCCTCCAACTCACTATCAGTCCTTATACTCAGTGCATCAGATCCACTCTTTTTCTCTCATTTTGTTCTTCCATTGCAGGCAATCATGCCTGAAGTGCCCGATCTTGTTGCACTTGTAGCATCTAACTTCCTTTCTTTTCTTTCTCTTCTGGGACTTTGATCGTCCCTTTGACTTGCCTCTCTCCTTTGATCTTCTAGGTCTCTTCCCTACGGTCAAGCTCTCTTGGGGAACACCTTCCTTAGTCAACTTCTCTTGTTGTTCGTTGGGTTGCAATACTGAGACCATGTCTTCGTACTCTAGGGTCTCCTTACCATAGAGTAGCATCGTCACCAATGGATCATAGGATGAGGGCAATGAGCATAATAGAAGCAATGATTTATCTTCTTCCTCCATCTTCACTCCAATGTTTAGCAACTTATTGCACATCGGGTCAAATTTTTGGATGTGTCCCAAGACATCTCCGCCTTCCTACATCCGAAGGCTATATAGTCTCTTCTTCAACATCAACTTGTTGCATATATTCTTACCTATATACATGATTTGCAACTTCAACCACAAGCCTCTTGGGGTCCTCTCCTCTAAAACTGAATAGAGTGCCACATCTGACAAGCATCCTCTGATCACAGAGAAAGCCTTCTTTTTCAAAGAGATCCAGTGGCGATTTGACATCCCTTCAGGCTTTCTTCCAACACCTGATCCAATTCAGCTTAAATCAGAAGATCATCAACATGAACTTTTCACATGAAAAAATTTTCTTTCCCATCGAACTTCTCAAAATTCACCTTCACATTGCTTCCCTTGGCTAGATCCAAGCCAACAAAAAAATGCAACATAGATCCAAGAAATTTGAGAAATACCTTGATAGGACCTCGTTGAATTCACAGCACCTGAAGGTCTTCAACTTTTAGGCATCTTCTCCTCCTTCCGCATAATCTGGCTTTGATACCACTTATTATGAATTATTTCAAGACCTATGAAAACCCTTGTACCTTCTACCAACTCTGAGGAAATAAGTTGGAGATGATAGCAAGAAAGGTAAAGATCAGATGATAAGAAGATGAGATGGTGGCAGAGTGAGAAAGAGAGAAAGTTAGGGTTTAGGGAGAAAAGAGATTCAATTCATTCTCTTATCCATAATCTGCATATACAAGTATATATATAGACACCTTGACTCAACATAACTCAATCCTAAAAAACTTTTCTTGGCTAATCCATACATGAAAATACTCACCCAAGCCCATGTAAACCCATGTCTTGCATGCTCTAATCCCCTGGACTAAAGACCTAGCCCAATATGTGAATTAGCCACCTTAAGACCTCTAATACTAGGCCCTAAGATTCCTTGGATTAGATCCAATCCAAGATCAAACAAAAAACCTATCCAGATCTGCTCGCCACCGTCAAACTAGTTCGATCAGAAGTCGAGCCAGCTCGACTGCATCTCCTCGAACCATATCTTCTGTCTACCTGAGATAGTCAGCTCGAATACGAATCGAGCTGGCTTAATCTCAGATCGAGCTGGCTTGGCTGTGTATCCGAGCCAACCCGACTATGTGCCAGCCTCTTTATCTTTACTGATATATCTCTAGTCAATCCTAGCCTTCAGAAGCCACCACCTTGACTCCTTTATGGTCTCCCAAGACTTAGGAGCACCACACTTGTCCTTTCATCGACCCACGTAATGGTATAAAATTTGATCATTTATCTAACCTAGATATGATCTATGATTTTTAGAATAGTTCTAGATCTAGGATATTGATATAATCAATACCAACATATTTTTGTTCTTAGATTTATGTTTGCATCATGATATGTCATAGGTCCTAGATGTAGGGTTTAATGATTAAATCATATGCATTAGTAGATTAAATAGTTTAATCTACATCTTCCACTGTGTTAGATTTTTAAAAAGTTTTGAAATATATATAAGAAACCCTACATATTTTCCAACTATGGTATCGAAGCATCTAGGTTCTTTTTGTTAGATGTGTGCCCTGAAAGTCAAATTGACTGACACTTATAATACACATCTAAGGATAATTTTATAATTTTGACTATAAATTAATAGAATAATTATTTTCTATCATAGGGTGTATTTAAAAGTGTCTGTGATACATCCTTTGAGTTAATGGTAATGAAAATTTATATTTTTAAGAGTTGAAAATTTAAGACATGAATTTTTATAATTAACTCATAAACTGCTCTCGATCATAGGATTGTCATAAGGATGGTGATCGATTTGGAAGATTCATGTATGATCATTTTCTCAGGATAGATAAGTCTTGAGTCTATAGTGTGGAGGCACCAGAACGAGAGTACAGATACTCATTAGAGAATGAGGGCACTGAGCGTGACCACCTTGAGCAGTCATAAGAAAGTCTATCTTCTCACCGATGACTGGCTCGATGTTGCAGTTTTATGTCAGGTTCTTTGATCTGAAGTGCATCGATAGTTCATCTTGAGTGTGTTATAATTTGACGGCACCATAACTCAGTTTTCTAGCTATTCGAAACCCTGAGGTGTATGTTGGCTATAGTATGTTCATTGTAGAAACTGGATTGCACCAAGATGAGATCTATTAACCTCAATAGTGGAGGAGTAGTCCTATGATGATCATAAGATCGAGTTCTTAAGCCCATGGCCATGGTAATGTGATATAATGAAAAGAGTTTTTTATTTGGGTTTCGCATCAGACTCAAATCAAATGATTCATTCATATGATGGATGTTAGGTTTTGATGAGTTTACCTTAAATCCTAATCCTATCGAGAATCATGATAGTAGAATCGATTCATATAGATAGCTACACTAAGAGGTTTGCTTTCAATTCTGATTGATTGTCATCATATGCTGCTAGGTATCACTGGTGGATTTTGGAAGCAATTAGAATGATCCTTATTGCCTAGATGAGCAACCCAAGAGGGGGGGGGGGGTGAATTGGGTTTTGAAAAATTTAAATAGATGTGTGGTGATTAAAGATTAAATCCTAAGTGAATCAAATATGAGAGCAAATAGAAGACATAAGCTAGAGCACACACACAAGCAAGAGGATTTTATAGTGGTTCAGTGCACTTCCTGCACCTACATCCACTCTCCAAGCAAATACTTGGAAATTTCACTATAATCCCTTAAGATTATAGTCGAATAATTTTTTTGGGCTCACTATCCAATAACCCAGTTATTTTTTTCTAAGTTCACCAAGCACAATTCTTACAAGAATCAGATAAACCAATTTGAATAAACAAAAGGAGAGAAAAATCCCAAAACCCAAGTTTCAGCCCCTATTGAAATCAAATATACGAAAAGGGAAAAACAATGTTTCAACTCAAAAGACCCCTTCGAATAAGTAGAAGAGTTGTCCTTTTAGTTCATTGAATGCCTCTTTGAGTCGGTAGAGTTAATGTACTTGAGGATTCTTCAATACTTGAGAGAACAGACTGATTGAAGATGAGAATTTTCATTCAAGAACAGAGCGTGTTTTTATTTTCTCTCATTTTTCTTGGATTGATCATGAATAAGCCTTCTTTCTTTTATATCTACAGCATTCCCTCTCTTTTGGTGATGATTGGAGCTTAGAAAAAGATAAATCTAAATGTTGAAGAGCAGCAACTAGCCATTGGAGTCGAAAAAATCTGATCTGAAATGCCCTATCAAAAAATTATCATCGAGTCTCGAGACCTCTCGATTTGTCTCGAGATGTCTTGCCAAGTTGCAGAGCCTCTTGGTTTGAACACGAGAGCCCTTGCCTCCAGTCTCATGAAAAATCATCTTTCTGAAAAAAATGGCTTGCCTGAGATTGAGACCTCTCGGTCCTGAACAAGACGTGTCACGAGGACTGCAAGATCTCTCAAAAATCTTGCAAGACCTCTCGCTCTCAGGGCATAAAAACTGGATCTCTATTGCCTGAGATTGAGAGCTCTTGAGATTCTCTCGAGATCTCTTGAAACCATGCTAGAACAACACTTGGGGCATACCAGTTCACTCGAGAGCTCTCGAAAAAATTTTGAGATGTCTCGATGACTGCTCCAAGATGATTTTGAGAGAATTTTTGCTCTATACAAGAGGATTTGAATTTTGATTGATTTTTACTTAATGTCTTTCTTATTTTGGTCAAAGAGCTCTCTTTCTTCTGACATTGGAATATTTAAAATAAAATATATTAGTAATTATTTGCTTTAATATTTGGTCATCATTAAAATCGTTTAGGAGGTCCAACAATCTCCTCCTTTTTGATGGTGACAAAATATTAAGCAATCCATAAAATGATTATAAGAAATATGAATGTCATGAACTAATGAATGCAAAGTTTTTGTGCTAAAGCTCCCCCTTAATGTATGATCTCATGAAATGAATAAGATTTGAATAATCATTCTCCCCCATAATATATTCTCTTATGAAATGAATAATATGAAATGAATAAGATTTGCATTTGATCAATTCAAACAATTCATTTTCTAAAAAGTCTTCTTTTTTGTATTTTAGTTTGAATTGATTATACATTTACATATTTTTCTTCAATTCAAATAATTCATTTTCTAAAAAGTCTCCTTTTTTGTATTTTAGTTTGAATTGATCATACATTTGCATATTTTTCATTAATATTTCTCCTCCTTTTTGTCATCATCAAAATCACAACAATGAAAGGATCATAAAAAGGTTAAAGAAGGCAAGAATATAAAATGGATTGATTCCATTTCAAGATTTAATACTACATAGTTAGAGGTATATGTTGGTTTATAAAAGATGAATCTCATACCAACATACCTAAATTAAAAGTTAAAACAAAAGAGAAACTAGACCTAGTCCTCATCAGAGAGAATCTCAGATGAAGATTTGGGTCTAGTTGAGGACAAGTGAGGAGCAGGTCTAGGAGATGGTGATGGTCTAGAAGAAGATGATGGTCCAAAAGAAGAAGAAGTTTGACTCAAAATCTGCTGTAGAGTGCAAATAAGGACTTCAGCTGTGGTGCACTAAATAGTGATATTCTCTTCAAGTCTTTGTGCAATCCCGATGTTGTCGGATAGGAGTAGTTTAATTTAAGCTGATGTTTTATGCTGCTCCTTCTTCAAAATTTCTAACCTTAGAGATAGTCCACTAATTTATTGACTAAGCATTTCTATTTGATCCTCAGCGGATATTCTTTGCTCTTCAATGCTTACTAAAAGTTGATGCCTAACACTGGATAGTATATCCATAAACATTTCAAATACTTTCTGAACTACTTCTTCTATCATCCTTTCAACTAATAGATCTTGATCAAAAGCTAGGGGAGGTGCTAGAGCAAGACAAGGAGGCACCTGAGGAGAGTGTGAAGATCTTGGTGTAGTGAAGGAGGATCCAACAGACGGTGATGGTGGAGGAGGTGGAGATCTATGTTCTGAAGGAAAAATTCTAATTTCCGAATCAGGTTCGTTCAGATCTGATTGGATCAAGAGAGATATTTAAAAATTTTTCTTTTGAATATAGATTAGATCTGAGATATTTTAGATCTAATTTTATAGATCTAATAAAATAAAATTAAATAAAATTAAATTTAATTTAATTTTATACCTTTTGTTGGGTAATCAGATTATCTTATGATGATTCTGCTGATTGCCTAAAGTTCTGAATCTAGCCATGCAAGTGCCTGGCCTCTACCAATATTCACTCAGGCTGGATCTAGAGATCTTCTCCTTCTTTATCACCTCTCTAAATATTAGATCTGGATTTGATTTGGAGGATCTTCAAAACTCCTTTTGAAGATCTGAAATCGTCTCATGCAGCAGTGTTGTCTTCTTCCTTTTTCATCACCTTTCTCTTGCCTTGATCGCATCAAACTGGAGCCCAAATCTCCTTGGGCATGGAGAGGAGAGAGAGGACTAGAATATGGCATGAAGGAGGGAGAGGGGAAGCCTTGGGGCATGGGCTAAGGGAGAACTACTTTAAAGCTTGGCGTAGATAGGGTTTATATAGACCCTGTTGCGCCATGCAGTGCCACATCATCCCGACCAATCACGTTGCTTCATATAATTAGATCTAAATCCGATTAGTGGGATGACATCACCTGATCTAATTAGATGAGAGCCCCCTCAAATCATCTTTAGGTGGTGTCGAGACTGGTCAAAGCTGAGTCTTAGGTGCCTACCTAAGTTGATTCCAAGAAGCAACCTGGAGTCCCATCCGTATGGGACTCCAAGAATCCCTATCCATGGGCGCATGCCTCCCTAGGCATGCACCCCCTCCTTCCCAATTTTTAGCAAGGGAATAAGCCCCTATCTGCTCTCCTATGAGTGCATGACACATGGATAGATGTCTAAGTGTCAAAGGTTAATGTTTGACTAAAGTCAAAAGACAAGAATTAGTAGATGACGGAAAATGACAGGTGTTGTCATAAATTTATCTCATAAATTAAGACAATTCTTCTCTGATCTGGACAAGCTCCAGTCAAATCAAGTAAAGTACCTGATGAGACAAACATATTGGTCGGTGAGATAACTTTATATAGTGAAGGAGATTTGCCATCATTGCTAGCAGATTTCCTTGACTAATTTTTATTCAAATCAATTCATATAATGATGAATCAATGAAACCTATCAAATCAATTCTCTATGCATTTTATGAGTTAATAATGATTATTCATGTCTTAAATTTTCAACTCTTGAAAATATGAATTATCATTACCATTAACTCAAAGGATGTATCACAGACACTAAATACACATATGTGATAGAAAATAACCCATTTTATTGATTATAGTCAAAATTATAATTTTGCCCCTAGAAGTGTATTACAAGTGTCAGCCAATTCTGGCTTCTAGGGCACATATATCTAACAATCTCCCGCTTGTCCTAAAGCCAATTGGCTACAAGTCTAAGTCCCATCTTCTCAAGGTGGGCTTCGATCTTCTGCTGGCCCAACGGCTTTGTAAGTGGGTCTGCCACATTATCTGTGGAGTTGACTCTCTTGACCTCGACGTAACCCTTCTCGAGGTAATCGCGGATGAGGTGGTATCGCCGCTCAATGTGCTTGGATTTCTGGTGAGACCTCGGCTCCTTAGCAAGGGCTATGGCGCCATTGTTGTCGCAGTATAGAGGAATGGCATCTGATGGCATTACTCCAATTTCTGCAGCAAACTTCTTGTACCAGAATGCTTCCTTCGCAGCCTTCTGATGCAGCGATATATTCTGCTTCCATGGTGGAATCTGCTATCATGGTTTGCTTGGAACTCTTCCAGCTGACAGCACCACCATTGCACACAAACAGACTCCCAGATGTCGACTTTCGATCATCTATATCGGACATGAAATCCGAGTCTGTGTATCCCTGGACTTGGAGTTCTCCATTACCAAAGACCAACATCATATCCTTAGTTCTTCTTCAAGTACTTAAGGATACATTTCACAGAAGTCCAGTGTTCTTCACCTGGATTTGACTGATATCTGCTTGTGACACTCACAGCATGGGCTATATCAGGTCGTGTACATAGCATGGCATACATGAGGCTCCCTATTGCAGAAGCATAAGGGATCTTGCTCATGCATTCTATTTCCTCAGGTGTGCTAGGGCACATCTTCTTGGAAAGATGAATACCATGTCTGAAGGGTATTAATCCCCTCTTAGAGTTTTCCATACTAAACCTCTTTAGTACTTTCTCTATGTACATCTTCTGTGAAAGTCCTAGCATCCTATTCGGTCTATCCCTATAGACCTTAATTCCTAGAATAAAGGATGCTTCACCTAGGTCTTTCATGGAGAATTCCTTGGACAACCATAATTTGACTGATGTCAATCATGGGAATATCATTCCCAATAAGGAGGATGTCATCCACGTACAATACGAGGAAGACAACAGCGCTCCCACTGACCTTTTTGAAAACACATGGTTCCTCTTCATTTTTGATGAAACCAAACTTTTTGATCACATCATTGAAATGAGTGTTCCAGCTCCGAGATGCTTGCTTAAGTCCATATATGGACCTTTGCAGCTTGCAAACCTTGTGATCAGTATCACTGGATGTGAAACCTAGCGGCTGTTCCATATAGATATCTTCCTCAAGATATCCATTTAAGAATGCCGTTTTCACGTCCATTTGCCATATTTCATAATCGAAATAGGCTGCAATGGCAAGCAATGTGCGGATGGATTTTAGCATAGCCACTGGGAAAAGGTATCCTGATAGTCAATGCCTTCGCGTTGACTATAACCTTTTGCCACTAGTCTAGCCTTGAATGTCTCCACATTCCCATCTGCACCAATCTTTCTCTTGAAGATCCATTTACACCCAATAGGTACTATACCTTCTGGTGGATCTACCAAGGTCCAGACTTGGTTTGAGTGCATCGAGTCAATTTCTGACTTGCATTGCCTCTAGCCATTTCTCGGAGTCGATATCTGATATCGCCTCGTTGTAGGTTTTGGGATCATCACCATGAGCACCATTACCTACGAGGAAATATTTCCTCTACTTTCCTCTGAAATAATACCTAAGTATCTTTCAGGGGGATGGAAAAACTCTTTCCGATCTACGAGGTGGAGGAGGTAGTGTTCTTATTGGCTCAACCTGATTTGGTTCCAATTGGTCCTTAGCTCATTGTACTTGTGAGACTTTCTCATCAAGCTTAATCTGCTTTCCAATGCCGCTATCTTGAATAAACTATTTTTCAAGAAAGATGGCATGTCGACTCACAATCACATTGTGGTCTTCTGGAATGTAGAAATAGTATCCTAATGACTCTTTAGGATATCCTATGAATCGAGCTCTAAAGGACCTAAACTCTAACTTGTCCGCTTGTTGTCTTTTGACATGAGCCGGACAACCCCAAATTCTGAGATGACTCAGACTTGGTTTCTTACCGTGCCATATCTCATACGGTGTGGTAGGAACGGTTTTAGAAGGAACCCTATTCAGTAGATAATATTGAAGTTAACAATGAGTGTCCCCAAAGAAAATCAGGGAAGGTCTGTGAAGCTCATCATGGATCGGACCATATCCTAATAGAGTCCGATTTCTCCATTCTGAAAATTCCCGTTGAGTTGAGGTGTTCCTGGTGGAGTCCATTGAGAGACTATGCCATTTTTCTTGAGATAGTCTAGGAATTTCTGGCTAAGGTATTCACCTCCTCGATCTGATCGAAGAACCTTAATGGGTTTTTCAGTTTGTTTTTCTACTTCATGTCTGAATTCTTTGAACTTTTCAAAAGCTTCAGACTTGTGTCTCATAAGATACACATACCCATACCTAGATAGATCATCGGTAAAGGTAATGAAGTAGACAAAATTGCCTCTAGCCGGCACATCAAATGGGCCGCACACATCAGTATGTACTAGGGCAAGGAAGATCTGTGGCCCTTTCCCCATGTCCTACAAAAGGGAGTTTAGTCATTTTGCCTTGAAGACAAGATTCACAAAGTTGGATATGACTCGAAAGTCAATGGACTCAATAGCCCATTTTTCTCCAATTTGTTAATCCTATCTTCTGCTATATGACCTAAGTCTTAGGTGCCATAGATACCTATCGTTTGGACTATCCCTAGGTCATTTTTGGCATTCATATTTTGCTCGATAGTTAAAAATAGGATACATCAATATGTAGCTGATAAAGACCATTGAGGAAACCATTTGCAATTTTATTTCTTTCATAAAGAATTTACAATGGTCCTTAAAGAAGGTAATCACATAGCCTTCTAGTGCTAAGGCATGAAATAGAAATCAAATTCCTGCTTAGCTGCAGGCACATAATAACAGTCTTTTCAAAACTAAGTCTAAACCAGATGGTAAGTCGAAGAGGGTATGTTCCCACGGCCACTGCAGCAACTCTTGCTCCATTTTCGATGCGTAGGATCATGTCTCACCATCCCTCAGCCTCCTGCTATCCTCAAGACCCTGCATAGAAGTGCACAGATGAGCACTAGAACCAAGAGTCAAGCACCCAACTGGATGCAGAAGAAACCGTAAGGTTAGACTCAATAACGAGCATACCTCCAGAAGGACCTGCCTTCTTCTTGTTCTTCAGGGTGGCCAGGTAAGTAGGGCAGTTTTCGCTTCCAATGGCCGTCATGCTGTTGCAATGGAAATACTTTTCTTTATCAGTCGGCCTTCTTCTTCAGCTCTGCCTTTTTTCTTCTTTCCTCCTTCCACCTTCTGCTTTTTCACAGACTTCTTTTTCTTTCCAAAAGACTTTCTTCTTGGAAGAAGTCCATTCCATAGCAAGAACTGAGCCTTTAGAACCTTTCATAGAAAGCTCAGCGGTAACCAGCATGTTCATTAAGTTTCGGCCAAGGAATTTTGAAGTTTATGCATATGGTAAGTTCATGATGAATTGCCCATATGCATCAGTCAAGGATTGTAGAATTATATCATTCTGCAGATCCAAGTTCAACTTCACTCCTAGCTTTTCAAGCTCTTCTAAGTTCTTGATCATCATCAGACAATGATCTTGGACTGACTGCCCATCATGCATCTTAGCCTTAAAAAGTCATTTAGTGACTTGATACTTGGCTGCGCGACTCTGTTCACCAAACATCTCTTATAGGTGAGCCAACATTTGATGGGCAGTCCTGACATCTTCATGTTGGTGCTGAAGTTCATTAGACATCGCCCAACATGTGACATCTTCATGTTGGTGCTGAAGTTCATTAGACATCGAGCCCAACATGTAGCATCTGGCCTTGTTATCTTCGTTCGTCTACTTTTCAAGAGACGCTCTCTATTCAGCGGATGGATGAGTTGGTAAGGTCGGAGGATCCTAGTCCAATACATGAGTTAACTTCTCAAAATCCAAAATAATTTTGAAGTTTCGAAGCCAATCCTTGTAATTAGGTTCAGTCAGTCTATGGGTGTCCAGGATACGTGCTAGTGGGTTGGATGCAGACATTTTTCTGTAGAGAGTCAAAGATTTCTAGTTAGATATTATAATTAAGACTTGACCAATTTATTTAAAAGTTTTATTTTTAAACAAATTAGCTTCCACTATTTTCTTGGATCCCTACACTTCCTCTGTAGAGATGCAAAAATCTCCATGATTAATGATTTCTAGTGGGTGGTGCGGTCCCACCAACTGACTCATCACCTCACCTAATAGTTATTGGTGATGGGTTAGCCAATGAGTGAACAACTCTTGTTCAATGATTCTCTAATCATGGTGCACCCAAACTTGGTCTCTAATTCATGAATCTCACCGTACCCAAAATATTGATCCACTCCTTAGTTAAGTCAGACCCACCATTTGCACAGATTGGATTCCTAATTGAGTCTCTCACCGTATCCAAAATATTGAGCCCAAATCCATCCTCCAGCCCATAGCATCCAATGCCTAATAGACATGGTTGCATCTTTTCGGTGCAACTGAACCACTGTAACCAGTCGAGAATAATCAACCCTGGAAAGGGCCCACACATCTACAATGGTGGAAGACCTTAGACTTAATCTTTTTTTAGAAAGATTTGATTTAGGTCTCATTAAACTAGACTTGACATAGTCATAACCATTATGACTAACCTAGTGGCATGGGTTAGCTCGGATTATTGACCACCTCAGATCAGAACTGAGCTAACATATATGGCCAGGTAAGTGAGACTGATGGAAGGGATATGCCATTAACTCGACAAGAATGCATTTGAGTAAGTAGCTCTCAATTAAAAACTAATCGGTCGTATCTGCCAAACTTACCTTAGACACTAAATTATTGAGCCAGAACCAATTAGGTTAGCCTACAATCCAGACTCTAACCACTAAGCCTAATTAGATCTTAGCTTGATCGATCATTCATGTGACTCGATCTTGACCCAAACTTAATCCTATTAGGCTAGTCAATTTAAGCATTGTTGATCCCATCTAACCAAGTCTTGATTCAATTTGATCAACCGCTTAGACCTAATTGAGCTACCCAAGCCTGAACCCAATTTTATGAATATGTCTTAGACCTGAAATTCTCAATTTTAGACCTAACAAATATTTCATAATCTTAATTCTTAACTAAGTTCAAGGTTCACAAACAAAACATGTAAATAAAATCCTATGGTTTCAGGATCTAGGGTTTTGTAGAAAGTAAGTTCTTGATTTCTGATTAAGGATGAACGTGCAGCACCCCTATACATCATAAGAACATCCCATTAAATGGAAGGAGAGGGCATTTAAACCCTACTTTATTCTTATGATCGGACGGTCAAAGGGAATGTCTTAATCAGAAATATAAATCTACAAAACTAGTTAGATCTCCATCATATATCTCATATATAAAAATTGATCTAAATTTATACATGTTTTGCATACATCTCATATATCATATCATGCATATTTTTAGATCTAAATTATCTCATAATTCATCTAAAAAATTAAATTTAAATTGATCACATCAAAATAAATTCTAATCTAGATAATTACGTAGAACTATTCTACAACTAGTCTAAACATGCATTTATCATATCTCATATGATCCAAAAATTAAATAATTTTATTTATAATTTTTTTATCTTATTATAATTTTTATAATATCAAAAATAGTAAATAAATAGATCTAAAATTATAACTTAATCAAATTTAATTATAAACATGCAAGACTATGTATAGAACAATTCTATTTTACAACTAGTCATGCATCTTGTAAAACTTAGATCTATATTATTTAATTTTAATTTTTTTAATTTTAAATCTAATCACATCTCATGTGATATATGAAATCATCTAATTATTAGACAAAATTAAAATAAAATTAGATCTAAATAATTTATTAGAACCTGGCTCTGATATCAGTTGAAGGGGAAATCCTAATTTCCCGGGTTAGGTTCGTTCAGATCTGATTGGATCAAGAGAGATATTTCAAAAATTTTTATTTTAAATCAAGATTAAATTTGAGATATTTTAGATATAATTTTATAAATCTAATAATATAAAATAAAAAAAATAAATTTGATTTAATTTTGTAGCTTTTGTTGGGTAATCAGATTACCCTGTGATGATCATGCTGATTGCTTGAAGTTCTGGATCTAGCCACACAAGCGCTTGGCCTCTACCGGTATCCACTTAGGCTGAATCTAGAGATCTTCTTCTTTTTTATCACCTCTCCAAATATCAGATCTAGATCTAATTTGGAGGATCTTCAAAACTCCTTTTGAAGATCTGGAATCATCTCTTGCAGCAATGCTGCCTTCTTCCTTTCTCATCACCTTTCTCTTGCCTGGATCACATCAAACTAGAGCCCAAATCTCCTTGGGTGTGGAGAGGAGAGAGAGGACTAGAAGATGGCATGGAGGAGGGAGAGGGGCAACCTTAGGGCATGGGCTAAGGGAGAACTACTTTAAAGCTTGGTGCAGATAGGGTTTATATAGACCCTGCTGTGCCATGCAGTGCCACATCATCCTGACCAATCATGTTGCTTTATGCAATCAGATCTAAATTTGATTGGTGGGATGACATCAGCTAATTCAATCAGATGAGATCCCCCTCAAATCATCCTTAGGTGGTGCCAAGACTGGTCAAAGTTGAGTCTTAGGCGCCTACCTAAGTTGATTCCAAGAAGCAACCTAAAGTCCCATCCGTATGGGACTCCAGGCGTCCCTTCCATGGGCGCACGCCTCCCAAGGCATGCACCTCATTCTTTCCAATTTCTAGTAAGGGGACAAGCCCCTATTTGCTCTCCTATGGATGCATGACACATGGGTCAAAGGTCAATGTTTGACCAAAATCAAAAGACAAGAATTAGCAGGTGATGGAAAATGGTAGGTGTTATTTCAAATTTATCTCATAAATTAAGATAATCCTTTTCTAATCTGGACAAGCTCTAGTCAGACCAAGTAAAGGTACTTGAGTGAGCACAAATATATTTGGCTCAATCGAGATAACTTTTAATGATAGTAGAAGGAGAATGTTAGGCTCAATCGTGTGATAGCATGATTTTCTTGAATCTAATTGAATCTTATTCAAATCAATTGAACTAGATTAGTCCAATTGATGATATCCAGATCCAAACTCTTATTTATGTGACCCAGTTAGGTTCAATTCTATATGATAATGGGATATGTCATGATCTCTATCATCGACATCATCAAAATACCTGCCGATGGATCGGAACTTATTCTAATTCATACAACTAGAATAATCGATCATCCAAATCATTCTAATTACTTCCAAAATCTACCAGTGACACCTAGCAGTACATGGTGGCAATCCATCAAAATTGAAAATGAACCTCTTGGTGTAGCTACCTGTGTGATTAAGTTCTTCTATCTTGAGCCCCGATCAGATTAGGGTTAAGGTGAACTCGTCAAACCCTAATTTCTGTCATATGTTTTAATCATTCGATTCAAGTTCGATGTGAAAATATTAATAGAAACTCTTTCTATTATTTCACTCTGCCATGGCCATGGGCTTAAGGACTTGAGTCTCATGATCATCATAGGGCTGCTCCTCATCCACCGAGGTAGATAGATTTTCTCTTGATGCAATCCAATTCCTACAATGAACATGCTGTAGCCAACATACACCTCAGGATTCTGAATGGCTAGGAGATCGAGTCATGGTGTAGTCAAACTATAACACCCTTAAGGAAACTACTGATGCACCTTAGATCAAAGAATCAGACACACCACTGCAGCTTTGAGCCAGTCATCGACGAGAAGGTAGACTTTCTTATGACTGCTTGAGGTGGTCACACTTGGTGCCCTCGTTCTCTAACGTGTACTTATACTCTCACTCCGATGTCTCTATATGGTATACTCAAGACTCATCTACTATAAAGAAGTGATTGTACACCAACCTTCTGAATCACTCACCATCCTCATGATGATCTTACGGTCAGGAGCATTTTATGAGTTAATAATAAAAATTTTTATCTTAAATTTTTAACTTTTGAAAATAAGAATATGATTACCATTAACTCAAGAAATGTATCACAGACACTAAATACATATTTATGATAGAAAATAATTTATTTTATTATTTATAGTCAAATATATAATTTTATCTCTAGAAGAATATTACAAGTGTCAGCCAATTCTGGCTTCTAGGGCACACATATCTAACATGTTCTTCAGGCTCTATTGCAGCACATTCATCTACCTTTACCCATTTATCATCCTTCTTTACAAATTTCATCCGATTCGATGTTTCCTCATTGATTAGTCTGTGTGAGCTAGCTTTTTAAAATCTTCATCTTCTAGATTAACATGAAAGTCCTTGAAGATTAAGGTAAAAATTATTCCATAGGGTAAACATGCTTTGCTCTTGTTGGCTGTATCCTTTAGTTGTTGTAGCATGAGAGAGGAAAAGCTTATGGGAGTTCTAGTCACCATAAAGAACATGACTCTAAGTTTTCTTTTTTCAATCCAATCATGTCTTCCAACTTTAGGAAAAATAATATGATTGATAAAGGACAACAGTAATCTCATTTCAACTAAAAGAAGATGTGAAATAAGTTGAAAATTTTCATCAACCTCTTTCCTTTCTAAGACACACTTAAGGGCTTCAGTTTTATCAAATAAGTTTAGGTTACTGATCCCAGCCCTAGGCACTTCAAGGAGCCGCCCTATTTTTCTCTCATCTAAAGAAATATGCACTCCTTTCACAACAGATTCCACCTTCGACCCATGCTCAAAATTAATGTGGTCAAAAATTCCCTTATTAAGTTTGGATAAATGTTTACCTCTAGGGTACAGAGTTTTTTCCAATCTTGCTACTGGATATAGGATTCAATATGGAAGTGCTCCCGATCAAGGTAAGCAATGTCCATGCAGTGGCCTATTGGAATTATCCTAGTAGCAACGTAAAGTCGAGCATGAGATGATGAAACAGATGGAGATGATTGAGCCATGTCGCTCTATCATTTAGCCATAGCTTCATTCGATGGCGTGATGGAGGGTCTTTGAGCGGCGAGCAATCTCTTCTTTGGAGTCATTGGGGGCCAAGGTTTGAAGGGAATGGACAAGAGAGGATGATTTGATGAGTTTTTGAGGAAAGGAGGAGAGTTTTAGAGAGAATGGAGGAGAGATCTCGAATGAGTGGAATGAAAGAATGGAATAGGAGACCTCTCGTAGACTGATTTTAAAAAGAGGGCTCGCACGAATCGAGAGCTCTCATCTTAATGATGAGACATCTTGAAAACAACGAGAGCTCTTGCATTTAGCTTGAGAGGCCTCGAAATCCAGTCGAGAGATCTCATGAAAAACCCGTGACTTCTCGAGCATGGGGGAAAAAAATCAGAATATGGGAAGAATTTCAAGCTGATTTTTCTTCAATTTTTAGGATGGGAAAAGGGGTGTTAGAAATGATGGAAGGAGGTCAAAAATTATCCAATAAATTTAAGATTAAGCATTATTAAAGAGGATCACAAATACCAAGTTCACCACAGATTTTTGAGAATCTATATTGATTTATAGGTTTTGTAAAAATGTCAGCTAGTTGATTTTCAGTTGTGACAAATTCAAGCACAATGTTATTATTTTGTACATGATCTCTAATGAAGTGACATCAAATTTCAATGTGTTTAGTTTTTGAATGTTGAATGAGATTTTTTGTCAGATTTATGGCACTAGTGTTGTCACATCTAATAGGAATTTTATTTTGCTTAATTCCAAAGTCTTCAAGTTGCTACTTGATCCAAAGTATTTGAGCACAGCAACTTCCCGTGCAACATATTCGACCTCAACCATTGATAGTGCTACAGAGTTTTGCTTTTTGCTATACCAAGAGATCAAGTTCAATCCTAAAAATTGGCAAGTGCCACTAGTACTCTTTCTATCAATTCTACATCCTCCATAGTCTGCATCTATGTGTCCAATCAATTCAATGGAGGATTGTTTTGATTACCAAAATTCTAAGTTATGTGTATAAATTAAATATCTAAAAAATCTCTTAATAGCTAGTAAGTGTGATTCTTTAGGGTTAGATTGAAATCTTGCACACATGCATACACTAAATAGTATATCAGGTCCACTTGCAGTTAAATAAAGTAGGTATCCTATCATACCTCTATAAAGCTTTTCATTCACATTCTTACCATTCTCATCTTTATCAAGTTTGCATGAGGGGCTCATGGGAGTGCCGATTTCTTTTCTATTTACCATGCCAAACTTTTTTAGCATCTCCTTGATGTACTTTGTTTGGCTGATGAAGATGCCTTCCTTTGATTGTTTGATTTGTAGTCCAAGGAAGAAGTACAATTCCGCCATCATGCTCATTTTGAATTCGCCCAAGATCAACTTAGCAAACTCTTGATAAAGAATTTTATTAGTAGCTTCGAATAAGATGTCATCCACATATATTTGAACCACAAGAAGGTCATTATTTTTTTTTAAAAAAAAATAGAGTGGTCTCAACACTTCCTCTAATAAAATTATTATATAGTAAAAATTTGCTCAATCTTTCATACCATGCTCTAGGTGCTTGCTTAAGTCCATAAAGAGCTTTGTTTAATTTATACACATGGTTGGGAAGTGAGTGATTTTCAAAATTAGGAGGTTGTTCTACAAAAACTTCTTCAGCAATATAACCATTCAAAAAGGCACTTTTCACATCCATTTGAAATAGTTTAAAATTCATATAACAAGCAAAAGCAAGTAATAATCTAATTACCTCTAATCTTGGTACAGGTGCATATATTTCATCAAAGTCAATTTCTTCTTCTTGATTATATCCCTTAGCAACTAGTCTAGCTTTATTTCTTATAACATTACCATGTTCATCCAATTTATTCCTAAATACCTATTTTGTGCTGATTATTGGATGGTCAATGGGTCTGTTTGCAAGAGTCCATACATTATTTCTTTCAAATTGGTTTAGTTCATCTTGCATGGTTAGCATTCAATTAGGGTCTTGTTTAGCTTCTTCTATGTTTTTAGGTTTTATTTGAGAAATAAATGCAAGGTAATCAAATATATCCTTAAAAAAGAATCTAGTTCTTATCCCTTACGAAAGATCACCTAATATCAATTGTTTTGGATGATTATGTACATACCTCCACTCCTTGGGTAGATCCCTATGATCATCGGTTGCTTCATTCTCACCATCATGGCTTTGTTCCAAGATTATTGTAGATTTGTCTTTGTCTTGAACATTATTATCCTTCAAGTTTAGGTCCTTCATTCCATCTTTGAGAATTTCTGTATCATCATAAAAAATATTTTCCTTTCTCGAAGATTGGTTGTTAGCTTCATCAAAAATGATATGAATAGATTCTTCAACAATCAAAGAGTGTTTGCTGAAAACTCTATATGCTTTGCTAGATGTAGAATATCTGAGGAATATACCCTCATCTGCCTTAGCATCAAATTTACCTAGATTATCTTTACCATTATTATGAATAAAATATTTGCAACCAAAAATATGAAAATAATTAATGCTAGGTCTTTTTCCTTTCCAAAGCTAATAAGGGGTTTTCTTTAAAATTGGACGAATAGAAACTCTATTTAGGATGTAACATGCTGTGTTAATGGCTTCAACCCAAAAATATTTGGATAGATTTTCTTCACACAATATGGTATGGGCCATATCAACTAAGGTTCTATTCTTTCTTTCAATAACTCCATTTTGTTAAGGGGTTCTAGGTGTAGAAAAATTATGTTCAATGTCATGTTCATTGTAAAATTCTTCAAAGTGTTTATTTTTAAATTCTGTGCCATGATCACTATAGATACATACCATAGTAGAGTTCTTTTCACTTGTAATTTTCTTGTAAAACTTTGAAAACATTGAAAATGCTTCATCTTTGTCAGCTAAAAACAAAACTCAAGTGAAACGAGAATAATCATCGATAATTACTAGACTATATTTCTTTCCTCCTAGGCTTGTGGTCCTAGTAGGTCCAAACAAGTCCATATGAATTAATTCAAGGGGCCTAGAAGTTGAAATTATATTTTTGGATTTGAAACTCCTCCTAGTTTGTTTTCCAAATTGGCAAGCTCACAAACATGATCAATTTTGAAATCTAGTTTTGGTAGCCCCTTAACTAAGTCCTTATTACGCAATTTATAAAGAGTATGCATGCTAGCATGACCTAACCTATGGTGCCAAAGCCAACTAGTTTTCTTTATATTAGCATTCGTTGCAACTAGGCATTGGCCACTCTTCATGGCAATTTCATCAAGGTTTACCATATAGATGTTGCCATGCCTAAATTCAATGAATTTTAAACTGTCATCAAAGGAACTAGATACTTTGCATAAAGAAGATTCAAAAGAAACTTTAAAATCTTTATCACAAAGTTGACTAATACTAAGCAAGTTATGTTTTAAGTTATCAACTAACAATACGTTATCTATAAAAGTGGTAGGAGTAATCTAAATTTTACCATAGCCAATAATTTTGGCTTTGTCGTTATTGCCAAAGGTGACTACTCTTCCATCCTTTCTTTCAAGGATGATGAATTATTGCTTATCACCCAACATATATCTTGAGCAGCCGCTATCTAAGTACCACTTTCTTTTTGATCCTTGGGCTGCAAGGCATTCCAGCACAAATAATCAAGTGATGGTTTTAGGTATCCAAGTCTTCTTGGATCCTTTAGGATTAGTAGACATGGTTTCTTTTGGAATCCAAATCTTTTTAATAGTTTTTTCATTGAACTTAGAAGTATTACATTCAAATGCTTTGTATCCTACCTTTTTACATCTAAAGCAGATGATGTGAGAGGTGCCAATTGAAGTGTGTGCAGTGAAGAAATTCTTTAAAAATTTAGTTTTATCTTTAGGTTTATATCCTAGTCCATCTTTATCATAGACTCCTCTTTGATTATTTAAGATCATTTGCAGTTTTTCTGAACTATAAGTGAATTTATCAACTAAAGGCCTTAATTTTTCCAATTCATCCTTTAGAATTTTGTTCTCTTCTTTTAATTTGTTGTTGCCACTAATTACCCTTCCTTTTCCTTCAAAAGTGTTTGAGTCATTTTCTTAAGACTTTTATTTTTTATGCTAATCTTTTTAAAATCTTTCATTAAGTCATAAAAAGCATCTTGAAGTTCATCAAAGGTAAAATCTGAATCAAGAGTGGAGGACACCTCATCATCTTGTGCCATGAAACATAAGTTTGCTTCATTTTGGTCTTCTTCCTCTGAGCTTGACTCATCACTATCGCTCCAAGTTGCTATCATGATTTTTTTTTTTGTTCGTTTTGGCCCTTTCTTCAACTGTTGACATTCAACCCTAAAATATCTTGGCCTTTTGCATTCATAGCAAGTGGGCTGATCCTTTGCTTTTTTTTTTCTTTCTCCCTACTGGCTTCTCCTCTAATGAAGCTCCTCTTCTTAAATTCTTGTCTTTTTATTTCCATAAATTTCTTGAATTTTTTGATCACTAGGGCCATGTCTTCATGGTTTTCTTCACTGGTGGATAGATCATCTCCTTCTTCAGCAACCGTGGATTTCAGCACTATTGTTTTCTTCTTCTTATTGTCTTCCTCATTATGCTGACTCATGGCTAGCTCATGTTTCATCAAGGATCTAATGAGCTCCTCTAAAGGTAACATGTTCAGATCTTTTGCCTCCTGGATGGCTACTACCTTGGCTTCTCATGTCCTAGACAAAGACTTGAGAATTTTTCTCATCAATTCACTATTAGTGTAAACTTTACCTAAACTTTTTAAGCCATTTATGATATCAGTGAATCTTGTGCACATGCTAGTGATGGATTTAGTGGGGTTCATTTTAAACAACTCATATTGGTGAACTAGCATGTTAATTTTAGTTTCTTTTACTTGATTTGTTCCTTCATGTGTGACCTTAAGCCTATCCCAAATTTTCTTTGCTGAATTGCAAGAAAAGATTCGATTAGACTCGTTAGCATTAAGTGTACAATAATGTACATTCATTGCCTTGGCATTTAATTGGACAAATTTTTTATCTATTTCATCCCAATCCTTCTTCAGATTAGGAGTGGATGTGACATTGACAATGGTTATGAGAGTGTGTGCACCATTGACAATGACACTCCATATGTCATAGTCAAGGGCTTGAATGAAAATGTGCATGCGAGCTTTCCAATAGGTATAGTTAGATCCATTGAAAAGAGGTGGCCTATTTATGGATTGCCCTTCGACAAGTGAACCTCCTAGTTGGGTTGACATGATCTTTATCTTTAGTTAATAAAATCAACAATTAGCAAAGAACTAAGGCTCTGATACGAATTGTTGCCTAGATGAACAACCCAAGAAGGGGGGTGGGGGTGAATTGGGTTTTAACAAATATGTATGGTGATTAAAGATTAAATTCTGAGTGAATCAAATGTGAGAGCAAATAGAAGACACAAGCTAGAGCACACACACAAGCAAGAGGATTTTATAGTGGTTCAGTGTACTTCCAACATCTATGTCCATTTTTCAAGCAAACTCTTAGAAATTTCACTATAATCCCTCAAGATTACAATCGGATAGTTTTTTTGGGCTCACTATCCAATAATCAAGTTGATTTTTTCTTAGGTTCATCAACCACAACCCTTACAAGAATCAGATAAACCAATCTGAATAAACAAAAGAAGAGAAAAACTCCAAAATCCAAGTTTCATCCCCTACTGAAATCAAATACACGAAAAGAAGAAAGAAAATATTTCAACTCAAAAGGCCTCTTTGAATGAGTAAAAGAGTTATCCTTGTAGTTCATTGAAAGCCTCTTTGAATCCATGGAATTAATGCACTTAAGGATTTTTCAATGCTTGAGATAATAGATTAATTGAAGATGGGGATTTTCGTTCAAGAACAGAACATGTTTTTTTTTCCTTATTTTTCTTGAATTGATCATGAATAAGCCTTCTTTCTTTTATATCTACAGCATTTTCTCTCTTTTGGTGATGATTGGAGCTCTAAAAAAATGAAATCTGAATGTTAGAGAGCAGCAACTAGCCATTGGAGTCCAAAAAATCTAATCTAAAATGCCCCATCAAAAAGTTATAGCTGAGCCTCGAGACCTCTCGGTTTGACTCGAGATATCTGGCCAAGTTATGGGGCCTCTCAGTTTGAATAGGAGAGCTCTCGCCTTCAATCTCATGAAAAATCATCTTAATGAAAAAAATGGCTTACCTAAGATCGAGACCTCTCGATTCTAAATGAGACATCTCATGGGGACCATGAGACCTTTAGAGAATCCAATGGACCACTCACTCTCAAGGCGCAGAAACTGGGTTTCTGTCGTCTGAGATCAAGATCTCTCAAGATTCTCTCGAGATCTCTTGAAACTATGCCAAAACAGTGCTTGAGGCGTGCCAGTCCACTCTAGAGCTCTTAAAAAATTTTTAAGACATCTCAAAGATTGCTCCAAGCTGATTTTGAGAAAATTTTTGCTACGTATAAGGAGATTTGAATTTTGATTGATTTCCACTTAATATCTTCTTTATTTTGGTCAAAGTGCTCTCTTTCTTCTGACATTGAAATACTTAAAAAAAATATATTAGTAATCATTTGCTTTAATATTTGATCATCATCAAAATTACTTAGGAGGTTCAACAATCCTGATGATCGATCATTCTAATTGTATGAATCAAAAAAGTTTTGATAGAGATCAAAACTCAAGGAAGAATCCATTATGCACCAAACTTCCTTTCCTTCTCCCTACCTATTTTGTATGGCATTATATGAAATATTTGGGGTGGCAAATTTGATGTGAGTTGGTATAAAAAAATTATCAAGAAATCATAGACAAATCAAGCAATTGGTTGCTTGATTGATTGGAACACTAAGATGGCACAGGGCTCTATTTAGGAGACCCTACGCCCTAGGCTTTCATATGCTCTATTCTCCATGCCCCAAGTCCCCATGGGCAGCCATCCCCTTTTTCTCCATGCCCCTCCTCTTTTTCTTCTCCACATCCAAAGGTTGGGCCAAGGTTCTAAGAGAAGGTCCATAGAAATTGGCGCGAAGGTTTCAAGGAAAGAGACGACGTTCGTGAGAGAAGCACGCTGCCTTCATTAGTTGATTCGAAGGCTTTATAAATTAGATTTAGATCTAATTTTTGGCAATCAGAACTAGAAGGAGAGCACCTCCAAATCTAGCCTAATAGAGGCCTAGCATGTGCATGGATTAATCTAGTACCTCGAGCTTCCACATATCATCGACAGGATAATCAATTACCCAATTATGTTCAAAGTTAATATTTGATTTAATTTTTATTTTTAGATTTAATATTAGATTATTAAAATTAGATCAAAAAACTCTCTGATTTGATTAGACTCTATAGAAAAATTTTTAAAATATATTTTACAAATCTGGTTAGATCAAATCAATCCAATGGCGGAAAAAGTAGTTTTTCCTTCAACTGGTATTAAAGCTATGTTACTAGTTCTTCAGATCTATTTTAGATCTAATTTTTTTTATAATCTATGATATGATATTAAAATTTTAGATGTCACATCACATGTGATGAGATCTAATATAAAAAGTTTTAAAAATTTTAGATTCATATTAATTTTGCATGAGATGCAAATCTTGACTAGGTTTAGAATTATTCTATGAGTAGTCTAGTGCTAATTTTCTTTTTGATATGATTAAATTTTTTTTGAGATCTTTATGCCTCTATTTTTAGATGTTATAAATGTTATAATCACATCTGAAAATAGAAAATAAAATTTTTAATTTTTATATGAGATAGGAATGAAGCATGCCTAGACTAATTGTAGAATAGTTCTATGATTTAGCAAGAATATATTTTATTTTGATATGATCAATATAAAATTTATTTTTTAGATATTATATGTGATGTATCAGATCTAAAACCATATATTTAGAATTTAATGATTGATACATTAGATGTATACAGAATGTGCATATTTAGATCATGACTTTATATGAGATATATTGTAGATTTATTGTTTTGTAGTGTAGTAATTATTTCTGATTAAGACGTTCCCCTTAGCTATTCGATCATAAAAGCTGTTGATGCGAAAATTCATCTCGAGGTTAGGTTGGCTGGAGTTGTGTGGTGGCGGCAAGTTGACAGTAATGGAATGGAGGCGATCATACCAGTAAGAGAAGTCCTCGATCGGAGTTAGCTCTGGTGGGGATCCTCCGATACTCAAGTCAATTTTTTGTTCAACAGAAGAAAGAAGATGAGCATTTGGGAGAGAAGAATTTATGTACCTTGGGGTCCCTCTTTTTCTCCTTTTATAGAAGGGTCCAGAGTTTGTTAGGATGGGTTGTAGGTTGTTAGTCATGACAGAGCAGTGAGTTGTCAGAGATATTTTATTTATCCACTAGAATATTTTCAACAATCGTGCTAGGTAGTGTCCCCTCATGGCATGTGGGAGGGGAGAACCATCTCCTAATTATATGAGTTGACAAGCTAGAGTCAAAAGTGGGGACCTCAACTCTTTAATTTGGACTTCAGCCTTTTCAAGTTTGGCTTGAATTAGGACCTCAACCTCAGCCTTCAATAACCTTCAATTCAACCTTTAGAAGACCTTGGCTTCCACCCCTTGATAACATCAAGTTCGACCTAAGATAGGAGCTCGATCTCAGCCTTATGAAGACTTTCAATCAGTCCATATTGTGACCCAGGCCTTCATCTTTTGATGATTTTGAGTTTGCTTGAAATAGGACCTCGACCTTAGCCTTTTGAAGTGAAGGGAAATCCTGATTTCCCGGTCCAGGTTCGTCCAGATCTGATCAGATCAAGAGATATATTTCAAAAATTTTTTTCTTGATCCCAATTAGATCTTGATATGTTTCAGATCTGATTCTTATTATTTTAATAAATAAAATAAAATAAGATAAATTAAATCAAATTTAATTTACCTAATTTGGGTAATCCTATTACCCTGTAGATGATCCTGATTGCAGCGGAAGGTTCTGGATCTAACCATGCAAGCACCTGGCCTCTACCGGTATCCACTCAGATTGGATCTGGAGATCCTCTTTTTCTCTATCATGTCTCCAAAAATCAGATCTGGATCTGATCTGGAGGATCTTCAAAACTCCTTTTGAAGATCAGCAATCGTCCTTTGCAGTAGTGCAGCCTTCTTCTTTTGATCGCCTTTCTTTTGATCTGGAACACACCAACCAAAATCCAAAACTCTTTTGGACGTGGAGAGGAGAAGGAGAAGAAGTTTGGCATGGAGGAAGAGGGGAGAGGCAGCCTTGGGGCGTGGGAAATTCTATTTCAATTGCATTCTTAATCTGAGTTGGGCGCAGGGTCTTATTTATAGACTAAGCGTGATCCAACTCCTCTTCCTTCCCAACCAATCACAACCCTTTGTGAAATCAGATCTAAATCTGATTGGTGGGAATAGAGTCCCCTGGATTCCTCCTTAGAGGGCGCCTAAGACCAGTCAAAGTTGGTTCTTAGGAGAACTCTAATTGGAATCCAAAAAGGAGGATGGAGTCCTTGTCCAACAAGGACTCCTAGGCGCCTCCAACTTGGGCACACGCCAAGGGTGGCGTGCGCCCTCCTCCTTGCCAGGTTCTGGCAGGGGGACAGGCCCCCACCAGCTCTCCAATAGGTGCATGACATGTGGTCAAAAGTCAAAGTGTCAATGGTCAACATTTGACCAGTCAAAGGTAGACTTTTGACCAAAGTCAAAGGAACAAGAAATGGCAGGTGACCAAAAATGGCAGGTAATGTCTTACAAAATAAGACAACCTTTTCTGACTTGGACAACCTCCAGTCAGACCATATGAAGGCCTCTGATTGAGCACAAACTCCTTTGGCTCAGTCAGGACAACTTATTTATGATAGTAAAAGAAGAACGTTAGGTTCAATCGAGTGCTAGCACGATTTCCTTGAACCTAATTGAATCTCATTCAGATCAATTGAACTAGATCAGTTCAATTGATGATCACCAGATTCAAACCCTTGTTTGTGTGACCCAGTTAGGTTCAGTTCTGTATGGTAATGGGATATGTCATGATCTCTATCATCGACATCATCGAAACTCCTTTCGATGGATCAGAACTCTTCTGATTCGAACAGCTAGAATGATCGATCATCTAAATCATTCTAATTGCTCCCAAAATCCACCAGTGACACCTAGCAGTATATGGTGGCAACCCATCAGAGCTGAATGCGAACCTCTTGGTGCAGCTACCTGTGTGATTAAGTTCTTCTATCTTGAGCCCCGATCAGATTAGGGTTAAGGTGAACTCGTCAAACCCTAGTCTCTGTCATATGATGTAATCATTCGATTCAAGTCCAATGTGAAAATCTAAATAGAAACTCTTTCTATTATTTCACTCTGCCATGGCCATGGGCTTCTGGACTTGATTCTCATGATCATCATAGGGCTGCTCCTCTACCACCGAGGTAGATAGATTCCATCTTGATGCAATCCAGTTCCTACAATGAACATGCTATAGCCAACATACACCTCAGGGTTCCATATGGCTAGGAGACCGAGTAATGGTGTAGTCAAACTATAACACCCTCAAGGTGAACTGCCGATGCACCTCAGGTCAAAGAACCAGACACACTACTGCAGCATCGAGTCAGTCATTGACGAGAAGGTAGACTCCCTAATGACTACTCGAGGTGGTCACGCTCAGTGCCCTCGTTCTCTAACGAGTACCTGTACTCTCGCTCCGGTGTCTCCACACCGTAGACTCAAGACTCATCTACTAAAGAGAAGCGATTGTACACCAACCTTCCGGATCAATCACCATCCTCGTGATGATCCTATGGTCGGGAGCATTTTATGAGTTAATAATGATTATTCATGTCTTAAATTTTCAACTCTTGAAAATATGAATTATCATTACCATTAACTCAAAGGATGTATCACAGACACTAAATACACATATGTGATAGAAAATAACCCATTTTATTGATTATAGTCAAAATTATAATTTTGCCCCTAGAAGTGTATTACAAGTGTCAGCCAATTCTGGCTTCTAGGGCACATATATCTAACAATCTCCCGCTTGTCCTAAAGCCAATTGGCTACAAGTCTAAGTCCCATCTTCTCAAGGTGGGCTTCGATCTTCTGCTGGCCCAACGGCTTTGTAAGTGGGTCTGCCACATTATCTGTGGAGTTGACTCTCTTGACCTCGACGTAACCTTCTCGAGGTAATCGCGGATGAGGTGGTATCACCGTTTGCTGGAACTCTTCCAGCACAACCATTGAGCCAGATGTCGACTTTCGATCATCTATATCGGACATGAAGTCCGAGTCTGTGTATCCCTGGACTTGGAGTTCTCCATTACCAAAGACCAACATCATATCCTTAGTTCTTCTCAAGTACTTAAGGATACATTTCACAGAAGTCCAGTGTTCTTCACCTGGATTTGACTGATATCTGCTTGTGACACTCACAGCATGGGCTATATCAGGTCGTGTACATAGCATGGCATACATGAGGCTCCCTATTGCAGAAGCATAAGGGATCTTGCTCATGCGTTCTATTTCCTCAGGTGTGCTGGGGCACATCTTCTTGGAA
>QRFJ01000143.1:158867-280490 GCA_006176705.1 Cocos nucifera | reverse complement strand
CCACCCCCAGTTTGCAATGCCGCTCGGTCCTTTGGAACCCCCGGGGTTGGGATTGCCAGGATGCCCCGCCGGCGTGTTGGGGGGCGCCACTGCCTCGCACGGGCGGGCCGGCGGGGGATTCGGGACCCCGCTGCACAGGTCCCGAGCGCCATGCCCGCGGGACGCGCATCCCGGCACCCGCCCGTTTGCAATGCCGCTCGGTCCTTTGGAACCCCCGGGGTGGGGCTTGCCGGGATGCCCCGCCGGGGTGGTAGGGGGCGCCTCTGTCGCACGGCAGAGGCCAGCCCTCGGGCGCGCCGCGGTCGTGCTGATCCCCTCCGCCCCGCCGCGGCGGCCGTTCACCCGCGGTCCGCCCGCCCGTGCGCAGCGGCAGGGCGGCCCGGGATTTGGGTCCCCACAGCGCAGGTCCCGAGCCCATTGCACACGGGACGCGCATCCCGCCACCAGCCCGTTCGCAATGCCGCTCGGTCCATTGGAACCCCCGGGGTGGGGCTTGCCGGGATGCCCCCCGGGGTGGTAGGGGGCGCCTCTGTCGCAGGGCCGAGGCCCGCCCTCGGGCGCACCGCGGACGTGCGCGCAGCCCGCCGCCCCCCGCACCCCCAATTTGCAATGCCGCTCGGTCATTTGGAACCCCCGGGGTTGGGATTGCCGGGACGCCCCGTCGGGGTGTTGGGGGGCGCCACTGCCGCGCACGGGCGGGTCGACGGGGGATTCGGGACCCCGCTGCACAGGTCCGGAGCGCCATGCCCACGGGACGCGCATCCCGGCACCCGCCCGTTTGCAATGCCGCTCGGTCCGTTGGAACCCCCGGGGTGGGGCTTGCCGGGATGCCCCCCCGGGGTGGTAGGGGGCGCCTCTGTCGCAGGGCCGAGGCCCGCCCTCGGGCGCACGGACGTGCGCGCAGCCCGCCGCCCCCCCACCCCCGGTTTGCAATGCCGCTCGGTCCTTTGGAACCCCCGGGGTTGGGATTGCCAGGATGCCCCGCCGGGGTGTTGGGGGGCGCCACTGCCTCGCACGGGCGGGCCGGCGGGGGATTCGGGACCCCGCTGCACAGGTCCCGAGCGCCATGCCCACGGGACGCGCATCCCGGCACCCGCCCGTTTGCAATGCCGCTCGGTCCTTTGGAACCCCCGGGGTGGGACTTGCCGGGATGCCCCGCCGGGGTGGTAGGGGGCGCCTCTGTCGCACGGCAGAGGCCAGCCCTCGGGCGCGCCGCGGACGTGCTGCTCCCCTCCGCCCCACCGCGGTGCCTCCGTGCCCGCTGCCGGCCCATGCCTGCGCCGGGCGGCCCGAGATTCGGGTCCCCGCTGCGCGGGTCCCGAGAGCCTTGCCCACGGGACGCGCATCCCGGCACCCTCCCGTCTGCAATGCCGCTCGGCCCCATGGAACCCCCGGGGTGGGACTTGCCGGGATGCCCCTCCGGGGTGGTAGGGGCCGCCGCAGCCGCGCGGCCCAGGCCCGCCCGCCGGCGCCCTGCGGACGTGCATGCGGTAGGGCATCAGGGAATGAGCGCGGCGGCAGGGAATGAACGCAGCGGCCTTGCCCGGGATTCGGGCCCCCACTGCGCAGGTCCCGGGCGCCTCGCCCACGGGATGCGCATCCCGGCACCCGCCGGTTTGCAATGCCGCTCGGTCCTTTGGAACCCCCGGGGTTGGGATTGCCGGGACGCCCCGTCGGGGTGTTGGGGGGCGCCACTGCCGCGCACGGGCGGGCCGGCGGGGGATTCGGGACCCCGCTGCACAGGTCCGGAGCGCCATGCCCACGGGACGCGCATCCCGGCACCCGCCCGTTTGCAATGCCGCTCGGTCCGTTGGAACCCCCGGGGTGGGGCTTGCCGGGATGCCCCCCCGGGGTGGTAGGGGGCGCCTCTGTCGCAGGGCCGAGGCCCGCCCTCGGGTGCGGCACGGACGTGCGCGCAGCCCGCCGCCCCCACCCCCGTTTGCAATGCCGCTCGGTCCTTTGGAACCCCCGAGGTTGGGATTGCCAGGATGCCCCGCCGGGGTGTTGGGGGGCGCCACTGCCTCGCACGGGCGGGCCGGCGGGGGATTCGGGACCCCGCTGCACAGGTCCCGAGCGCCATGCCCACGGGACGCGCATCCCGGCACCCGCCCGTTTGCAAAGTTAGGGATATAAAAAGATCATTGAAAGGGCCTCTCTACTCCTTCTTTCTTAAATAATCAGATGTCTTCATCTATGTTAGGATGAGGTCTTCAGCACCATCTATTGACACGAAAATCAATCTTGAGGTTGGATGGCTAGAGTTGTAGGATGATGGCAAGTCGACGGCGATGGGATGGAGGCGACCATACCTACAAAAGAAATCCTCGATCGGAGTTAGCTCTGACGAAAATCCTTTGATGCTCAAGTCAATTTTTCATTCAATAGAAGAAAGAAGATGAGCATTTGGAGAGAAAAAAAATTATGTACCTTGGGGTCCCTCTTTTTTTCTTTTATAGAAGGGTCCAGAGTTGGCTAGGATGGGTTATGGATTGTTAGTCATGGAAGAGTAGTGAATTGTCAGGGATATATTTGCCTACTAGAATATTCCTAAAAATTATATCAGGTATTGTCCCCTCATGGCATGGGGGAGGAGGGATCCATCTCTTAATTATGTGAGTTGATGACTTGAAGTCAAGAGTGGGGACTTCAGTACTTGGGAACATCTTCAATTAGGACTTTGACCTTTCCAAGTTTGACCTAAAATAGGATCTCGACCTCAGCCTTTCGAAGACCTTCAATCTGCCTTTATTATGACTCTAGCTTTCCTCTTTTGGTGATTTCAAGCTCGACCAGAAATAGGACCTCAGCCATAGCCTTGTGAAGATCTTTAATCAGCCTATATTATGATCCAGGCCTTCATCCTTTGATGACTTTGAGTTCAGCCTGAAATAGGACCTTTGCCTTAGCCTTCCGAAGATCTTCAATCAGCCTACATCCTCATATTTTGGCATGCATAAAAGGTCTCCTAACAATAACCCCCTATTTCCGAGTTTGAGTCTTGATTTGGATGAAGGGAGTATACTAAATCACACTTGCCGAAGATATTCCTTTTTTTATCATTTAGACTTAGGATCTTTAGGATTTCTTATTAAAATTGTTTGAAGATCTTCAATTTTATCCTTCAGCATTTTTAGCTTAGATTTCTACTAACCTCTGCTTTCTAAGATCAGATTTCTGCACATGTTGACATTCTGAGCTTCGGATTTACTGTAGATCTTGATATTTAATCTCGGACCTAAAAATCAGAGGCCTGTACATCCCTCGTAAGGATCTTTATTTACGTCAGGATGAGATCCTTCTCTTATTCCTGACATGGTTGGCCTTTCATCCTTTTTTAGGACAAGGTCCTCCTCCTATCCCTAACAAAGTTTTAGGGGCACAAAAGGGCCATTGAAAGGGCCTCTCCCCTCCTCCTATCTTAAATAATCAGAGATCTTCTAGGAGCACAAAAGGGGCTATTGAAAGGGCCTCTCCCCTCCTATCTTAAACAACCAGAGGTCTTCTAGGAACACGAAAGAAATGTTGAAAGAACCTCTCCTCTCCTCTTGTATTAAATAATTGAAGATCTTCTAGGAGCGCAAAAAGACTATTGAAAGGACCTCTTCCCTTCTCCTATCTTAAATAACCAGAGGCCTTCTAGAGGCACAAAAGAACCATTGAAAGGACCTCTCCTCTCATCTTGTCTTAAATAATCAGAGGTCTTCATCATTCATGTCAGGATGAGGTCCTTCTCTTATTTCTGACATGGTCGACCTTCCTATCCTTCTATCAGGATGAGGTTCTCCTCCTATTTTTGATGGAGTTGGCCTTCCTTTGTTAGGACGAGGTCCTCCTCCTGTCCCTAACAAAGGTCATAGGGGCACAAAAGAATCGTTGAAAGTGCCTCTCCCCTCCTCCTATCTTAAATAACTAGATGTCTTCTTTGGTTCATTTTCTTATTAAGTCTGCTTTCTTGGCCTTAATTTTTTCATAGCTTGAATTTGGGTTTGATAGCTCGGCCTTGGTCGCGATTCTAACTTTGGCTCGACTGTGATTTTAACTTTAGCTTGATTATGATTTTAACTTTAGCTTATCCTTGATTTTGACCTTGGCTTGGCCTTGAATCTGACCTCAGCTTGGCTTAGGCTTTAACCTTGGATTGGTCTTTTGGTGAGCTTAGCTTATTGAGGTTGGATTTTTGTTGGCCTTTGATTTATATGATCTTTACCCTGGACTTGTTTTGCTTGCATCTCCAATCAGTCTAGATTCTAACTTCAACTTCAGCTTTTAATTTCTTGAACTTAGTCTTAATTGGCTTTGTTTTTAGCCATAATTTTGGCATCTTATAGCCCTGCAAGAAAGAAAAAGAAAAGAAAAATAATAATGGATAGAAGTTTGAAAGTCTTTTACCATGAGTTCTCTATTTGGGAGATCTCAGATTCTATTTGACCATCCTGATTCAGATCAAATTTCATCTTCTTCTGCTTTCTCTTCTTCTCTCTCTTTCCTTTTGTATTAACTTGGCTTCGGTGGATGAAATTTATAGGACTGAATGTCAAGGTTGTAGCATTTTGTGGGTGGCTCGGGGGTTGCTCCAAGTGAGCTCCGGCATAGTATGATACAAGATTCATATGGGAGGACTTCAAAAAAGGTCAAACGAATGCATGTGCAGGAAACTTCGATCACAGAGTGCATGAATCTCGATGCATGGGGGGACCTCGGCCATGTTGGGAGTGCTCAGGCCTTATGAGGATTTCGGCACCACATGCATGAGGACTTCATGGGCCGCTTGATGGTGAGTTCAGTTGCACTAGAGGTGCATAGACCTCGGCACCACTGCAGTAGGTTTGTCCACACTTGGATGCACAGGAAAGAGGGACGGTGTCATTGAGAGGACTTCAGTCATGCTTGGACATGCGGAGAAGGATTAGCAAGGGGAAAGAGGATTGGCCGACTGGTCTCTCCCTTTCTTCTCTTCTTATTCTTTCTTTTCCTTTCTTTCTCTTTTATTTATTTATTTATTTATTTTATGGAGATTGATGCCATTGAGATCGCTATGGAGGACCTCGGTGCCACTGCAGGCCACTGTGGTGGGTTTGAATGCACCTGGGTGTGGGGGAAGAAAGTTAGAGCCACTAGGATCAGGAGGGAGAAGAAGGTTGGAGCTATTATGGGCCACGCTCGGGAGCATGGGGGAGGAAAAGTTTGGCAATGCCATGATGGGTTTAGGCCATGCCTAGGACCATGGAAGAAGAAGATTAGCGATGCTGTGATTGGCTCCAGCTACCATTCGAAACTACGAAGAAGGGGATCGATGCGTGGGGAGGAGATTGGCTAGATCGGAGGTCATGCGATGAGCACGGGTGAGGGAGGAGATCTATGGGTGGAGAGGAGATTGGTCAGAGATGTGATGGGCACGAGCAAGAGAGGAGATCTGTGGGGGGTTGCTCGAGCTCAGCCTGGGAATGAGAAGATCAAAGAGTCGCCATGAGTTTGGAGGAGGTCGGAAGGGCACTATGGGTTTGAAGGAGGTCGGAGGGACATGGCAAGTTCAGAGGAGGCTGGAGGGACACGGCGAGTTTGGAGGAGGTCAAAGGGATGCGGCAAGTTCAAAGGAGGTCAAAGGGATGCGGCAAGTTTGGAGAAGGTCAAAGGGACATGACGAGTTTGGAGGAGGTCGAAGGGACATGGTGAGTTCAGAGGAGGCCGGTCGGACGACTGCGATGAGTGTGGGGGAGGTCGGTCGGATGTGTGGGGAGAGGGAAATCAATCAAAACCACAGAGGATCATGCCTGGGAGCATAGGGTATATTGGTCGGAGGAGCTTGAGCGTGGGCTTGGTGGAGGCCGGTCGTACGTGCGACAAGCGCGGGGAGGGCTGGCCGGACATCGGCTGGAGGCATAGGTGCTAGGGTGAGGCCCGCAGAAGCCGACCATGCTCCTCTTTCTCCTTTCTCTGTTTCTTCTTTTTTCATTCATTTTTTTTTGAGATGGGAGCTGAACACCCTTTCTTTCTTTTTTCTTCTTCCTCTCTTTTTTTTTTCTTGAGATGGGAACCGAACACCCTTTCTTTCTTTCTTCTTCTTCCTCTATTTTTTTTTCTTTTTTTTGATGAGGTTCACTATCAACAATCAAGTTTAATCGATCATTGGGATAGAGCTTGACAAGTATTTGAACTATATTATGTGATTTGTAGCCATTTTCCTTCCCTGGATACTTTCAACCATAGATATATCAAAAATTAGTCACATAGCTCAATCTTTAGAGAAACCCAACTTTAAATATAGAATAAATTGATAATCCTAAATGATTTTTGATGGTAAAAGAACTATTTTAATTATAATCATGCTTTTGAGTCCCTTAAGGAAATCTTCCATATCTCTGTAAACCATTACTATATTATAGTTACCGCTTTAGTTATAACCAAGATATGATAAATGTTGAAGTATCCTTGTCTGCCCTCTGTAAGTCAAAGTTTGAGCAGATCTACTAAGAGCTTTGAAGTGAGAAGAGCCATATGCAATTGTAGATAGTAGAACCAGGTGGTGCACAATAGTAGCTAAATTTTGGGATCTATATATTTCATTAGCAAAGCAATGTATGAAAAGCAATAAATAGTTGCAGCAGTATCTAAGAAAATTGCACATTCCTGCACGGCATAATTAAAGAACTAGGCACAGGGTCGAAGAATAAGGCAATTGCAGTTGAATGAATAATAATAGCTGGAGCACAAGAAGAAAGAAATAACATTCATTTTAGCTCTAAATAGAAATTAGCCCAGCCAGTAAGAAGCCTTTGTTCATGGACCTGACAGTAGCTTATTTGAGATAGGACAACCTTAGCTTGAAGAACGTAGCTCTGATCTAATCCAAATAGGTAAAATTTGTGATCTATGGGAGTAATGAATAGAAATAATATCTTAGTCCTACCATAACAACTGGTGGTCTAAACCCATCAGTATGATTGTTAAACTAATAAGAGCATGTTGCTTTATTAGATGATTCACAAATAAAATAGCTTGTAGCAGAAAATAGGTATCCAAATGAAGATGCAATAAGTATAACATGTAGGTTCATGCCAAAGTAACCGCCGACCCAAGAAAGCCTCTCTTCACTCTCCACTAATTTTTTTTTTATGATACCCTTCCATTTTTAATCTCTCTCGAAACCTTAGCCTCTCCATTTCATTTTGGATCTCAGAGGTTTTCTTTATTTTGCCCTGTATATTGGAGTGCAAATGAAGATCCCCCTTCTAATGCTCGATTCTATCTAGAACTCAAGAGAATGGATGAAAAATCAAGAATATAATATGACTAAAAAAATATTTGCATAATAATATTTCTTATCTGGATCTTGTGACGTCTTTGCTAGTTCGGATCATCGTTGTTATGATCTTCTTTTTTGTCTAGATCCTCTCTTCGACTAAGATTTCTTTCTTATTTAGAGCCCTCTAGTTTGAGCATGGATGGGATCTATTGAAGATGGATGCCAAATCTCATCGGCATTGAAACAACGTGATGGAGCTTTCCTTACTAGATACTTATTTCTTTCCATAAACAGGCTCAAAGCCCTTCCTCTAGCACCATCTATTGACACAAAAATCCATCTCGAGGTTGGGTTGGTTGGAGTTGTGTGGTGGTGGCAAGCTAGCTGTGATGGAATGGAGGTGACCGTACCTACAAGAGAAGTCCTCGATCGAAGTTAGCTCCGATGGGGACCATCCAATGCTCAAGTCAGTTTTTCATTCAATAGAAAGAAGAAGATGAGCATTTGAGAGAAAAAAAATTGCATACCTTGGGATTCCTTTTTTTCCCCCTTTTATAGAAGGGTCCAGAGTTTGTTAGGATGGATTGTGGATTGTTAGTCATGGGAGAGCAGTGAGTTATCAAAGATATTTTGTTTGCCTACTAGAATATTCTCAAGAATTGTGTTAGGTATTATCCTCTCATGGCATGTGGGAGGGAAGAACCATCTCTTAATTATATGAGTTGACAACCTAGAGTCAAGAGTGGGGACTTCAGCTCTTCAATTAGAATTTTAGTCTTTTCAAGTTCGGTCTGAATTAGGACCTCGGCCTTAGCCTTCAATGATCTTCAATTCAACCTTCAAAAGTCCTTGACTTCCACCTCTTGATAACATCAAGTTCGGCTTTAGATAGGACCTCAGCCTCAGCCTTGTGAAGATCTTCAATCAGCCCATATTGTGACCCAGACCTTCATATCTTGGTGACTTCGAGTTTGGCTTGAAATAGGATCTCGGCCTAAGCTTTTCGAAGACCTTCAAGCCCATATTGTCACTTCGGCTTCCATCTTTTGGTAACTTCAAGTTTGGCTTGAGATAGGACCTCGGCCTCAGCCTTCTGAAGACCTTCAATCAGCCTACATTGTGACCCAGGCCTTTATCCCTTGATGATCTCAAGCTCAGCCTAAAATAGGGCCTCGGCCATAGTCTTCTGAAGATCTTAAATTAGGCTACATTATGACCTAGGCCTTCATCTTTTGATGAGCCCAAGCTCAGCCTAAAATAGGACCTCGACCATAGCCTTCTGAAGACCTTCAATCAGCCTACATTATGACCTAGGCCTTCATCTTCTGATGAGCTCAAGCTCGGCTTGAAATAGGACCTTGGCCACAGCCTTCCGAAGATCTTCAATCAATTTGCATTATGATCCAGGCCTTCATTCCTTGATGACCTCAAGCTTGGCCTGAAATAGGACCTCAACCATAGTCTTTTGAAGATCTTCAATTAGACTACATTATGACCCAGGCCTTCATCTTTTGATGAGCTCAAGCTAGGCCTGAAATAAGACCTCGACCACAACCTTTTGAAGACCTTCAATTAGCTTACATTATGACCCAGGCCTTCACCTTCTGATGAGCTCAAGCTCGGTCTAAAATAGGACCTCAGCCATAGCCTTCCAAAGATCTTCAATCATCAAGCTCGGCCTGAAATAGGATCTCAGCTTTAGCCTTCTGAATACCTTCAATTAGCCCATATTATCACTTCAGCTTTCATCTTTTGATGACTTAAAGTTTGGGTTAAGATAGGACATTAGCCTCAACCTTCTGAAGTCCTTCAGTTAACCCATATTATCTTTTTAGCTTTCTTCTTTCGGTGACTTCAAGCTTGGCTTGAGATCAGATCTCGACCTCAACCTTCTGAAGATCTTCAATCAGCTTGCATTGTGATCCAAGCATTCATTCCTTGATGACCTCAAGCTCGATCTGAAATAGAACTTCGACCATAATCTTTCGAAGACCTTCAATTAGCCTACATTATGACCCAGGCCTTCATCTTTTGATGAGCTCAAGCTCGACCTGAAATAGGACCTCGGCCACAGCCTTCCAAAGATCTTCAATTAGCCTACATTGCGATCCAGGCCTTCATCTTTTGATGAACTCAAGTTCGGCCTAAAATAGGACCTTGGCCATAGCCTTCTAAAGACCTTCAATCCTCAAGCTTGGCCAAAAATAGGACCTCGGCCTCAGCCTTCTGAAGACCTTTAATTAGCCCATATTATCACTTTGGCTTTCATCTTTTGGTGACTTCATGTTTGGCTTGAAATAGGACGTCGACCTCAATCTTCTGAAGACCTTCAATCAGCTTGCATTTTGACTCAGGACTTCATCTTTTGGTGAGCTCAAGCTCGGCCTGAAATAGGACCTCTGCCACAACCTTCTAAAGTCCTTCAATCAGCCTACATTTTCATATCTTTGATAGGCATAAAAGTCCCCTGATAAGAGAAAAGTCAGGTTTAATGACCCTCTCCTCCCATTTGATGGAGTGCTCTTATGGCGTGTACGGATGCTATGCATTCGTCCTTAATTAAAAATCAAAAATTTACTTTTTTGTAAAATTTTAAATCCTGAAATCCTAAAGTTTTTGCATGTTTCTGGTTTTGAACCCAAACTTAATTATGAATTAAGATTATGAAACTAATTAGGCCTAAAATTATGAAATTTAAGATCTAAGATACCTTTATAAATTTAGGTTTGGGCTTGGATAGCTCAATTAGGTCTAGCGGTTGATCAAACCAAATCAAGAATTGGTTAGATGGGATCAAAGAAAGCTTAGATTTGACTAGCCTAATAGGATTAAGTCTGGATCAAGGTTGAATCACATTATGATATGACTCGATCATGTTAAGACCTGATTTGGCTTCATGGTTTGAGCCTGGATTGTAAGCTAACCCAATTGATTTTGATTTGATAATTTAGTATCTAAGGTAAGTCTGACAGATACGACTGACTATTTTTTAATTAGGAGCTACTCGACTTAAATGCATTCTTATCAAGTTAATGGCATATCCCTTCTATCGGTCTTACTTACTTGGCCATTTATGTCAATTCAGTTCTGATTAGAGGTGGCTAACAATTCAAGCCAACCCATGCCACTAGGTTAGTCATAACTATTATGACTAAATCAAGTCTAGTTTAAAGAGACCTAAGTCAAATCTTTCTAAAAAAATATTTAGTCTAAGATCTTCCATCATTATAGATGTGCGGGCCCTTCTCGGGATTGATTGTTCTTAACTGGATATAGTGGTTTAGTTGCACCGAAAAGATGCAACCATGTCTATTAGACATTTGAAGCTATGGATTGGAGGATGGATTGGGCTCAATATTCTGGATACGGTGAGAGACCCAATTAAAAATTCGATTCATTCAAATGGTGGGTCTAACTTAACTAAGGAATGGAGCAATATTTCGGGCACGTTGAGCTTCATGAATTAGAGATCAGATTTAGGTGCATCATGATTAGAAAATCATTAGACAAGTGTTATCCACTCATCGATTGATCCATCACCAATAATTGTTAGGTGAGGTGGTGAACCAGTCGATGGGACCGCACCATCCACTAAAAATCATTGATCATGAAGATTTTTGTATATCTACCAAGAGAGTGTAGGGATTCGTATAAATAATGGGAGCTTAATTTATTTAAAAATAAAACTCCTAAATAAATTGGTTAGGTCTAATTACAAAATCTATCTAAAAACTTTGACTCTCTACAAGAAAATATCTCCATCCAACCCACTAGCCCATATCTTAGACACCCATAGACTGACCGGATCTAACTACAAGGATTGGCTCCGAAACTTCAAAATTATTTTGGATTCTAAGAAGTTGACTCATGTATTGGAACAGGATCCTTCCACTTTACCAGCCCATCCATCTGCTGAATAGAAAGCATCTCTAAATAAGTAGATGAATGAAGATAACAAAGTTAGGTATTATATGTTGGGCTTGATGTTTGATGAGCTCTAGCACCAACCTGAAGACATAAAGACTAGCCGCCAAATATTGGCTCACCTACAAGAGTTGTTTGGTGAACAGAGTCACATAGCCAAATATTAAGTTATTAAGAGACTTTTTAAAGCTCAAATGCATGATGGACAGTCTGTCCAAGATCATTGTCTGATGATGATTAAGGACATAGAGGAGCTTGAGAAGCTCAATGTTAAGTTGGATAAGGATCTGCAGATCAATATAATTCTGCAATCTTTGACTGAAGCATATGGGTAGTTCATCATGAACTACCATATGCATAAACTTCAAAATACCTTGGCTAAACTTATGAACATGCTGGTTAATGCTGAGCTTTCTATGAAAGGTTCAAAGGGCTCAATGCTTGCTGTGGAGTGGACTTCTTCCAAAAGAAAGTCTTTCGAAAAGAAGAAGAAGACTACAAAGAAGCAGAAGATAGAAGGTGGGAAGAAGAAGAAGGCCATCGACAAAAGAAAGTATTTCCATTGTAATTCTAGTGGCCATTGGAAGCAGAACTGCCCTTTATACCTGGCCACCTTGAAGAACAAGAAGAAGGTAGGTCCTTCTGGAGGTATGCTCATGATTGAATATAACTTAACAATTTCTTCTGCATCCAATTAGGTGCTTGACTCTAGATCTAGTGCTCATTTGTGCACATCTATATAGGGTTTTGAGGAGAGCAGGAGGCTGAAGGATGGTGAGATGATCCTGTACATCGAAAATGAAGCAAGAGTTGCGATTGTGATCATGGGAACCTACCTTTTTTGACTATCATCTGGTTTAGATTTGATTCTCGAAGACTGTTATTTTGTTCCTACAACAAGCAAGAATTTGATTTCTATTTTTTGTTTAGCACATGAAGGTTATATTATTAACTTTCTTAAGGACCACTATACTATTTTTTTTGAAAGAAATAAAATTACAAGTGGATTCTTAATTAATATCTCTATCAGTTGCATATTGATGTATTTATGTTAAATGTTGAGCAAAACGTGAATGCCGTAGGACTAAAGCAACATAGGGATAGTCTAAATGATTAGTATCTATGGCACCTTAGGCTAGGTCATATAACGAAAGATAGGGTTAACAAATTGGAGAAATCCAAACTATTGAGTCCATTGACTTTCGAGTCATATCTGATTTATAAATCATGCCTTCATGGCAAAATGACCAAGCTCCCTTTTGTAGGACATGGGGAAAGGGCCACAGACCTTCTTACCCTGGTATACATAGATGTGTGCGGCCATTTGATGTGCCGGCTAAAGAAAACTATATCTACTTCATCATCTTTATCGATGATCTCTCGGTATGGGTATGTGTATTTGATGTGACACAAGTCTGAAGCCTTTGAAAAGTTCAAAAAATTTAGACATGAAGTAGAAAGGAAAACTAAAAAATCTATTAAGATTTTTCGATCAGATCGAGGAGGTGAATACCTTAGTTAAAAATTTCTAGACTATCTTAAGAAAAATAGCATGGTCTCTTAATAGACTCTACCTAAAATGCCTAAACTCAATGAGATTTCAGAATGGAGGAACTGAATTCTATTAGATATGGTCCGATCTATGATGAGCATCATAGACTTTCTTGATTTTTTTTAGGAACATAGTCTAATGATCATAATTTACTTACTGAATAGGATTTCTTCTAAAATTATTCTTACCACACCGTATGAGATATGGCATGATTAGAAATTAAGTTTGAGTCATCTCAAAATTTGGGATTGTCCATCTCATGTCAAAAGATAGCAGGCAGACAAGTTAGAGTCTATGTCCTTCAGAGCTCATTTTATAGGATATTCTAAAGAGTCATTAGGATATTATTTCTATCTTTCAAAAGATCACAATATGATTATGAGTCCACATACCATCTTCCTTGAAAAATAATTTATTCAAAATGGTAGCATCGAGAGATAGATAAGGCTCGAGGAGAAAGTCTCCCAAGAGCAACTAGCTAAGAAATCTATAAAATCTAATCAGATTGAGCCAGTCTAATCACAACCTCCTCCACCTCATAGATCAAAAAGGATTTTCCATCCTTCTGAAAGATACTTAGAAATTATTTCAGAAGATGGAGAGAAAATGTTCCTCATGGGAAATGGAATTCATGGTGATGATCCCAAAACCTATGATGAGACGATATCAGATATTGACTCTGAGAAATGATTAGAGGCAATGAAGTCAGAGATTGACTCAATATGATCGAACCAAGTCTAGATCTTAGTAGATCCATCTGAAGGTATTGTACCTATTGGATGTAAATAAATCTACAAGAGAAAGATAGGTGCAGATGAAAATGTGGAGACATTTACGGCTAGGTTAATGGCGAAAGGATATAGTCAGCATGAAGGCATTGACTATCAGAATGCTTTCTCACCAGTAGCCATGCTTAAATCCATCTGTATACTGCTTATTGTTACAGCCTATTTCAATTATGAAATATGATAGATGGATGTGAAAATGATGTTCACAAATAGATATCATGAGAAAGATATCTATATAGAACAGTCACTAGGTTTTACATCTAGTGATGCTAATCACAAGGTCTATAAGCTACAAAGGTCCATCTATAGAGCAAGCATCTCGGAGCTGGAATGCTCATTTTAATGTTGTAATCAAATCATTTGGATTCATCAAAAATGAGTAGAAGCCCTGTGTATTCAAAAAGGTCAGTGGGAGCACTATTGTCTTTCCGTACTATACATGGATGACATCCTTCTTATTAGAAATGATATTTCCATATTAACTACAGTCAAAATGTGATTATCAAAAGATTTCTCTATGAAAGATCTAGGAGAGGCATCTTTTATTCTAGGAATTAAGGTCTATAGGGATAGACCGAATAGGATGCTGGGTCTCTCACAGACGATGTACATAGAGGAGCTGCTGAAGAGGTTCAGCATGTAAAACTCCAAGAGAGGATTGGTACCCTTCAAACATGGTATTCATCTCTCCAAGAAGATGTGCCCTAGCACACCTGAAGAGATTGAATGCATGAGCAAGATTTTTTATGCTTCTATAATAGGAAGCCGCATGTATGCCATGCTATGTACACGATCTGATATAACCCATGTTGTGAGTGTCAGAAGTCGGTATCAGTCGAATCTAAGTGAAGAGTGCTGGACTTCTATGAATTCTGTCCTTAAGTACTTGAGAAAAACTAAGGATATGTTCTTGGTCTTTGGTAATTGAGAACTTCAGGTCTAGGGATATACAGACTCGGACTTTATATCTGATATAGATGATCCAAAGTCGACATCTGGCAGTCTACTTGTATGCAATGGTAGTACTATCAGTTGAAAGAGTTTCAAGTAGACCGTGATAGCGGATTCCATCATGGAAGTAGAGTATATCGCTGCATCAAAAGTTGCAAAAAAGGCATTCTGATATAAGAAGTTCATCGTAGAGCTCGAAGTGATGCCATCCCTCTATACTACGATAATAATGTTGCCATAGCTTTGGCTAAGGAGTCGAGATCTCATCAGAAATCCAAGCACATTGAATGATGATTCCATCTCATCCGTGATTACCTTGAGAAGGATTACGTTGAGGTTAAGAGAGTTGACTCTATGGACAACATGATAGATCCACTAATGAAGCCTTTAGGCCAGTAGAAGATCAAAGCCCATCTTGAGAAGATGGGACTTAGATTTATAGCCAATTGGCTTTAGGTCAAGTAAGAGTTTGTTAGATGTGTGTCCTAGAAGCCAGATTGGCTGACACTTGTAATACACTTCTAAGGATAATTTTATAATTTTAACTATAAATTAATAAAAAAATATTTTCTATCATAGTGTATATTTAAAAATATCTGTGATATATTCTTTAAGTTAATGATAATGATAATTCATATTTTTAAGAATTAAAAATTTAAGATATGAATTTACATAATTAACTCATAAACTGCTTTCGACCGTAGGATCGTCACGAGGATGGTGATCAATCTAGAAGGTTGGTCTACGATCACTTTCTTAGGATAGATGAGTCTTGAGTCTATGGTATGGAGACATCGAAGTGAGAGTATAGATACTCGTTAGAGAATAAGGATACTAAGCATGACCATCTTGAGCAGTCATAAAGAAGTCTACCTTCTCGTCGATAACTGGCTCGATGCTGCAGTTGTGTGTCAGGTTCTTTAACCTAAGGTGTATCGGTAGTTCATCTTGAGTGTGTTATAGTTTTACTACACCATAACTCAATCTCCTAGCCATTCAAAATCCTGAGGTGTATGTTGGCTATAACATGTTTATTGTAGAAACTAGATTGCACTAAGATGAGATCTATCAATCTCGATAGTGGAGGAGTAGTCCTATGATGATCATGAGATCGAGTCATTAAGCCTATGACCATGGTAGTGTGATATAATAGAAAAGAATTTTCTATTAGAGTTTCATGTTGGACTCAAATCAAATAATTCATTCATATGATGGATGTTGGGTTTTGACAAGTTTATCTTAAACCCTAATTCTATCAAAATTCATGATAGTAGAATCGATTCACACAGATAGCTACACTGAGAGGTTTGCTTTAAATTCTGATGGATTATCACCATATACTTCTAGGTATCACTGGTGGATTTTGGGAGCAATTAGAATGATCTTGATGATCGATTATTCTAATTATATGAATCAGAAAAGTTTTGATCCATCGAAAGGTGTTTCGATAATGTCAATGATAGAGATCATGATATATCTCATTATCATATAGAATTGAACCTAGGTCATATATACAAGGGTTTGAGTCTAGTTATGATCAATTGGACTGAATTAGTTTAATTGATTTAGATTAGATCCGATTAGGTTCAAGAAAATCATGCTAGCACATGATTGAACCTAACATTTTCTTCTTGTAGTCTTTCTGGTTCGTCTCAACTGAAACCCTAATTGAAATTTATTCTAGTCCGAATAGGATTGTCTAAATTCATCAGATGATTTTAGGATAACACCTACCATTTCTAGTCACCTACCATTTTTGGTCACCTACCTTTTCTGTCGCACACCAGGGTCAAAGGTTGATCCTATTGTAAGAAAGAAGGGATCAAGGGCACACGCCCCCTAGAGATTTTCTAGGGGTGCGAGCCCCTAATTTTTGGTATGGCATGGAGATGGCACATGTCTCTCTAGGTGTGCGCCTATAGTAGATAGGTTTTGACTTGGTCAAATTTTAGATTTGACTAGTCAAAGAGTTTTGATAGAGATCAAACTCTAAGAGAGAAGGAAGAATCCATTGTGCACCAAACTTTCTTTCCTTCTCCCTACCTATTTTGTGTGGCATTATATGGAATATTGGTAGTGGCAAAGTTGATGTGAGTTGGCATGAAAAATTTATCAAGAAATTAGAAATAAATCAAGCAATTGGTTGCTTGATTGATTGGAACATTGAGATGGTGCAGGGCTCTATTTAAGAGACCCTGTGCCCTAGGATTTCATATGCTCTATTCTCCATGCCCCAAGTCCCCATAGGCAGTCGTCCCCTCTTTCTCCATGCCCCTCCTCTTCTTCTTCTCCACGTCCAAAGGTTGGGCCAACATTCCAAGAGAAGGTCCATAGAAATTGGTGCGAAGGTTTCAAGGAAAGAGACAACATTCGTGAGACGACGGCATTGCCTTCATTAGTTGATTCGAAGGCTTTACAAATTAGATTTAGATCTAATTTTTGGCAATCAGATCCAGAAGATGAGCACCTCTAGATCTAGCCCTAGTGGACTTCGGTAAAGGCTTGGCACGTGCGTGGCTTAATCCAAAATCTCAAGCTTTCATAGATCATCGATAAGGTAATCAGATTACCCAATCAAGTATAAAGTTCATATCTAATTTAATTCTTATTTTTAGATTTAATATTAGATCATTAAAATTAGATCGGAGAACTCTTTGATCTGATTAGACTCTATAAAAAAAATTGAAATATTTTCTATAGATCTAGTCAGATCAAACCGATCCTGCGGTGGAAAAAGTAGTTTTTTCTTTACTTTTATGATATAATTATACATGCTTTAAAATAAATCTAAAAATAAAAATTAAAGATTGTGCATAATGACATAAGGTTGTCCTATTGTAAGGTTAATCCCTTACAATGAAAAGGTTATCCTAGTATATACTGATCTGAATTTTTGAATCATTAATAAGTTAGATGTGATCTAAGTAAATTTATTATTTATTTTTTTAATTTTAAATTTAAAATAAATAGAATTTAGAACTATTTTAGATTATTTAAATTAGATCTAAATAATATCAGATTGTACATACTGATTATAAGATTGTCCTGCTGTAAGGTTTATTCCTTACGGTGGAGAGATTGTCTTAGTATGTGCTAATCTAAGAAATCTAAATCTTAAATTTATTAGATGAGATCTAAGATGATTTATGATTTATTTTTAAATTTTAAATCTAATATTAATTTATTTATATTCTAATTTTGATTATTTAGATAAGATCTGGATAATATATGTTTCATGTTTTGACGTAGTTCTTTTAATACATATGCTTGATATGTAGCTTTAGTTTGAATCTAGTTTTTATATGTGTAACATATATATTTTGTAAAATTTAAATTATGAACTTACATTTTGCAAAACCTTAGATTCAAAATCCTAGAATATGATCTAAACATTGAAACAAATCAGATCTAAAATCATGAATTGAATATGATACAATATAAATTGTTTACATGTTGAAAAATATTTAAAAACTTAAAATCAAAAACTAGTTCTGAGATTTTGAACCCCAACCTATATGCCTTGAACTTAATTGAGAATTAAGTGTTTATTTAAAATTTAGGTTTGTGATTTGAAGATCCTAAGATAATTTCATAAAACATGGATTAAAAGATAATCGATTAGCTTTGATCAAGTCTGTTTTGATCAATCCACCTGTGCCTACGAATCAATGCTAGAAAACCTGCAAAGATAAGTCTGCACTAATCAAAGTTGGCTCTGACAGGGACCCTCCAATGCTTAAGTTAGTAGGGTGGACTGGTCGAACAGGAATCTGAGAGAAAAGTGATAGAGATTGCTCTAAAAGTATTAGATGTGTCCTACCAAACTAGCTAGTTTTCCTCCTTTTTATAGGTGTTGGAGTGATAACCATTTAGTACGTAGGTCCCTCTTCTTCCAGCGTAATGCGATCGTGTGGAGGTGGTTAGAACTATCCACTAATCATGGTTGCCCACTTTTCTTGGAGGTAGTTTTATAGGGCTAATTAGAAGTTGGATGAGTTATTTATAAAATACTCGATGATTGTTTGACATATCTAGGGCCGATCGATGGTTGGTCGGTCGGTATATCTGGGGTCGATCGATGGTCGGTCAATCAGCATATCTAGGGCCGATCGACCTCTAATCTTTTGGCTTATTTAAAAATTGGCCGATCATTAATCGATCGGTTTGAAGATTTTTCATCGGCCAGCTAGCCCTTTCTGTCATCGATTATCAATCGCAAGATGATGGTCATCATCTGATGGTTGGTCGATCACCAATCGATGGATAGGTTGGTGAGTTAGGCATTGGCTTGATATCTCCCAATAGTTATCCCCAACACCCAAGTCAGGTATGATAATTTGACATTTTATCTTGATGCATCGAATGCAGGGGGTTAACATGTGACACTATCTTGAATTTTGTTTTGCTGCCTATCATTTATGATCTCCAAGATCTTCGATAAAATCTTGTTGTCTGACACTTTTGGGATTACAACAATCATCATTAATAAACGGACGATTGCGAAGCTCAAGGGATTTGATGCTCAGCCCCTCCTCGATCGGCATGTGTTAGCATCTGGTGAGGTTTTTGTGCATCTTGACCGTAGGTGGGTCCTATGTATACTAGTCACCCTCCAATTATTTTTCTTTCACTACTTTCAATAGTAGTAGCTTTTCGAAACTTTCTTTGTTCTCTTGTCCTTTAGCCCCCAGGTTCGAAGTTCGAACCTTTTCTTTGACATCTTTGTTTCTTTCTTTTTGTTTTATTGTCGTGTGCATAGTTGATCATAGTAGTTCATCATGAGGTCCAGCAGCTGAAGCTTCTACCCTGACAACATCGATCGTGGAGCGACTTTGGGATCAGTATCGAATCTCGAAGGGCTTTCGTTGTTGGCTCCTAGCCCTGACAGTTGGGTGAATTTGCCTCCATCAAGATTTACAGCTTTTTATATAGAAAATCATAGTTTGGGCCTTAGGTTCCTTGTTCCAGAGTTCCTCTGAAACATTTTTGATTATTATAGGGTATGTTCGACCCAGTTAGCACTGAACTATGTTCGACTTTTGATCTCCTTTGCTTTGTTGTGTCAGTTAATCCCAACAACTCCTTGGCTATCATTGTTTAGACCTTTCTTTGCTCTCCGACCCCATCCGAAGGCCGACAGATGGTGGTATTTTGCCCTCAGAAAGGGGCTTTCTTTTATCACCTATCTTCCATCGTCTATTCATGATTGGAAGACCCACTTCTTCTTTGTTTCTCCTCCTGCTTCTTAGGGCTTTCCATTGGTATGGGAAGAGCCAAATACCCTTCCAAATGAAAATAGTCAAGTGGATCCAGCTGATTGAGAAGATTTCCTTCGGTTGAAGGATATGAGAGTTCTCCCACAAAAAGAGCTAAATATCAAAGAGTCTCTATATGATGCCGAACTTGGTCTGGCACCACTTGTAGGTAGACGTGGTGTCCATAATTTTGTCTTTTCCTTCATTCGGTTGGTTTTCAACATCGATCTAACTTCATTATCTAATTTTGTAGGGATCTATCTTTTTCTTGGAATCTCTATTGATGAAGTTCGCTAGTTTGCCACTTGAAAGAGGGCAGCATCCGACATCGGCCCATCACGCGTGTCGAAGAAGGGTCGGGCAACTGATGCTCCGACTGTCAATGCTTCTTCGACAATACTTTCTAGGCATCTTAGTATTCCCATCATCGCCCTATGTGCTCTAGTGGTGGAAACATCTTCTAAAGCCCCTTCGACCATTACTCGATTGGAGGAAGATCTCATCATCATTGATACTCCGACTGTCGCTCCATCATCGGCAACTCAATCGACTATTATCGTGCCCACCCCCTGATCAACCTCAGCTTGCAAGGGGCATCCACAGTCCCCATCCACACCCAAGTGTATGTCGGTGCCTCCCAAACAATCATCGAAGGGAGGAAAGGGAAGGCACCAGCTTTGTCTGCATCAATTGGGAGTGATGCTTCCAATCAAGGGTATACGGATTCTAAGCATCTTGACGTTTAGGTTTTGGAAGGTGGGTCAACTTTTTTTGACCCTCAGCTAGCAAGAAACTTGGTTCATGCCATCCTTCTCCTGACTGATTGAGAGTTAAGGAGGCATTGGACCTTGAATGAGAAGTTCGGGTCATTTTACCCGACATTGATTAGGGTAAGCCAATAACATTCCACTATCTTTTCCTCTATGTTTTGCCTTCTTTTTTTTTTTTACCAACTTGACTTGTTTTTTTGTGAATAGTGGGCTCATGATATTATGAGGATTTATGGTGCTCCCAAGCCTTGGGAGGCCACGGGAGGAGTCAGGGGGTTGGCTCTGGGGATTCCAAGGGCTTGGTTGGCGCTTCAGAGATCTAGAATACAAGATGAAGTAAGAAACCAAAGTCGGAGAATCAAGACTATAGAAAGAAGATTTTCTGTAGATTAGCCAGCTTAGTCCAAAACTAGATCGCTAAGTCTCAGTGCACAGGCAAAATAGAGAGCTGCGCATTCAGAACTACTAGCACGGCATAGGACTGGGCTGGCTCAATTTTAGATTGAGCCGACCCAATGAAACATAGCTGGCTCAGTGTTGAGACTGAGCTGGCTCAGTGTGCAGACAAAGTCACGTGATGGTCTATTTTGGGCTAGGGTCTGGATTGATCCTAGGGGTCTTAAGGCCTGATTTGAGAAGTCTTAAGAAGACTAATTCATGTATGGGTCGGGTCTAGATCTAGAGGATGAGAGAATAGAAGACATGAGTGTACATGTGCTCGATGAGTGCTTTCATGTATTGGATTAGATGGAGAGTTTTTTGGTTGGGCCTAATGGCTATGTATAAATACATAGGTTGTATTAGAATTTCATAATACTGTGAAATACAGATCTTTTCTCCCTCAATTCTCTTCTTCTCTTCTCTCTAAAGTTGTCGACTTAGGGTTCTTGAAGAAGCCCTACAAAAGGGGGCATCTCCCTCAAGCCGAAGGAGGGAGGTGCTCCATCATAGATCCAGATGGAGGATCGGTGGTTTACTGCCCATAAAAAACATCATAGATTTCCACAGATCCATGCTAAAGATCAGGAGCTTCCGTAACATGGTATCAGGGCTTGTGATGCCAAGAATGATTGGCATTCGAGCGATATCATGGAATATCAATTGGTATCAGGGAGAGGTGATGCCAGTTGGTGTGCTTACGTTTGGTATCAGAGCCTGATGGTGCATAAAAGAAAAGAAAAAGTCGTACAAGATGAAATCAAAAATCTGCATAAGAATTCCATGGTATGTCTCAAATCTATCTTTGTTATTGCTATGGTTCGGCCAACCGGGAGTAGCGAGTTGAAGGTGGAGGTTGAGTGGATTAACGGAAAGGGATTTTCTTGAGGTGAAAGGATTTGGTGCATGATTTGTTGATCGATCTTGATGAAAAGATTAGGGTGTATGATGGTTATTTGATAGGCAGGGAGCGCTGGAGTGCTATAGTAGTGCTTTCCTGAAGATACAGGGCTGAGAGAGGCCTGGCGATGTAGCAGTCGAGGGAGGTATCTCAGCAAAGAGCATCAGGGTTCTCTAAGAAGATGAGCAGTATAGGGCTATTGAAGAGAGGTTTCTCAAGGGATAATGGTTGAAGGAAGGCTGAAGAAGCGACTATACATCCTTCGATGTCTAAAACATGGAGAAGTAGTCGGAGATGTATTCAGTGGTTCAACCAGAGCATAGATTTATGAAGTCTTGGGAGTGATGGAGATGGATGATCCATGGAGGTCTAATAGGTTAGGATTGGGCGGCTGTAGAATGATGTAGAGATGAGTCAGGGAGTGCTGGAGTATTGCAGAAGTGCTACCCTAGAGGCACAGGGGCTGAGAGAGGCTCGATGGTGCAACAGTCAAGGAGTGCATCTCAGTGGAGTGTGTTAAGGGCTTCTCAGGGAGATCGAAAGCAGGTCTCAGGGAGAGCTAGGGGATCTCAGGGAGCGCTAGGTGGTCTCTAGCAGTTGAGAGTATCATGGATTAGGTTTTTTCTTTAGGAACAATAGGGAGAGTCGTGGTTCAGATGGAGGATGGTTCTCCAAGCGCAACTAAAGTGATGGCTGGTGTAGAGGCAGAAGAGAAGGACTAGGATGAAATTTTCTAGGGTTCAGTTGCTGGATTCAGAAGAGTTGGATGAGCTCTTGGGTTTTGGAGGTGCCCATGAGTTGTGGAGGTATTTGAGATGGCTTTGAAGGGATCTATGGAGTGCGGAGGATTCGAAAGGGTAGAGATGGTGTTCGAGGTGTAGCGGCAGGCTCAGTAGTGCAGCATTGAGCAGTTGGCCTCAAGGGATTCGGTGACATTGTGGACTTCTATGCCATCAGGTGGACTTTGGATAAAGGTGGAGCTCCATAGTGGTGGCTTCATAAGTTGAGAGAAAATTTAACATCAGTTCAGAGTGCCGATGATGCACAGTTTCAGGTGGAGCGGCATGTGTAGGTGGACAGGCATAGCTCTGATGAGATCATGTCAGGTGGTATAGCATGTGCTAGTGCAAAAATGCTGTAAGTTCTCTAGAAAAGTCTAAAAAAAGTGATGTAGTACTAAGCAGAAGAGATCCTACAATTTCAGGATGGTGCTAAGAAGCAAGTATAGGTCTTCACTAGTGGAGGCGGTCATCCCAAAGGACTCAAAGGTGCACAACAACTAAAGAGGATTGGCGGAGGTGATGTTTGCGTAGGTGCTGTCGAGTGCACCAAGATAGTGAGATCATGCAGGAGGGCATTGTCGAGGGGTTTGCCATGGCTTGGAAGCACCAAGGTGGAGATTGTGAGGATTTATGGTGCTCCTAAGCCTTGAAAGGCTACGGAAGGAGTCAGGGTGTTGGCTCCAGAGATTCTAGGGGCTTGGTTGGTACTTTAAATATCTGGGATACAATGTGAAGCAAGGAACCAAACCTGTAAAATCAAAGCTACAGAAAGGAAATTTTTTGTAGGTTAGTCGGCTCAGTCCAAAACTGGGTCGACTAAGTCTCAGTGCACAGACAAAATAGAGAGCTGCGCGTTCAGAACTGTTGGCATGGCATAAGACTGGACTGACTCAGTTTCAAATTGAGCCAACCCAGTGGAACTTAGTCGGCTCAGTGCTGAGACTGAGCCGGCTCAGTGCGCGGGCAGAGTTACGTGAGGGTCTATTTTGGGCTAGAGTCTAGGTTGATCCTAGGGGTCTTAAGGCCTGGTTTGAGAGGTCTTAAGGGAGATAATTCATGTATGGGTCATGTCTAGATCTAGAGGATAAGAGCATGGGAGACATGGGTGTATATAGGCTCGGTGAGTGCTTTCATGTATTGGGTTAGTCGGAGAGTTTTTTGGTCGGACCTAATGGCTATGTATAAATATATAGGTTGTATTAGGGTTTCATAATGCTGTGGAATACAAATCTTTTCTCCCTCAACTCTCTTCCTCTCTTCTCTCTAGAGTTGTTGTCTTAGGATTCTTGAAGAAACCATAGAGAAGGGGGCATCTCCCTCATGCCTAAGGAGGGAGATGCCCCATCACAGATCTAGGTGGAGGATCGATGGTTTGCTATCCATAAAGAACATCATAGGTTCCTTCAGGTCCATGCTAAAGATCAGGGGCTTCTGCAATATGGTATCGGAGCTTATGATTCCAAGGATTATTGGCGTTCGAGCGATATTATGGTACATCAATTGATTTCAGGGAGAGGTGATGCCAATTGGCATGCTTACGAACATGGCCAAGCTTGAGTTAGCTTATCGTAAGATGGCCAATCTTCGGCATGCACGCTCCAACTTTATATCGATCGCGATGCCGAATGCAATGCAATGATCCATCAGTTGGAGGAGCGAGAAAAGGATGCTACCGCCTAGGTGGAAAGGCTATCTGATGAAGTCTCCCACCTCAGAGCTGAACTTGGGTCGGTAAGAGCCAAACTTGAATCAATTCAAACTGATCTCATGTTGGCTCGGGTAAAGGTAAAGGCCCAAAAGAGCTGCATCAAGAAGAAGAAGCATGTGGTACAAAAATTGGAGAAGGACCGCAATAATTGGGCAAAAGAAGAAGAGGATTGTCATCAAAAGCAGGAATCTATTGAGGGGGAACCATCTTCAGCCAAGGCAGAGATTCAGGCTTTGTGGGAGGATTTTCATCGAGCGAAAGAGCTAGGCATTGAGGAATTCAAGACCTCGTCTGACCTAAAGACCTTGATCCTGCATGAAAGTGAAGCTTCCTATTGGATTGGCTTTGGCAACGATCAGGATGCTATCCAATAGCTCTTTCCTCAGCAGCATCATCATCCCCGATGCTGAAGAAGAAGGAGGAGACAGTGCTGAAGAGGAGGAAGAGGGAGCTGGCTATTTCTGCAGTTCCCGTGGTTCCAGCAAAAGATGTATCGGGTTCCTCCATGCCGATGGGTTTGACTTCCTAGTTTGCGGCTGAAGTCTCATTGGAGGAGGAAGCTACTCCGACCGAAGTCATTCCGTCAATGGATGCTGCACCATCGATCGAAGCTGAAGTTGTTTCTGATCAACCCTCAGAACAGTCGATCGTCGAATAGATTTTATACTATCATCTATTTTTGAAACTTATAGTTTTGAATTTTGTAAGGACCAATGGTCAACTTGTAAACTTTTCCTTCAGTAATGAAAAATTTTACTTTCACTTATTTCCTGTTGTGTGACTTTGCTTTATATGTTGTGATTGCAAATATTTTGGTTGATCGATTATCGTCCATCCATCAGTCGATTTTATTCAACCAACTTTTGGCTAGCTTTCAAACTAATGTTAGATCAGAATTTTTGCTAACACTTAGTCATTTGTTAAGGCATTTCTAGATCAAAGACAAACCAATCCTAGGTCGGTTTCCAACTGACCATTTACTAACTTTTGGTTGGTTTTTACCATCTAACACTTAATCGATTCTCTAAATTATATGTTGATTGAGGGTAAGCTAAACATCCTTCGATTCAGCCATGGCCAAATCAGCAAAGGTTGTGTTTGTCACTAGCCAGGGCAAACCAACTAGTCCGTAATGAAAGTTTGATGCATTTCTTCCTTTATCACTTGTAAGGAGGTTATGCATCATCTGCTAGTCAATCGATCGACAATTCTATTGTAGGAAATCGATTACACCAATGATTTGAAGTACTTGACCAAAGGTGATTGAACAGCCCGACTATCGATCATTCTTCATTCGTCGGTTGTTGGATTCCAACGAGTGAAACATGCAGACCGATTGTCGATCAGAATACTTAACCGATGGTTAATCGGTCAAATTCTCTTTCATTAGTCAATTTGTTTGGTTTTTGACTAGCTAATACATTGGTTAATCGATTGTCGAGTATGGGGGTGACATCTTTATGGAAGACTTCACAAAGCATTATCTTTTGCATTTGTTTGAAGTACATGGAGCTGATTTCTTTGATAGTACATTTTAAGATTGTCAGCATTCCATGTTTGGGGGACTTCAACTCCATCAAGAGTTTCGAGTCGATATACTCTCGGTCAAAGGATTTCTATCACTCAGTAAGGTCCTTCCCAGTTTGGAGAGAGCTTCCCTTGGACTAGAGGTTTGGATATTTTGACCTTCCACAGGACCAAATCTCCCAAGCGAATCTCTTTTGGTTTAACTCTTCTATTGTAATATCTTGCAACTCGTTGTTGGTAAGCAACCATTTTGAGTTATGCTTATTGCCGAACTTCAGGTAACAGGTCTAGGTCAGCTCTTCGATGATCCAAATTACTTGACTCATTATACTTTTCCACTCTCACTGGTGGTAGCCTGATTTTAATGGGTATTACTACCTCTGTTCCATTAGACAGGTTAAATGGAGATTCGCCTGTTGGAACTCATGGCATGGTTCGGTAAGCCCATAGTATCAAAGGTAGTTCTTCCACCTAGAGACCTTTGGCCTCATTGAGCTGGGTTTTCAAACCATGGAGGATCGTTTGATTCGTAACTTCCGCTTCTCCACTCGATTGTGGATGACCGACAGATGTCAGCTTATGCATGGTATGGTACATCGTGAAGAAGTCTTTGAAATTTTGATAGTCGAACTATCAATCATTGTCAGTTATGATTGTATGCTAGAGTCCGAACCTATAGATAATAGATTTTTGAATGAAATCCTCCATCTTGCTTTTCATAATTTGTGTCAAAGGTTTAGCTTTGATCCATTTTGTGAAGTAATCGATGGTGATGACCAAAAATTTTCTTTGCCCGAATGCCAGGGGGAAAGGACCAAGTATATCGATTCCCCACTATGCAAATGGCCATGGTGCTATGATTGATGTCAATTGTGTCACTGGCTACTGTTGGATATTGGCATATCTCTAGCATGGCTCGCATCTTCGGACGAACTCAGCCACATCCTTCTGCATCGTTGGCCAATAATAACCTTGTCGGAGGATCTTGAGGCAAGGGATTTGCCCCTGAGGTGGTTCCCATAGATCCCCTCGTGGACTTCCCAAAGCACATAGTCGGCATCAGTAGGTCCAAGGCACTTTAATAATGGAAGGGAGAAAGATCGCTTATAGAGTCGTTCTACCATCATGACATATTGCGAGGCCGTCCACCTTAAACGCTTCCCTTTAGATGGATCATCGGGTAGGATTCCTTCGACCAGGTACCTAATAATCGGATCCATCCAACTCGACTCATCATCGATCTGCAGTACTTCTTCCATCATTTTGATACTTGGCACATCGAGATATTCGATATAAGTTCGGCCAAGTTCGTGAGGGGCGATGATAGTGAGTCGGAAGAGTGCATCAGCCCAAGTATTCTCTACTCTAGGGATGTGCATGATGCCAAAGTATTCGAAAGTAGAAGCTTGATCTTTGACCTTTTGCAGATACTTTTGCATTGTTAAATCACGAGCTTCAAAGTCATCTTTAACTTGTCCCGCAATGAGTTGAGAGTTGGTGAATGCTTCTAGTTCTCTGACACTGAGCTCCCTGACGATTTTCAAGCCGACTAGGAGAGCTTCATACTCGTCTTGATTGTTTAAAGCTTTAAAGTTAAATTGAAGGGCATACTTGGCAACTATTCTATCGACATTTGCCAAGATGAGTCATGCACTGCTCCTAAGAGCATTCGATGCCCCATCGTCATGTTACACCCATGCCGACTGATGATCAATTTTAGGGATGTCTTCTGCCATCTTATATGTTGTTTTCCTATGCTCGAACTTGATATCTGAGATGGTACATTCAGCAACAAAATTGGCCAGAATTTGGGCTTTCATCGATGGGCGTGGATGATATTTGATGTCAAATTCACTAAGCTTTATTGCCTATTTTGCTATCCTGCTTGATGTATCTGGTCGATGCAAGGTTGACTTCAGAGGTTGGTTGATTAGGATGTGAACTGTATGGGCTTGGAAGTAGGGCCGAAGCCATCGTGTCTAAATAATCAAGGCATAAATCATTTTTTCCACCTTCAAATATCAGTTTTTAGCATTACGTAGCACCTTACTTGCATAGTAAATAGGGTGTTGTGCTTGACTCTCATCTTCTCTGACCAAAACTGAACTAATAGCTTCGTCCGACGTGGCTAGGTATAAATATAGAGGTTCTCCTACTATAGGTTTTACGAGCAATGGAGGAGTCATCAGGTATTTCTTTAGCTCTTCGAAGGATCGCCGACATTCATCAATCCATAAGAAGTCTCTGGTCTGTCGTAGAGTTTTAAAAAATGGTAGACACCTTTCGACGGACTTAGAGATGAACCAGCTAAGGGCAGCAATTTTTCTATTAAGCTGTTGTACCTCTTTCTTTGAGGTTGGATGCTTCATATCGATAATTGCTTTTATCTTTCTGGGGTCTACTTCGATTCTTCAATGTGAAATAAGAAAATCAAGAAACTTTTTAGATGTCACTCCGAAGGCATAATTAGTCGGATTAAGCATCATCTAATGCTATCGTAGTGTGTCAAAAGTTTCTTCTAAGTTACGAAGGTGGTCATGACTTTGCGTGCTTTTTACTAGCATATCCTTGATATATACTTCCATGTTTCGCCCAATTTGCAGCTTGAAAATCTTGTTCACCAACCTTTGGTATGTCACTCCTACATTTTTAAGTTTGAATTATGAGGATTTGTGGTGCTCCCAAGCCTTGGGATTCCACAAGAGGAGCCAGGGCATTGGCTCTGGGGATTCCAGGGTCTTGTTTGGTACTTTGGAGATCTGAGATTCAAGATCAAGCAAGAAACCAAAGTCGAAGAATCAAGACTGTAGAAAAAAAAAAATTTTAAGTTAGCCGGCTTAGTCCAAAACTGGGTCGGCTAAGTCTCAATACATAGGCAAAATAGAGAGCTGCACATTTGGGACTACAAGCACAGCACAGAACTAGGCTGGCTTAGTTTCAAATTGAGCTGATACAGTAGAACTTAGTCAACTTAGTGCTGAGACTAAGCCGGCTCAGTGTGCGGATAGAGTTACGTGAGGATCTATTTTGGGCTAAGATTTGGGTTGATCCTAGGGATCTTAAGTCCTGGTTTGAGAGGTCTTAAGGGAGCTAATTTATGTATGGGTTGAGTCTAGATCCAGAGGATGAGAGCATGGGAGATATATGTGTACATGGGCTCGGTGAGTGCTTTCATGTATTGGGTTAGTCAGAGAGTTTTTTGGTTGGACCTAATGGCTATGTATAAATACATAGGTTGTATTAGGATTTCATAGTGCTGTGGAATATATACCTTTTTTCCCTCAATTCTCTCTTCTTATCTTTTCTCTAGTGTAGTTGCCCTAGATTCTTGAAGAAGCCCTAGAGAGAGGGGGCGCCTCCCTCAAGCCCAAGAGGGAGGTGCCCCAGCATAGATCTAGGTGTTAGATCTATGGTTTACTGCCAATAGAAAATATCATAGATTTCTTTAGGTCATGCTAAAGATTAGGGGCTTTCGTAATATGGTATCGGTACTTGTGAGGTCAAGGATGATTGGCATTCGAGCGATATCATGGATCTATAATTTGGTATCAGAGCTAGGTGATGCTTGAGATGTTATGGTTGACAAAATTATATCAGAGCATAATGGTGCATGAAAAGAGCTAGGTTTTAGAGCCTGATGGTGCGTGGAAGGAGTTAGGTTTTAGAGCTTGATGGTGCATGGAAGGGAAGGAGGAGTCATACAAGATGAAATCAAAAATCTACACAAGAATTCCATGGTATGTCTCAAATCTACCTTGTTGTTGGTGTGGTTTTGCCAACTGAGAGTAGCAGGTTGAAGGTGGAGGTTGAGAGGATTAACGGAAAGGAATTTTTTCGAGGTAAAAGGATTTGGTGCATGATTTGCTTATCAGTCTTGGTGGAAAGGTCGGGGTGTATGATGGTTATTTGACAGGCAGGGAGTGTTGGAGTGCTGCAGTAGCACTTTTCTTAAGATGCAGGACTAAGAGAGGCTCGACAATATAGCAGTCAAGGGAGGTATCTCAGTAGAGAGCATCAAGATTCTTTAGAAAGATGGGTAGCGTAGGGTAGTTGAAGAGAGATTTTCTAAGGGATAATTGTTGAAGGAAGGCTGTAGAAGCGATTATACATTCTTCGGTATCAAAAAAGCGGAAAAGTAGTCGAAGATGTATTCAGCGGTTCAACCAGAGCATGGATTTGCGGAGCCTTGATAGTGATGAAGATGGATGATCCATGGAGGTCCAGCAGATTAGGATTTGGTGGCTATAGAGCAGCATAAAGAAGAGTCAGGGAGCACTGAAGTGCTGCAATAGTGCTTTCCTAGAGGTATGTGGCTAAGAGAGGCTAGGTGGTGCAATAGTCGAGAAGTGTATCTCAGTAGAGAGTGTTAGTGGTATCTCAGAAAGACTGGATGCAGGTCTCAGAGAGAGCAGGAGGTCTTAGAGAGCGCCAGAGGTATCTAGCAGTTGGAAGTATCATGGATCAAGTTTCTTCTACAGAAGCACTAGGGAGAGTCATGGTTCAGGTGGAGGATGATTCTCTGGGTGCAAATGAAGTGATGGCTGGTATAGGGGCAGAAGAGAAGGACTAGGGTGGAATTATCTAGAGTTCAGTTGCTGGATTCAAAAGAGTTGGATGAGCTGTTGAGTTTCGGAGGTGCCCGCGGGTTGCGGAGGTATCCGAGATGGCTTCGAAGGAGTCCATAGAGTGCGGAGGGTTCGAAGGGGCAGTGACGGTATTCGAGGTGCAGTGATAGGCTCAGTAGTGTAGTATCGAGTGGTTGGCCTTGAGGGACTCGATGATAGAGTCGACTTCTACGACATCAGGTGGACTTTGGATATAGGTGAAGCTCCATAGTGGTGGCTTCACAAGTGGAGAAAAAATTTGGCATTAGTTCAGAGCGTCGGTGATGCATAGTTCCAGGTGGAGCGGCGTGTGTAGGTGGATAGGCATAGCTCTGAGGAGATCGTGTCAGATGGTATAGAATGTACTGATGCAGAAATACTATAGGTTCTTTAGGAAAGTTCAGAGAAAGTGATGAAGATACTAAGTAGAAGGGATCCTATAATTTTAGGATGGTGCCAAGAAGCAAGTACAGATCTTCAGTGGTGAAGGCGGTCATCCCAAAGACCTCAAAGGTGCACAACAGCTAAAGAAGGTTGGCGGAGGTGATGTTTGCATAGGTGTTGTCGAGTGCACAGTGATAGTGGGATCGTGTAGGAGGGCATTGCCGAGGGATTTGCTAAGGCTTGGGGCACCAAGGTGGAGATTATGAGGATTTATGGTGCTCCCAAGTCTTAGAAGGCCATAGGAGGTGCCAAGATGTTGGCGCCAGAGATTTTAGGGGCTTGGTTGGTGCTTCAGAGACTTAGAATTCTAGGTGAAGCAAGGAACCAAAGTTGGAGAATCAAGACTGCAGAAAGAAGATTTTCTGTAGGTTAGCCAGCTTAGTCCAAAATTGGGTTGGCTAAGTCTCAGTGCACAGGCAAAATAGAGAGCTGTGCATTCAGGACTACTGGCACAGTACAGAACTAGGCTGACTCAGTTTCAAACTAAGCCGATCCAATGGAACTTAGCTGGCTCACTGCTTAGACTGAGCAGCTCAGTGCGCGTGTAGAGTTACGTGAGGGTCTATTTTGGACTAGGGTTTGGGTTGATCCTAGAGATCTTAAGATCTAGTTTGAGAGGTCTTAAGTGGGCTAATTCATGTATGGATTGGATCTATATTCAAAAGATGAGAGAATGGGAGACATGGGTGTACATGGGCTTGGTGAGTGCTTTCATGTATTGGATTAGCCGAGAAATTTTTTGGTCGGGCCTAATGGCTATATATAAATACATAGGTTGTATTAGGATTTCATAGTGTTGTGCAATACAGACCTTTTCTACCTCAATTTTCTTTTCTTCTCTTCTCTCTAGCGTAGTTGCCCTAGGTTCTTGAAGAAGCCCTAGAGAGAGGGGGCGCCTCCCTCAAGCCCAAGGAGGAAGGTGCCCTAGCATAGATCTTGGTGTTGGATCTATGGTTTGCTATCCATAGAGAACATCATAGGTTTCTTCAGGTCTATGCTAAATATCAAAGACTTCCGCAATATGGTATCGGTGCTTATGATGTCAAGGATGATTGGTGTTCGAGCGATATCATGGGTCTACAATTTGGTATCAGAGCTAGGTGATGCTTGTGATGTTATGAATGGCAATACGAATGGCATGACCTTATAACAATAAATCCCTTTATCGATGATAAAGGTGGTATGTTCTTCATCCTCAGGTGCCATCCGGATCTAGTTGTAGCCCATAAAAGCATCCATAAAGCTTAAAAGTCGATGTCCCAAAATCGTGTTAACAAGTTGATCTATCTTCGGAAGAGGAAAACTATCCTTCAGGCATACTTCATTCAAGTTGGTATAGTCAATACAAATGCACCATTTTCCATTGGCTTTCTTTACCAAGATGACTCTCGCAAACCAATCAAGGTAATGGGCCTCCCTGATGAAGCCTACTGCAAGAAGATTGTCAACTTCTTAATCGTTTATTTTCTACCGCTCAGGAGCGAATGGTCGCTTCTTCTATCTCACCGGCTTGATGCTTGGATTGATATTTAATTAGTGAATAATTATTTCTGGAGGTATACCAGGCATATCGATCGTGAACCAAGAAAATACATCAGTATTAGCTCTTAACAATTGAACCAGTTGTTCACACTCCATCGCTTGAAGGTGCGACCCAACTTAAATAGTTTTGATTGGGTCATCTTCCAGCAATGGCATGGAGAGCAACCATTCAGCTGGCTCACCCCGATTTTCATCATCCCACTGATCAAGGCTTTCCAACGATGAAAAATCTTCTAATTTATTTTCCTTTGTAGTGATCGCGAGGCATCATCGAGCAATTTGTTGGTCACCTTGCATCTCTCTGACTCTGGCCTTGGTCAAAAATTGGACTAACAAATATATGTTGATACTATCGCCTTGAGAGCATTGAGTCCGGGCCTTTCGAGTATGGCATTATATGTTGATGGGATTCTGACGACCATGAAAGACAAGATGATGGTATTTTATCGAGGTTTTCTCCCCATAGTCAATGGGAGATCTATCCCTCCCTCAACATCGACGGTATCTTCCATAAATCCAACTAAAGGGATAGGAACATTTCGAAGGCGTTCTGTCGAGAGTTTCATTTGGAAGAATGCAGAGTAAAATAAAATATCGATCGAACTTCCATTATCAATAAGAATTCTTTTTACATCATAATTGGCTATCGTCGTCAAGACCACAATAGCATCATCATGGAAAATTTGAACCACCCTGACATCATCATCTGAAAAGAAAATAGATTCATTGGATCATCGCTTCTTGGACGATCCCTCTTCAGATGTTGCCCCTCTGATTCTTGGCCGCCTGGAGATCTTGTTGATCACTCTAATCGTTGGTCAATTCTAATGAACTACCTCTAGAGCAGACGGTTGATCGGCATGAGACTGAATCGGACGATCAAGCTGGTACTTGGCTAAAAATCCCCATCGAATGAGAGCCTCAATCTCATCTTTTAATTGAAAGCACTGTTCGGTATCATGGCCATAGTCATGATAGAACTGGCAGTACTTTCTCTTATTCTTCTTTCGATTCTTCATCGATGGGGGTCGACGAAGGTAATTTTTCCCCTTAATTTTCATTAAGATTTGGGCACGCGGAGTGGTGAGGGGAGTATAAGTGTTGTACTAGCTTTTTATATTAGTTGGTACTACGTTCAGTCAGGACTAGACCATTTCCCTATTTGGTGTAGACTGGTTTGGTCTAGCAGAAACGTCATTCTTCCACTGTTTCTTCTTCTTTTGACCCTTTTCGTTTGGATGGCACTAGCTAGAAGCATCTTCTTCTGCATGGATGTACTTATCCACACGCTCCAAGAGTTTTGCATAAGTCTGGGGGTGGTTCTTTTCCAGCAAATAGGTGAATCAAAAATCCCGTAGACCTCTTGCTTCATGGCCGAAATGGCCACGTCTTCATTAAGATTTCAGATCTCAAGTGCGGCGACATTAAAACGTGCCACGAAGGTCCGAAGGGTTTCTCCATCTCCTTGCTTGATCGAGAAGAGGGTGTTGGAGGTTTGTGGCATCCTCCTGCTAGTGTTGAAGTGAGCCACGAAGGAATGTTCAAGTTGCTCGAAAGAGGTAATGCTTCCCTGTTGAAGCCCGAAGTACTAGGTTCGAGCAACATTTCAAAGGGTGGTCGGGAAGCCGACGCACATAAGGGTGTCAATCGTCCCTTGGATCATCATGAGAGTCTTATAGCTCTGGAGATGATCAACCAGGTCGGTGGAGCTATCATATGGCTCTACTTGTGGCATCTTGAACCATGATGGAATTGGTTTGTTTAGGATGCACGAGAAAAAAGGACGAGCTGTATGGATATAGAGTTTGTCAGAGGACCCTTCTTTTACATCCTCCTGGATCCAGGCCAGTCATTGATCAATTTCCTTGAGTTTTTGCTCATAGGTATTGAGCGGATGCTAGTGAGGTGTCCCTAGGGTTGATCCTACTGAAGAACTAGTAGAGGAGGAAGTGATTGAACCCCATGGGGCCTTCCCCTTGTGCTGACTCCAATGAGAAGGTGGGGAAGTGTAGCATCAAGATCGTTGGATGGTTCCTCGCGAATAGCCAGGGGATGGAGTTTCTGCTCGCTGGGAGCATCAAGATTGTTGCTCTAGTGATGGAGAGGCAGAGTGCGTCGGCATGCAGTGACTGTGCCTAGATGGTATCGCCTGTGTCACCAGTTCTTGCACCACCACACACAGCTATTGCTGGAGGCTATGTATAGCTTCCATTAATATCCGAACTTGCTGCATCAATGCAGCTAGTTGTTGAGCTTGTGCGTCCATCGTAACTGTCAGATGTAAGAAACTCGATTCCACCCCAAACGACCGTGGGGGAGGGAACACTTCTCACCAAGATGACTAATCGATGGAGCTGAGCGAGTTGCGAGCATGTGTTTTCGCCATCGTAATGTGTGACAGAAAGTTACCAATTGCTTTTGATCTTTGATATTCTCTCCCTCCCTTCCTGGCGTGCCAATCTGTTGCGGCCAATCTACCTATGGCTATGAATCAATGCCAGAAAACCTACAAAGATAAGTCCACACTGACTGGAGTTGGCTCCGATGGGGACCCTCCGATGCTTAAGTTAGTAGGATGGACTGGTTGAATAGAAATCTTAGAGTAAAGTGATAGAGATTGCTCTAAAATTATTATATGTGTTCTACCAAACTAGCTAGTTTACCTTCTTTTTATAGGTGTCAAAGTGATAACCATTTAGTACATGGGTCCCTCTTCTTCCAACGTAATGCGATCGTGGGGAGGTGGTTAGAACTACCCACTAATCATTGTTGCCTATTTTTCTTGGAGATAGTTTTATAGGGTTGATCAAAAGTCGGATGAGTTGTTTATAAAACACTCGACGATTGTTTGGCATATCTGGGGTTGATCGATGGTCGGTCGGTCGGCATATCTAGGGCCGACTGATGGTCGATTGGTTGGCATATCTGGGGGCGATCGACCTCCAGTCAGTTGGCTTATTTGAAAATTGGCTGATCATTAATCGATCAATTTGAAGACTTTTCATTGGCTAGCTAGCCCTTTTTGTCGTCGATTATCAATCACCAAATGATGGTCGTCGTTTGATGGTCGGTCGATCATCGTCCGATGGATAGGTTGGCAAGTTAGCCATTGGCTCGATATCTCCCAACAAGGTCATTTAGACCTAGGGTTAGATTAAATATGGACTAAGTTAAGAAATTGATCAAACCTAATTAATAGTAAGTTAGGATTAGATTATTTCTTTTCTATAGATTAATTCAATAGTTGTAGTTGATTAAAGTCTATACATTTAACAAATGGACACTGATTATGGCTCAGTGGCTGAGCCCGAGTCTTTAGGCAAATCAAATCAAAATAGATAGATCAATTGATGTCTAAGGTAAGTCTAGCATTTTTAGACTGGTAGTTTTTAATTGGCAACCTACTTATCTGGCCATTTTTGATGGTATCTAAGGCAAGCCTTGGCAGATCCTTCCACCAATCTCACTTACCTGGCCAATGTGGTTAATCAGCCTTTGATTAGGTTGCGCATTGATTCATGCTAACCCATGTCACATAGAAAATCAGTGAGATTAATTTTATTCAATGAGACTGATTTAGGTACTCATGGATCGTAATTGATCCTAGTCCTCATCATTGACTTGGTGAAGTCGGTGGAAGGATTTGACTTGGTAAAGTCAGTGGGAGTAATTTTGTCCATGTCTTTTCTATCCTTAAATTATTAATAAAATTAAATTTTTTAAAATTATTAGGTTCTTTAAATGATAAAGTTATGGAGATAACTGAGTCATAGCCTTCCATTAAGGTGTTTGATGATGGGTCTAATAGTCTAGGTGGACATTGGAGGTGCCTTACGCTTAGTGTTTATCAAGATATTAAAATTATCATTCATCATATGATGATTAGGTCACACTCTTTGAATGGTGATCAAGTTAGCCAAAGCTTTCCTCGGACCTGGTTATCGTTCGTTTGATGCACCGAACTCTATCATGTTAATAGTTGGACCTAACCGAGACTTTCAGTGGAGGCCCCTTATGCCTACTGAAGAGGTGCCTGGGGCAAAACTAAATTACTAAAAATTATTTAGAGAAACAATTGGTTATGAACCTACCATAAGGTGCACACGGGATAACCAGAGCTTTCCTAAGGCCCATATGTGAAGGAACCAAATCTAGGGTTTCATAGGTAGATCTTGAAACTTTTTTAAGATCTTGCAATGGAAGACTTAAATAAATCTAAAATTTATTTAAATAACCATGTAAATACCTAGATCTTAGATCTATTATATGATTAAGGTATGATATTAAATCAAAAATTAAAATCAAATAAGAAAGAAAAAGATTGATCAAATCAACCTAGATCTACACTACATCAAATGTAGGTATGAAGTTTATAGATCAGATCTACTATATGAGCAAGTTTAGACATTCTAACTTGCTAATCCAAGCTTAAGGATGAAGTCATGAGCTGTACACACATCCAGCCTCTAGGAGTCCACATGAGCCTACGATCTCTGATCTGAAGTTCGATGTAAGAAATCAACACAACATGCTAGTACTGTGTTGATCCTTCTTTGATGGTCAATCCGATGCTCCCTTCTTCAAAATTTGGACTCTATAAAATATGAGAAGGAAGATGAGAGTTTGCTAATATGAGATTCTCTCATAAAAACTCAAAAGAAAGGAGGAGAGATTGAAAATAAAATAGTCCTAGAAGAATACCCTCTTCTTCTTCTCTTTTCTCTCATCTAGACACCTAGTTTGGTGCCAATGGAACCCCCACACCCAAGGACCCTATTCCTTTGATTTTTGCACACCCCAAACCTCTCCCAAAGCTCTATATTTTATAAAGAAATCAAAACAAAATTCATCCAATAAATAGAGAAAAAGAAGAGTCCAAGTTAGATTAAATTCCTAGACTAGGAATATCCAAACATGGAAAGTTGTTGGGGCACCCAACTCTTGGGCGCCTCCTCCATAATTTTTGGCATGGACCAGCAAGGGAGGGCACACAAAAAAGGAGATTATTTTTATGAAATAAGAGAAGAATTAATTAGAAGAGGGGGCAGCACTTAAGGAAAGATGTTTTGATCAATAAGGATTCTATCTCATAAAATTCTAAGGAAAACCAATTCCTCCTTTGACTTGGTCTTCCACCTAACTTCCAAATATGACTTGGAGGTAGAGAGGGGGCATGAAAATTAGGAAGAAAGGAATTTTTCATAAAAAATATCTAAAAAATAGGTATGGAGGGCATTGGGACAAAGGTGGCGCAAGGAGATAAGGAGTCCTAGTCACACTAGGACTCTAGTTTTGACTTGGTCAAACAAGATCTTTTAACCAAAAAAAAATCAAGACTAATCCAACCCAATTAAATAAGACCCTAACCCATTTAAAAACTTAATTAAATTAGATTAAATTTAATTTAATTTTAATTTATTTTTTAATCAAATTAAAAATTTGGATTAATCCGAGTCCTAGTTAGACTAGGACTAGTTCTTCCTTGCACTTGGCTTATCCAATAAACCCATTGAACTTGATTCAATCAAGCCCAAACTAAATATAATTAAATTATATTTAATTAGACTTAATCTTAGCCTATTGGTTTAATCAAATTAAGCCAATTAGTAATCTAATTGCTAATCGATTCTCCTACAACACTTGGACTAGGTTAAACACCAATCATATTGATTGTTTAATCCTAGAACGATTCTTAATTGTCGATCAACCATCCAATTAGATCGTAAGCTCTAATGTGTGTGACCTCATAGGTTCCAACCTAAGTCGGTAGTACAAAAATAAATTTTGATATCAATTGAAGTAACCATCTAGCAATGATATCCAATGGCCGGATAGGTCGACGGTATAGAACACCATCCTTAGAACCCATGCGGCTATAGTTTCCATATATCTCATCCCCTTAACCACAATGCTCGTAGGATACCTCAGAGTTCAACTATCAACTCTGATTAGGTTGTCCACATTGTATTTCAAAATACCAAATCCATCTGATGGATTATGCTGGCCAAGATTTTGCTATATTGAAATACAGTGATACATTTTCTCCAACTCTTGGAGTAGTCAATTCCATCTTGATCACACTCCAACTTTGCAAGTACTTGACTATGTTGAGAAGCCTTCCATTGCTAAATTAGAAATTTAGTTAGTCTAGTACCAAAACACAGTGAGTTGCTTACCAGTCACTGAGGTGATCTCAGGTCTAAGGGATATTTATACCTATATCCCATCAGAGACATTCTCGATAGCAGAATGCTCTGAAGTTGGTTACGTTCAATGACGATGTATCCATACATCTCACCTGTATGCCATACCAATATCTCCACACACCTTGGCTAAGAGGACAACCAACCTATATGGCATATAGCAACCTATACTTGATAGATGCTGTCATCCTAATTAACAGCCTATCATTTGATCGTGAATAAATTTAAAGACTAATCGATAAATCTTCTCTTTATTGAAACTAAATAATCCTAAGGACTTCATCACAACAATGGAATTCATTAGAAGATGTAAACTTATGATAAAAAAGATGCCAAAATATTTTTTATTAATTAACAAATTAATTATAATATCTCAACCATCAACAGGCTGACGATTGGCTTTAGGACATAATTCTCAACAACTCCCACTTATCCTAAAGCCACTCAGCATAGTATCTAATACTAATCTTTGACTTATGGTTATCGAACTCCTTGATTGCTAGAGCTTTAGTGAAGGGGTTGGCTAGGTTCTTCTTTCCGTCGATCTTCTGAAGGTCGATGTCACCACAATCCACGATCTCAAGGACCAAATGGAAGTGACGCAGAATGTGCTTTGTTCACTAGTGTGCCTTCGGTTCCTTTGCTTGAGCTATGGCGCTAGTGCTGTCGCAGTAGAGCAAGACTGGACCATCAATGGAGAGTGCTACTCCAAGCTCGGTGATGAACTTTCTCAGCCACACAGCTTTCTTTGCTGCATCTGATGCTGCCATGTACACTATTTTGCAAATAGAGTCAGCCACTGTATGCTCCTTAGAACTTTTTCAGTAGATGGCTCCATCATTTAGAGTAAAGATATATCCCGACATACTTTTACTATCATCATGATCAGATTGAAAGCTGGAGTCTATAAATCCAACAAGCTTCAGATCTGACTCACCATAAATCAACCATTGATCCTTAATATTTCTCAAATACTTAAGGATGGTTTTAACCACCTTTCAGTGATTTTCTCTAGGGTCAGACTGGTATATACTCGCTACTTCTAGTGAGTATGCCATGTCTGGTCTCGTACATATCATTGCATACATAATAGACCCCACTATCGAAGCATATGGAATTCTACTCATACGCTCTCTCTATTCAGGAGTTGTCGGACAATCCTTCTTAGAGAGAAAAATTTTTTGGCCTATCGAAAGATAGTTCTTTTTGGAATTCTCCATGCTGAACCTCTTCAGCACAGTTTCTATGTACATAGATTGGGACATACCTAGCATCCTTTTAGATCTATCCCTATAGATCTTCATCCTTAGGATGTAGGATGCTTCACCCAAGTCCTTCATGGAGAATTGTGATGACAACCAAACTTTTATTCCTTGTAGTGTGGGGATGTCATTCTCGATTAAGAGAATATCATCCACGTACAAAATAAGGAATACCACTACTGGACCATTTGTCCATTTGTAAATGCAGGATTCTTCTCCATTCTTAATGAAGCCTTACGTTTTGATCACTTTATCAAAATGCATGTTCCAACTTTAAGATGCCTACTTCAATTCATAAATGGATCTCTAAAGCTTACACACCTTGGACTCATCTGTGGATGTGAATCCTTTAGGTTGTATCATATACACCTCTTCGGTCAGCTCTCCATTTAGGATAGATATCTTCATATCCATCTACTAGATCTCGTAGTCTAGATGGGTAGCAATAGCAAGTATGATCTGAATGGACTTGAGCATTGTCATAGGAAAGAACGTATCGTCATAGTCAATACCATAACGTTGACGATACCCCTTGACAACTAGATGAGCTTTATAGGTCTCCACCTTTCCATCTATGCCCCTCTTTCTTTTGAAGATCCATTTACATCCAATGGGTTTAACCCCTTCAGGTGGGTCAACTAATGTCCATCATCATTGACCTTCATAGAATCTATTTTGGATCTCATGGCTTCTAGCCATTTTTCAGAGTCGGGTCTCAGCATCGCATCCATAGAAGTGATCGGATCCTCATCATTCTCATCGAGTTTGATGGGATCACCATCTTGGATCAAGAATCCATAGTATCTGTCCGCATGGTAGGGTACCCTGTCGGATCATTTTAATGGTGCGAGTTCACTAGGCTTCGAATCTGATCTGATCAAATCCGACTTAGGTTCAACATTCTGTATCAGACTTTCTACCTATTGAACTTTATCAAGTTCAACCTTAGAGGCAACGGTTCCTTCATCAAGGACTTCTTTTTCAAAAAGATTGTCCTAAGATTGATGAACACCTTTTGCTCATCAGCATGGTAGAAATAGTATCCTTTGATCTCTTTTGGGTATCCTATGAATATACACTTGTCAGACCTAGGTTCAAGTTTGTCTATAACTAACTATTTGATATAAGTCGAGCACCCCCAAATCCTAAGATGTGAAAGTACTGCCTTACACCCTGTCCATATCTCATATGAGATTTTAACTACAGACTTACTTGGAATCCTATTTAATAGATTACAACTTGATTCGAGTGCATATCTGATAAGTACCATAAATTCATCAATAAAAATATTAATTTATCAATTAATTTATTTTAATTTTTATGAATTAATGATCAATTTATATATATTTTTGAGAAATTCATATTTTTTATTAATTAAAAAATTAATTAGAAAATAATAAAAATTAAAAAATAAAATTTTATAATCAATGGAAAGAGCTTATTTTTTTTTATCATAATAAAATAAGTTTCGCACAAAATAGATCTAAAATGAAGAAGATATGAATTTTTAAAGAAATAAAATAAATAAAAATTAAATGAAAAATAACATACGGCTCAACCGGCTCAAGCTGTCGTGCCATATTAGCCAGCGCATCCAAATGCATTGAGCCAAGCTGATGAAGCCAGCGCACCAAGCCAACCACGCCAACCAACTCAGCCATGGAAGCTGTCAGTCGGTCCACGATCTATGCATGGACTACCAACTCAGTAGAAATCGATGAATCATGAAGCGACACGTGGTGGACCTAGACCCTTAAAGGGTTTACAAAAAATCTATCATGGCTCACAAGGCATTTTGGACTTTTTACTCGATGACAAGAGGTGCTAATTCATTGCGGTGTGCAATGCGGTCAGTCCACGCGGTCCATAGGAACAGTAACTGCGCAATCGTGCGGCTCTGGTTGCTTGCAGTCAAGATTGGATAGTGGAGGAAATTTCCTACTTCAGGCTTCATGTAGATCGCCATCCAATGGCAACACTCAATCTAGGGGATGATCTGATGATGGAGAGAGCTCCCGGTGGTGATCAAGACTCCAAACACACGATCAGCGGTCAGATTTTATCCATCAAACGTGCGATCAACGGCCAAAATTTAATCCAACCTAATCTCAGTCGATATGCATCCAATTTTGATGATTTTTGGTCCATTGGATTTCTATTGAATGGCTAGATTTTATCAAACTTCAATAGAATTCATCCAGAACTCCTTTTAATCTGATTTTCACTCAATTTTTTTCATATTTTGATGATCAAAGACCTCCTTAGTCCCACATTGCCTGCAGAAAAAGTCTCCAGCTTTCCAACACCTATAAATAAGACCCCAGACCTCTAGAGTTCATAATCTTCAGTCAAGATGAAGCTTTGGTATAGGATTAAGCCAGGCTTTGGGTTAATGGCTGCTTCGGGATAACTGGTGCCGAGAGAAAAAGCTGGGCTTCTATACCATCTTTCTACCAATGCCGATCCAAGATCAGAGATCAGCCTATTTTAATTTTTTTTCTTTATATTTAAATTATAATTCTTTTTGATTAATGTAATATTTATTTCTATGCTCTTTAATTTTATGCTCTTTATTTTTATTATAATTTAATTTTTATACTTTAATTATTGCTCTTTATTTTATTGCAAGTAGATGCTAGGATCTAACTAGTAGATCTTGGTACCAAGTTTAAATTTCTGCATCTTTTAATTTTTACTTTTTATTTTCTGACTTCACTTTTAATTTTAAAAGTTTTTCTTTTCTTTTTTTTTCAAAAGTCAAAGATTTCAAATCTAAAAATACTACTTTTTCTGTGGATTTGACTCGACTCATTGCTATCTATGTATTTTTAATTATTTTAAGAAGTCAGATTAAATTGATAAACACAATGTCTTAACGACAACATCGTGCTCTTATCAAGTTTTTAGCACCATTGCCAAAGATTATTTTTAATTTTTAATTTTATTTTTTTATTTATTTTAAATAAATTAAAAATAATTTTGATAAATGCACCAAGTTTTTGGCATCGTTACCGAGGAAGGCACGAACATTAAATTTTTGATCTCTTTGATTTTTTTTATAAATAAATTATAAATAAAATTTTTATTTTTTTATAAATATTGCTTGCTAACTTTTTTTTATTTATTAAAAAAAAGGTTAAAAAATAAAAAGAACTAAGGCAAGGAATAAATCATTTAGTTTTGCTTAGTGAGATCAATCCTAACCCTAGTCCTTTTCTCTTTTTATTTATTTATTTATTTTATTTTTAAATTAAATTAAAAAAAATATATCCACTTAAATTTAATTAAAAATCTTATGATAAGATTAAAAATTCTAACTGCTTAGAGCATGCAACATATTAGTTTTATTTTTATTTTATTTGGCGATCGCTGGAGATAAGGTAAGCTCTTAAGTTTAATCAATTTCATGCATCTACTTAGTTGTGTAGAATCCCTTGTTGAAAGTGATTATGCATATGCATCTTTAAATCAAATTAAGAGCAACATCCAATTAAATAAGATAAGGTGGAGATTTGATCATCCTTTCTTGGCCCACAAACAACCAACCAGCATCCTGCACTGACCTAAGCTTTTAATTTTAAAATTAATTAGATATCCTTCGTAGGAGCTCGAGCACAATAGGTCAAGAAATCCTAAGAGTTGAACCAGGTTAGGATTAGTCAATTTGACTGGTGTCTAGAAAAGTAGTCAAGGATGACTGGACCAAAAGAAAGGTGGTTTCTAATTAATTTCGTTAGCTTATCTGACCAAGCACAATTGGTGTCTAAGGCAAGCAACGGAAAAACTCCCCCACCGACCTTACACTTATCTGGTCAGTTGATTGGCTGATCTTATACTTGGAGGGTCTGAAGATGACCTTGGCAGTTAGGAGCTATCCAGATCTAGGATAACCCTTAGTCAGGATTGATTGACCAACTTGATTGCTAACCAATATTATTACTAATTAAAACTAATTCTTCTTTCTTCTTAGCTTTAGGACTCCTTAGGACCTCTTCTTTAAAACTCTTCTTTCTTTCTTCTTCTTTTTTTTAAAAAAATTAAATTAAATTAAATTAAATTAAACTAACTAAAAAATATTAAAAATAATAATTAAATTAAATTAAATTAAAAAATAATAATTAAAATAATTTTAAAAAAATATTTTTTAAAAAAAAATAATAATATAATAAAATAATAATATATATATAAATTCTAAAAAAAATCTAAAAATTTTTGAACAGTACATTAAGATTGCACCAGGGCATGTACGGTGAGAAATCGCTTTACCTGATCTAGTTGAACCCAACCATAAAATTGAAAAGCTAAATCATATTAAACTCGATAATCAAATGGCTGAAAATTTTAGAGAACCATCTAAGCAAATGAAGAAATACTTTATTCCTTCCACCTATAATCTATCTGTTAGATATGTGTGCCCTAGAAGCCAAAATTGGCTAACACTTATAATACACTTCTAGGGATAAAATTATAATTTTGACTATAAATAATAAAATAGATTATTTTCTATCATAAATATATATTTAGTGTCTATGATACATTTCTTGAGTTAATGGTAATGATAATTCATATTTTCAAGAGTTGAAAATTTAAGACATGAATAATCATTATTAACTCATAAAATGCTCCTGACCGTAGGATCATTATGAGGATGGTGAGTGATCCGAAAGGTTGGTGTATAATCATTTTTTTTATAGTAGATGAGTCTTGAGTCTATGGTGTAGAGACACCAAAGTGAGAGTATAGGTACTCATTAGAGAATGAGGGCACTGAGCGTGACCACCTCGAGTAGTCATTAGGGAAGTCTACCTTCTCGTCAATGACTGACTCGATGCTGCAGTAGTGTGTGTCTGGTTCTTTGACCTGAGGTGCATCGGATAGTTCACCTTGAGGATATTATAGTTTGACTACACCATTACTTTGTCTCCTAGCCATTCGAAACCCTGAGGTGTATGTTGGCTATAGCATGTTCATTGTAGGAACTGGATTGCATCAAGATGGAATCTATCTACCTCGGTGGTAGAGGAGCAGCCCTATGATAATCATGAGAATCAAGTCCAGAAGCCCATGGCCATGGCAGAGTGAAATAATAGAAAGAGTTTCTATTTAGATTTTCACATCGGACTTGAATCGAATGATTACATCATATGACAGAAACTAGGGTTTGACGAGTTCACCTTAACCCTAATCTGATCGGGGCTCAAGATAGAAGAACTTAATCACACAGGTAGCTGCACCAAGAGGTTCGCATTCAGCTCTGATGGGTTGCCACCATATACTGCTAGGTGTCACTGGTGGATTTTGGGAGCAATTAGAATGATTTAGATGATCGATCATTCTAGCTGTTCGAATCAGAAGAGTTCTGATCCATCGAAAGGAGTTTCGATGATGTCGATGATAGAGATCATGACATATCCCATTACCATATAGAACTGAACCTAACTGGGTCACACAAATAAGGGTTTGAATCTGGTGATCATCAATTGAACTGATCCAGTTCAATTGATCTGAATGAGATTCAATTAGGTTCAAGAAAATCGTGCTAGCACTCGATTGATCCTAACGTTCTTCTTTTACTATCATTAAAAGTTATCCTGACGGAGCCAAAGGAGTTTGTGCTCGATCAGGGCCTTCACTTGGTCTGACTGGAGGCTTGTCCAAGTCAGAAAAGGGTTGTCTTATTTTGTAAATTTGAGACATTACCTACCATTTTTGGTCACCTGCCATTTCTTATCTTTGACTTTGGTCAAAAGTTGACCTTTGACACTTAGACATTGACCATGTGTCTGACCCATTGGAGAGTAAATAGGGGCTTGTCCTCTTGCTAGAAATTGGAAAGAAGGGGGTGCATGCCTTGGCAGGCGTGCGCCAAGATAGGGACGCCTTGGAGTCCCATACGGATGGGACTCCAGGTTCCTTCTTGGATTCAACTTAGGTAGGCTCCTAAGACTCAACTTTGACTCAGTCTTAGGCACCAACCTAAGGACTGATCTTAGGGGGCACTCATCTAAGGATTGGATCAAGTGATGTCATTCCACCAATCAGATTTAGATCTGATTTCACAAAGAGTTGTGATTGGTTGGGAAGAAGAGGAGTTGCATGGCGCAGCAGTCTATAAATAAGATCCTATCTACGCCCTAACTTTTAAGAAGTTCTCTCTTAGCCCATGCCCCAAGGCTGCCCCTCTCCTCTTCCTCCATGCCAATCTTTTGATCCTCTCCCTCTCCTCTCCACATCCAAAAGGAGTTTTGGGCTCTTAGTTGGTGCGATCCAGGCAAGAGAAAGGCGACTGAAGAAAGCTAGAAGGCTGCGCTGCTGCAAGAGGACGACTGCTGATCTTCAAAAGGAGTTTTGAAGATCCTCCAGATCAGATCCAGATCTAATTTTTGGAGAGGTGATAGAGAAGAAGGAGAATATCTCTAGATCAGTCTTGAGTGGATACCGATAGAGGCCAGGTGCTTGCGTGGCTAGATCCAGAACCTTCCAGCTGCAATCAGCAGGATCATCAAAGGATAATCTAGGATTACCCAACATCAAGGTACAAATTAAATCAAATTTAATTTAATTTATTTTTATTTTTATTTATTAGATCTATAAAATTAGATCTGATCTAAATCTATAAGAAAAATTTTTAAAATATCTCTCTAGATCTAATCAGATCTGAACGAACCTGGACCCAAAAATCAGGATTTCTCCTTCAACTAGTATCAGAGCCAGGTTCTAAAAATTGTTTAGATCTGATTTAAATTTATTTTGATATAATAAATAGAAGATTTTAGATATCACATGAGATGTGATTAGATCTAAAATTAGAAAAAATTAAAATTAAATAATTATGGATCTAAGTTTTAAATATGCATGACTAGTTCTAAAATAGAATAGTTCTATAGAATAGTCTTGCATGTTTCATAATTTAATTTGATTAAATTATAATTTTAGATCTATTTATTTACTATTTTTTGATATTATAATTATTATAATAACATCTAAAAAATAAAAAATAAAAATTATTTAATTTTAAATATCATATGAGATATGATTGAAATGCATGTCTAGACTAGTTGTAGAATAGTTCTACATAATTATCTAGATTAGAATTTATTTTGATGTAGATCAATTTAAATCTAATTTTTTAGATTATTATGAGATAATTTAGATCTGAAAACATGCATGATTGATACATGAGATGTATGCAAAATATGCCATGATTAGATCTAATTTTTGTATATGAGATATATGATATAGATCTAAAACTAGTTTTGTAGTATTGCATGTTTCTGATTAAGGCATTCCTCTTGGCCGTCCGATCATAAGAATGAAGAAGGATTTAAAGGCCCTCTCCTTCCATTCGATGGGGTGTTTTTATGATGTGTAGGGGTGCTGCGCATTCATCCTTAATCAGAAATCCAAAACTTACTTTCTGCAAAACCCTAGATCCTGAAACCCTAGGATTTTATTGTGCATATGTTTTGTTTATGAACCCTACTTAATTAAAAATTAAGATTATGGAAATATTAATTAGGTCTAAAATTGAGAATTTTAGATCTAAGACATATTCATAATACTGGGTTCGGGCTTGGGTAGCTCAATTAGGTCTAAGCGGTTGATCAAACCGAATCAAGAGTTGGTTAGATGGGATCAACAATGCTTAAATTGACCAGCCTAATAGGATTAAGTCTGGGTCAAGATCGAGTCATGTGAGTGACGATCAAGCAAGACCTAATTAGGCTCAGAGGTTAGAGTCTGGATTGTAGGCTAACCCAATTGGTTCTGGCTCAATAATTTGGTGTCTAAGGTAAGTTTGGCACATACGATCGACTGGTTTTTAATTGGAAGCTACTCGACCTGAATGCATTCTTGTACGAGTTAATGGCATATTCCCTTCCACCGGTCTCACTTACCTGGCCATATCTGTTGACACAGTTCTGATCTGAGGTGGTCAATAATCCGAGCTAACCCATGCCACTAGGTTAGTCATAATTGTTATGACTATGACAAGTCTAGTTTAATGAGACCTGAATCAATTCTTCCCTAAGAAAAGATTAAGTCTGAGGTCTTCCACCATTGTAGATGTGCGGGCCCTTCCGGGGTTGATTGTTCTCGGACTGGATACAGTGGCTCAGTTGCACCAAAAAGATGCAACCATGTCTATTAGGCATTGGATGCTATGGGCTGGAGGATGAGTTGGGCTCAATATTTCGGATACGGTGAGAGACTCAATTAGGAAATCCAGTCTATGCAAATGGTGGGTCTGACTTAACTAAGGAGTGGATCAATATTTTGGGCATACGGTGAGATTCATGAATTAGAGACCAAGTTTGGGTGCACCATGATTAGAGAATCATTGAACAAGAGTTGTTCACTCATTGGCTAACCCATCACCAATAACTGTTAGGTGAGGTGATGAGTCAGTTGGTGAGACCGCACCACCCACTAGAAATCATTAATCATGAAGATTTTTGCATCTCTACAGAGGGAGTGTAGGGATCCAAGAAAATAGTGAAAGCTAATTTATTTAAAAATAAAATTTCTAAATAAATTGGTCAAGTCATAATTATAGTATCTAACTAGAATCTTTGACTCTCTACAGAAAAATATCTGCATCCAACCCATTAGCACGTATCCTAGACACACATAGACTGATCGAACCCAATTATAAAGATTGGCTCTAGAACTTCAAAAGTTATTTTGGGATTTTGAGAAGTTAACCTCATGTATTGGACCTAGGACCCTCCCATCTTACCAGCTCGTCCATCCACTGAATAGAGAACGTCTCTTGAAAAGTGGACGGACAAAGATAACAAGACTAGATATTACATGTTGGGCTCGATGTTTGATGAGCTCCAGCACCAACATGAAGATATCAGGACTGCTCGCCAAATGTTGGCTCACCTACAAGAGATGTTTGGTGAACAGAGTCGTACGCCAAGTATCAAGTCACTAAACGACTATTCAAGGCTAAAATGTGTGATGGGTAGTCAATCCAAGATCATTATCTGATGATGATCAAGGACTTGGAAGAGCTTGAGAAGCTCAAAGTGAAGTTGGACTTGGATCTGCATAATGATATAATTCTGCAATCCTTGACTGATGCATATGGGCAGTTCATCATGAACTACCATATGCATAAACTTCAAAATTTTCTGACCGAGTTTATGACATGCTGGTTACTACTGAGCTTTCCATGAAAGATTCTAAAGGCTTAGTGCTTGCCATGGAACGAACTTCTTCCAAGAGAAAGTCTTTTAGAAAGAAAAAAAAGTCTATGAAAAAGCAGAAGGTGGAAGGAGGAAAGAAAAAAAAATAGAGCTGAAGAAGAAGGCCGCTGACAAAGAAAAGTATTTCTATTGCAACAATAACCACCACTGAAAGCAGAACTGCTCTACTTATTTGGCCACCCTAAAGAATAAGAAGGAGGCAGGTCCTTTTGGAGGTATGCTCATTATTGAGTCTAACCTTATGGTTTCTTCTGCATCCAGTTGGATGCTTGACTCTGGTTTAAGTGCTCATTTGTGCACTTTCATGCAAAGTCTTGAGGACAGCAGGAGGCTGAGGGATGGTGAGATGATCCTGTGCATCAAAAATGGAGCAAGAGTTGCAATCATGGTGGTGGAAACATACCCCCTTTGACTATCATCTGGTTTAGACTTAGTATTAAAACACTGTTATTATGTGCCTGCTGCAAGCAGAAATTTGATTTCTGTTTCATGCCTAGCACTAGAAGGCTATGTGATTAGTTTTCTTAAGGACCATTGTAATATTCTTTATGAAAGAAATAAAATTGCAAAGTGGTTTCCTTATTAATGGTCTTTATCAGTTACATATGAAATGATAGTTATTTCTCCCTCAACTAGTATCAGAGCCATGGTTCTAAAAATGTTTAGATCTGATTTAAATTTATTTATAAAAATAAAGAATTTTAGAATATCACATGAGATGTGATTATTATTAAAATTAAAAAAAAAAATTAAATTAATGATTAGACGTAAGTATTAAGATGCAATGAACTAGTTTAAATAGAATAGTCTATAATAGTCTTGCATGTTTTCATATTCAATTTGATTAATTATAATTTTAAATCTATTTATTTACTATTTTTGAATATTAAATTTATATAATAAATTGAAAAATAAAAAATAAAAATTATTTTTAACTTTTATCATATGAGATTGATTGAGCATGTTAGACTAGTTGTAGATAGTTCTACTAATTTCTAGATAATTTATTTTGATGGATTAATTTAAATCTAATTTTTTAGATAATTATGAGATAATTTAGATCTGAAAACATCATAGATTGATACATGAGATGTATGCAAAATATGTTATAGTTAGATCATTTTTGTATATGAGATATATGATATAGATCTGAACTGTTTTGTAGTTTTGAATTTCTGATTAAGGCGTCCTCTTGGCCATCCGATCATAAGAACAAGAGAAGTTTAAGAAGGCCCTCTCTTCCATGATGGGACTTCAGGTTGCTTCTTGGAATCAACTTAGGTAGGCACCTAAGACTCAGCTTTGATCAGTCTTAGCACCACCTAAGGATGATTTGAGGGGGCTCTCATCTGATTGGATCAGATGATGTCATCCCACCAATCAAATTTAAATATGATTGTATGAAGCAACGTGATTGATCCGGATGATGTGGCACTGCATGGTGCAGCAGGATCTATATAAACCCTATTTGCACCTAGCTTTCATGAAGTTCTCTCTTAGCCCATGCCCCAAGGCTACCCCTCTCCCTCCTCCATGCCATCTTCTAGTCCTCTCTCTCCTCTTCATGCCCAAGGAGATTTGGCCTCTAGTTCGGTGCGATCCAGGCAAGAGAAAGATGATGAGAAAGGAAGAAGGCAGCACTACTGCAAGAGACGATTTCAGATCTTCAAAAGGAGTTTTGAAGATCCTTCAAATTAGATCCAGATCTGATATTTGAAGAGGTGATAAAAAAGGAGAAGATCTCTAGATCCAGCTTGAGTGGATACTGGTAGAGGTCAGGCGCCTGCATGGCTAGATCCAGAATCTCAGGCAATCAATAGGATCATCGAAGGATAATCTATTTATCCAACATCAAAGTACAAATTAAATTAGATTTAATTTAATTTATTTTTATTTTTATTTATTAGATCTATAAAATTAGATTTGAAACATCTAGATTTGATCTGATTCTGTAAGAAAAATTTTTGAAATATCTCTTTTGATCCAATCAGATCTAAACGAACCTGATCCGAGAAATCAAGATTTTTCCTTCACTATCGACTTGTATCTAGTTACTTGAAATTCATGCTACCCACTATGAGATCAAGCTGACCACAATCTAGATGCTCCCATCTTTCTATGGGAACACCAATGAAGATCCTTATAAGCATCTAGATGAATTCTTAGAAATCTGCTCTATGGTGAAAATTCAAAATTTAACTAATGATGCCCTTAGACTAATTTTATTTTTCTTATCATTAAAAGACAAAGCCAAGTACTGGCTTGGCACAATAGGAAGACCAATTAAAACTTGGGCTAAATTGCAAAGTAAATTTCTTAAAAAATTTTATCCCATAGGCCGAACCAACCTTATGAGGCGAGCTATCATTGGATTTGCTCAGCTTCCAGGGGAACAGATTCACGAGTCATGGGAGAGACTTAAGGAACTTCTTAGAAAATGCCCACACCATGGTTTGTCTAAGTGGCAAATAATTTAAGCTTTCTATGAGGGTTTAGGAGACCAATACAGATAGATGGTAGATGCATCCTATGGAGGTGTATTCATGAACAAGAGTGAGGAGGAAGCCTATACCTTATTTGAAATCCTAAGTGAAAACTCAATTAACCATGCTTTGTTATCTTTCTACCAAACTTGGGCAAGGATCCATGAATTTAAACATCTAGAATCTAGTCCTAAGGCTGATTCAAATTTGATAAATAAAGTGGACTTTCTTGCTCAGAAATTGGATCAAGTCCTAATCCTTGGTCAATAATCTCCTGCATAATTCATATCATCTTTTAATTATCAGAAGATTTGTTCAACCTATGCTAGCCCAACCCATCATGTGAGTAAATATCCTATGACTGCACAGTTTTCATCTTTTATCCAAGAACAAGTCCAAGCTGCTAAAGGCTATTCCAAGTTGGTTAATGATCCATTTTCAAATTCATATAACTCTGAATGGAGAAACCATCCTAATTTTTCTTGGAAATCATAACAGACTCAAGCTCAAACCCAAACTCCATCAGTGGAAAATTATCAAAATAGACCTCAATACTAGAACTATGCTTATAATAGAGGTCAGCCTAATCAGCCTTCCAAACCACCACATTATAATCAGCCCTCATACCCACCTCCTCAATAGACCAATCTAGCTGATAATAGATTTAAGCAACTTCAACAATTAATTCTGACTCAACAGCAATCTATCATCAGGCTAGAAGCTCAAATTGGACAACTAGCTGAATCTAACATGAGGAGAGAACTAGATCAATTATCGAGCCTACCAATTTCAAACAACCCACCTAATATCCACCAACCATCTAGACCAAGTTATCAATTTAATGTCTCACTTAAGAATCCTCAATTTGAGAATGCCAAAGTAATTCCTGAACTTAAAAGCTATGGGATTCTTTTGGACTCATAGCAAGATCAGGTGACAGAGGCTAGTACTGATGCTAGCCAACATGAAAATTTAGAGGAATAAGTTAGTACTGAGACTAACCACATTGAAGAACCCGAGCCAGGAATTAGTACTAATGCTAGTTTTAGTTTAAATAAGAAAGACATAGGAAAAAAGAGAATAGATGATTTACTTGAGACTTATAAACCTAATGTCCTGTTTCCCTCAATCCTAGAAGTCAATTCTTCTTACAAAAATCAAGAGGCATGTAATGAAGTATCAATGGAGTTATTTAAGCAAGATCACATTAATTTACATTCAGAATTAAATCCATCTTTAGACACCCTTCCAGTACCTAGTGCATTAAACTTTACTCCTAATTCAAAAATTCCATTCATGAGTATTTTAGAAGAACAAATAGGAGAAATTCAAATAAATATGGTCTGAGAATGGGGACACAAATTATGTTCCTCTAATTAGTAATGAATATATCAATAATGGGATTATAAATCAACTCTATGAGATTGGCAATCCAAAACCATTGAAATTTGTTAATCCAATATTTGACACGGGATAGTAAGCTGCATTGTGTTTGACTGAAGATGGTAGACTTAGCGCTTGTTGGGAGGCAACCCAATATTTAGTTTTTTTATCTCATCTAATTTATTTTTTTTTGTTTATTTTCTTTTTAGGATATGTTGAATAAGTTGGAGGGAGAGCCCATATTCTCAAAGGCATGTGTTGGACCAAAAATATACTGAGTCAGGTGTATTCTTTCATGTTCTTTATTATACCCTTTATTTTTTCTTCTATATTGAGGACAATGTCGATTAATTTGGGGGGAGGAGAATAATAAAATTTTTAAAATTTTTTAAGTCCTGAAAAAAGTTAGTATTTAGTATTTAGACATCTGATTATGCTTAAAAATTGAATTAAACTAAGTATTTTTAAAAGAAAATTAATGCACAGATCAGAGAATCTGTGAGATATTAAGGAATCAAGAGTTAAGTCTAGAACATAAAAAGTTTTTCCTTGAGCATTTCTAATTTTTTCTACTAGCATCAAAGAAAAATCTATTTTTTATGAGCTTGAGTAGGGTAACTATATGTTTCTTCATATAAAAAATTTATTTTAATAAAATAATTTCTAAGTACTTCTCTCTAAATAATCGGGCCTCTTTGCCTAAGCAAGCATTGAGTTTTGCATTAAAAGATGGGAAGGATAAAGAAGCTCGTTGTAAAGCTAGTCTTAACTCATAGCCTGTTTGATTCGACCTAGTAAGTTCGAGGGATATTCTATACCTAGTATCCTAAAGTCAACTGGTTTGAGAGTCATTGACCCAAGACTCACTACATGGATCAAATAGAAAGCTTAAGAGGTTAAGATACTCAATAGTGGTATAATGTTAAAAAAAATATATATTGATTTTTCATCGAGTAATCAGATCTCGTTGCCTAAGTAAGCAATGATATTCACATCAAAAAGTGGGTAATATAAAAATAAAAATTAATAAATAAAGGATGGAAGTAGCAATACACTTGCGTATATGAAAGTTTAGACAATTTAAAGATAAAGATAGGATAATTTAGAAAAAGTTCAAAAAAAATTTAATATTCTTTACTTAATATTTTTATTGATAAGTATTAATATCCCAATGATATGTCTCACTTAAGCCCTACTAAATATCATTAGCCATTTTGAAAACTACTTAGATAAAATTCAAAACTCTAAAGTTAAAAGGTATTTAAAACTAAATTCTTTCTTTACTCGAGGATGAGCAAAGCTTAAGTTGGAGGGTGTGATAAGTATCATAAATTCATCAATAAAAATATTAATTTATTAATTAATTTATATTAATTTTTAAAAATTAATGATCAATTTATATATATTTTTAAAAAATTCATATTTTTATTAATTAAAAAAATAATAAAAATTAAAAAATAAAATTTTATAATCAATGGAAAGAGCTTATTCTTTTTATCATAACAAAATAAGTTTTGCATAAAACAGAGCTAAAATGAAGAAGATATAAATTTTTAAAAAAATAAAATAAATAAAAATTAAATGAAAAATAACATACGGCTCAGCCAGCTTAAGCCACCGTGCCATATCAACCGGTGCATCCAAACGCACCGAGCCAAGCCGATGAAGCTAGATGCGAAGCCAGCCATGCTAGCTAACTCAGCCATGGAAGCCGTCAGTCGGTCCATGATCTAGGCGTGGACCGTCAGCTCAGTAGAAACCAGTGAATCATGGAGCAACATGTGGTGGACCTAGACCCTTAAAGGGTTTATAGAAAATCTATCATGGCTCATAGGGCATTTTGGACTTTTTACTCGATGATAAGAGGTGCTGATTCATTGCGATGTACGGTGCAGCCAGTCCATGCGGTCCATAGGAACAGTAACTGTGCGATCGTATGGCTCTGGTTGCTTGCGGTCAAGATCGAATGGTGGAGGAAATTTCCTACTTTAGGCTTCACATGGATCGCCATGCAACGGCAGTGCTTGATCCAAGAGATGATCCGACGGTTGAGAGAGCTCCCGATGATGATCAGGACTCCCAACGCGCAATCAATGGCCAAATTTTCTCCATCAAATGCACAATCAATGGCTAGAATTTAATCCTACCTAGTCTAGGTCGATACACATCCGATTTTGTTGATTTTTGATCCATTGGATTCTTATTAAATGGCCAGATTTTACTAGACTTCAATAGAATTTGTCCAAGACTCCTTTTAATCCAATTTTCACTCAAATTTCTCCATATTTTGATGATCAAAGACCTCCTTAGTCCTACATTGCCTATAGAAAAAGTCTCCAGCCTTCCAACACCTTTAAATAAGACCCCAGGCCTCCAGAGTTCATAATGTTCAGTCGAGATGAAGGTTTGGTACAGGGTGAAGCCAAGCTTTGGATTAATGGCTGCTTCAAGGCAACTGGTGCTGAGAGAAAAAGCTGGGCTTCTACACCATCTTTCTGCCAATGTCGATCCAAGATAGAGATTAGCCTATTTTATTTTTTTTCTTTTTTTATGTATTTAAATTATAAATTTTTTAATTAATAAAATATTTATTTTTATGCTTTTTAATTTCATGCTCTTTATTTTTGTTGTAATTTAATTTTTGCACTTTAATTATTGCTCTTTATTTTATTGCAAGCAGATGCTAAGATCTAACTATTAGATCTTAGTACCAAGTTTAAATTTTTATACCTTTTAATTTTTACTTTTTATTTTTGAACTTCACTTTTAATTTCAAAACTCTTTTTTTTTCTTTTTAAAAATCAAAAATTTTAAATCTAAAAATACTACCTTTCCTATGGATTTGATCCGACTCACTGCTATCAATATATTTTTAATTATTTTAAGAAGTTGGATTAAACTGATAAACATGGTGTCTTAACGACAACATCACGCACTTATCAATATCTCTAGAAGGATATCGACAAGCTAGAAAATCCCATCATGGATCGAACCATGTCTAACAGAGTTCGATTCCTCCTTTCAGACACACCATTATGCTGTGGTATTCCAGGAGGAGTCCGTTGAGAGAATATTCCATTCTCTCCTACGTATGTGAGAAACTCATCAGAAAGGTATTCTTCTCCTTAGTCAGATCGAAGAGTTTTAATACTCTTTCTAGTTTATTTTTCTACTTCACTTCAGAATCATTTGAATATTTCAAAAGAATCCGACTTATGTTTTATCAGATAGACATATCCATATCTAGATAGATTATCTATGAAAGTGATGAAGTAGACATATCCACCTCTGGCACTTATGCTCATTGGTCCACATACATCTATATGTACTAGACCTAAGAGCTCATTGGCTCTCTCACCTTTTTCAGTAAAAGGTGACTTGGTCATTTTACCAAGAAGATAGGACTCATAGGTTGAAAGTGATTTACAATCATTAACTTCGAGGATTTCCTCCTAAGTCAATTGGTTTATCCTATTCTTGTTTATATGACCTAGCCTACAGTGCCATAAGTAGATATCTGATACACTATCTAATCTAGGGTGCTTGCTAGTAAAATAGACTACATTAATAGTTTGTGATAACATATATATACCATTGTTCAATTATCTACAGAAAGCAGTAACACCATTCATAATGACATTACACTCATTTCTTTATTGAAATTTCATAATTGTTCATGATCAAAAGGCCTGGAAAAATGATATTTAAAAAGAAACTAGGACAGAAATGATAATCACAAAGAACAACGGTATAAGATTCAAATACAAATTTCAAAATTTCTAAAGCTAGAACTGAAATTGATCTTCCATCTCCAACATTCAGGAATCTCTCGCCTTGCTCGAATCTTCTACTGTCTTGCAATCCCTGCAATGAATTACAAATATAATAAGGGTTATCGATATCCAATACCCAATCAGTAATATCATAAATAGAGAAATTGCAAGGAGTTATCATATAAATATCTTGCCTAGCAATAGCTTGCTTCTTTCTCTACCTGTTTGAGTCCATGGAGGCAATGTACTGAGGATAGTTTCTCTTCTAGTGCCCCCACTTCTTGCAAAAGAAGCATTCAGCTTGACTCTTATCGGGCTTGGTCTTTGGGGTCTGAGCCTGCATAGGTGTCCTAGAATGAACATGCACCTTCTTGGCTTTCTTCATCTTGTTCTTCTTTCCTTTCCCAAAAGATCGAGAACGAGAAGATGAACCTCCCACTAAGTTCACCGACTCCTTATGGAGTTGGTGTTCCTTCTCAAAGTTTTGAAGTAACCCCAGTAACCCATGGTAGTCCACTTTAGGCTTTAATATTCTATAATATATAAGGAATGGGAGATAAGACTTGGGCAACGAGTTTAGTATTGCATCTTTCCTAAGTTGTTTGTGCAAGAAAAAGCTGAGCTTGCTTAAGCGCTCTATCAGCTCGATCATGTACAATACATGATCAGTGACAGAGGCACCATCCCACATTTTGGCATTGAAGATAGCATAATTAATCTTATGCCTCTCAACATCATCAGGTCTGCCAAAAGAATCCCCTAGCACTCAAAGCATTTCATTTGGCTGGGCAGTCTCAAACCTGCGACTGAACTCGTCACTCATCGTAGCCAGCATAATGCAACGCACTGTGGTTTGGTCATTAAGCCACTTTTGATAAGTGTCTCTGACTGTTCCACGTACATTGGCAGCTGACTCCTCAGGTGCAGGATCTGTCAGCACATATAGGATCCATTTATTCTCCATGACAATCTTCAACTTTCGGTGCTAGCTACCAAAGTTGGGTCCCACCAACTTATCATTATCCAACAATGATCAGAGCGATAGGGAAGTGGCCATGTTTGCACAAAGAAAAATCTAATTAGTAATTGATTCATTTAACCTAAAGATTTGAACTTTAATCAAAAGGTTTCTCCCACTATTTTATTTGAATTGGTAGCCTCTACCTCCAATTCAAGGAATTATCCTAATTTCTTAGTGGGTACTAGAATCCACATAGGCTGTACACATGCCCAACTTTGGTTGGCCCACCCATGTACATCTAAGGATAGGTTCATAACCAATTATTTCTTTAAATAATTTTCAGTAATTAAATTTTGCCCCAGGCCCTGATCAGTTGACTTTGGCCTTCTCAGAAAAGGGTCCAGTTAGGTCCAACCATTAACATGATCATACTTGGCCCATCCAACCAATGAATGATCAGGCCCAACTTTGGTTGGCCCACCTGACCACCATTTAGAAAGATTTATCCAAGAGATCATATAATGAATGATAATTTCATCAACCGATAAGCACCAGGCCTTTGGGCCTCCAATGATTATCCAACTGATGGACCCATTATCATCCACTTTAATGGGAGGCTATGATCCAATTATCATATAACTATTTCATTTTAGGGACCTAATAATTTTAGAAGATTTATTTATAGAAGTGAGTAGCTCAGATTAATCTGCTTGTCATGATCCTCCTACTAACTTTACCAAGTCAGCTTAAGGGAGACCATTAATAGGCTAGTCTAAGAGCACCAAAATCAGTCAAACTGATTTACCTAGCTGGCATGGGTTAGCTTGAATAGTCAAGCGATCCGATCAAAACATAATCTTACCAAAAGGCCAGGTAAGTTCGATCAATGGAAGGGTCTGCCAGGCTTGCCTTAGACACCTTCAAAAATAGCCATGTAAGCAGGCTACCAATTAAAAACCACTGGTCTGATTTACCTTAGACACCAACTGATTTAATTAGTTTCAATTAGATCTGCCTAATAGTTCGTACTAGACTACATAGCCAAGAATCAAGTCCATCTTGGGTCTTGTTAAAGATATAGACTTGACCAACTACAACTATTGTAATTGATCTAGAGAATCCTTGACCTAATCTAAGACAACAATTGATTAGATTTAGTTAATTCTCTAATTAAGTTCATTCTTTAATCTAACCCTAGGTCTAACCCAATTAATGGACCTAATCTCCACTAACCCTTTTAACCCAATGTGTTATGGTTTGTGTCTTAGGATCTTCAATTCACAATCATAGATCCTAATCAATCAACTTCTTAATTCTCAATTAAGTTTTGGGCTGAGGGTTGGGGTTCAGCTTTTCAAAAATGATTTTTATGTTTATAAAATATTTTTACAACATCGTTCTATCAACCAAGTTGCATGTTTGATTCATAATCAATATGCAAGTAAAATAAACATAAAACTACTTAAGATCTAATCTAAATAGGTTCATGTAATTAAAATAGTTTTAATAATAATCAAACATAAATCTCTCTAGATCAAATCTAATATATTTATGATGATTGAAATTAGATTAAAATATTTTTAATCAAATCATAAAATCTTTTAGATCTAGTCTAAAATTTTATGATCAATATTTTAGATCAACACGTACTTGGATAACCTATTCACTATAAGGGGTAAACCTTACAGCAGGACAATCTTATGGCAGTCCATAAAATCTAAAATATTTTATTTTATTTTTTAATTCTAAATTTTATAATTAGATTATAAATTAGATTTAATCTAAAAAATAATCTAGACATGCACAAAAATTATGTAATAAGAATCTAGCTCTGATATCAATTGATGGAATCGGATCTAGGATTTCACAGGTAGATCTTGAAACTTTTTCAAGATCTTACAGTAGAAGACTTAAATAAATCTAAAATTTATTTAAATAACCATGTAAACATCTAAATCTCAGATCTATTATATGATTAAGGCATGATATTAAATCAAAAATTAAAATCAAATAAGAAAGAAAAATATTGATCAAATCAACCTAGATATACACTACATCAAATGCAGGTATGAAGTTTATAGATTAGATCTATTACCTAAGCAAGTTTAGATGTTCTAACTTGCTGATTTGGGCTTGAGGATGAAGTCATGAGCAGCACATGCATCCAACTTCTAGGAGTCATCCACACGAGCTTATGATCTCTGATCTGAAATTCGATGCAGGAAATCAGCACAGTATGCTAGTACTGTGCTGATCCTTCTTCGACGATCGATCCGATGCTCCCTTCTTTAAAATTTTTGACTCTCCAAAATATGAGAAGGATGATGAGAGTTTGTTGATCTGAGACTCTCTCAAAAAAAATCCAAAAAAAGGAGGAGAGATTAACAATAAAACAGTCCTAGAAGAAGACTCTCTTCTTCTTCTCTTTTCTCTCACCTAGACACCTAGTTTGGTGCTTATGGAACCCCCACCCCCAAGGATCCTCTTCCTCTTATTTTTGCACACCCAAAACCTCACCCAAAGCTCTATATTCTATGAAAAAATTAGAATAAAATTTATCCAATCAATAGAAAAAAAGAAGAGTCTAAGTTAGATCAAATTCCTAAACTAGGAATATCCAAACATGGAAAGTTGTTGGGGCGCCCAACTCTTGGGCACCTCCTACAAAATTTTTGGCATGGAGCAGCAAGGGAGGGCACACAAAAAAGTAGATTATTTTTATGGAATAAGAGAATCATTAATTAAAAGAGGGGGTGGCACTCAAGAAAAGATGTTTTGGTTAACAAAGATTCTATCTCATAGAATCCTAAGCAAAACCAATTCCTCCTTTGACTTGGTCTTCCACCAAACTTCCAAATATAACTTGGAGGGAGAGATGGGGCATGAAAATCAGGAAGAAAGAGATTTTCAATAAAAAATACCTAAAAAATAGGTATGGAGGGCATTGGGACCAAGGTGGTGCAAAGAGATAGGGAGTCCTAGTCACATTAGGACTCCTATTTTGACTTAGTCAAACAAGATCTTTTAACCAAATAAAATTAAGATTAAACCAACCCAATTAAATAAGATTCTAACCCATTTAATGATTTAATTAAATCAAATTAAATTAGATTTAATTCTAATTTATTTTTTAATTAAATTAAAAAATTAGATTAATCCGAGTCCTAGTTAGACTAGGACTAGTTCTTCCTTGCACTTGGCTTATCCAATAAATCCATTAGACGTGATCCAATCAAGCCCAAACTAAATCTAATTAAATTATATTTAATTAAACTTAATCTCAGCCTATTGGCTTAATCAAATTAATCTAATTAGCAATCCAATTGCTAATCGATCCTCCTACAACACTTGCACTAGGTTAAACACCAATCGTACTGATTGTTTAATTCTAGAATGATTCTTAATCATTGATCAACCATCCGATCAGATCATAAGCTCTAATGTATATGATCTCATAGGTCTGAACCTAAGCTGATAATATAAAAATAAATTTTTATACCAATCAAAGTGACCATTTAGCAATGATATTCGATGGCCAGATAGGTCGAAGGTGTAGAACACCATTCTTAGAACCCATGCGGATATAGTTTTCATATAATTCATCCCCTTGAGCACAATGCTCATAGGATACCTCAGAGTTCAACTATCAACTTTGATCAGATTGTCCACATTGTATTTCAAAATACCAAATCCATCTGATGGATTACCCTGGCCAGGGTTTTGCTATATTCAAATATAGTGATATATTCTTCTTTAACTCTTAGAGTGGTCAATTCCATCTTGATCACACTCCAACTTTGCAAGTACATGACTATGCCCAGAAGCCTTCCATTGCTGAATTAAAAATTTAGTTAGTCTGATAATAAAGCATAGTGAGTTGCTTGCAAGTCATTGAGGTGATCTCAGATCTAAGGAATATTTATACGTATATCCCATCAGAGACATTCTCGACAGTAGAATGCTCTAGAGTTGGTCATGTTCGATGATGATATACCCATACATCTCACCTGTATGCCATACTAGTGTCTCCATACACCTTGGTTAAGAGGATAACCAACCTATATGGCATATAACGACCTATGTTCGATCGATGCTGTCATCCTAATTAACAGCCTATCATTTGATCGTGAATAAATTTAAGGACTAATCGATAAATCCTTTCTTTATCAAAACTAAATTGTTCTAAGGACTTCATCATAATAATGAAGTTCATTAGAAGATGTAAACTTATGATGAAAAAGATGCCAAAATATTTTTTATTAATTAATAAATTAATTATAATATCTTAACCATCAACAGGCTGATGATTGGCTTTAGGACATAATTTTCAATAGTATGTAGTTTGTGTAGATTCTAGTACCTACTAGGAATTAAAGTAATTTTTTGAATTAGAGGTAGAGGCTACCAATTCAAATAAAATAGTGGAAGAACCTTTAGACTAAAATCCAAATCTTTAGGCTTAAAATAATTCATATACAATAGGTCATTATTCTCTTTTCTTTTAGATTAAGACTAAACCCTAATTGCTCTGATCACTGTTAGATAGTGATATACTTATCGGACCCAATTTTGATAATTAATATTAAAAATTGAATTTAGTTCAGCGGCATGAAGAGGTTCGTGCTGGAGCTTGTAGGTCCTATCAAAATAAAAGATTCAAGACTAACCCAAATCAGATAGAGTGCTTCTACTGCTAGAAGCAAGATTATAGGAAGAAGAATTGTCTTGCTTCCCATGACCTCAATAGGCTGAAAAAGAGAAAAGAGTAAAGAGTTAGTCATTAAGAATGTTATATGATAATATCTTATAATTTTTCTATTTGAAATTCTACTATCTCGGTATTGGATACTGGTAATCCAATACAATTTGTTACAAGAATTATAGGTAAATGAAATGTTTGAAAATGATAAGAAATACCTAAATGTTGGGGATGGAAGTTTTGTTCTAGTCCTAACTTTAGAAATTGTTAATCTTATTTTCAAATATTATCATTTAGAGTGATTGTCATTGTTATCTATATTTTATGATGAATATGATCTTTATTGGCCTTTTGGCCAAAGATGATCATCATTTATCCATAAAGGAAGATTATTGTGATATCATATTGAATGATGTTACAATAATGAATGGACAATATTGAAATGGCATACATATTTAATCTTAGCCTATTAGTGTAATGTACAAAGCTAATAAACACCCAAATTAGATAATGTCAAGGATGTCTATCTTTGGCATTATAGACTTAGTCATGTTAATAAGAACAGGATAAACATGTTACCTTGAGAGGGAGACCTCATTATCAATGATTATGAATCATTGATAACCTATGAGTTTTATCTTTTTGGAAAGATGACAAAGTCATCTTTTACTGGAAAAGGTGAAAGAGCCAGTAAAGTTTTAAGTCTCATACATAGTTATGTATGTAGACTTATGAACTCTAGCGAAAGAGAAGGATATCAATATTTCATTATGTTTATAAATGATGTATCTAGGTATAGGTATGTCTAGCCTTAATCATTTGAAATGTTCAAACAATTCCATAATGAAGTGAAAAAATAAACTGGAAAAGTTATTAGAACTCTTTGATCAGATCGAGGAGGTGAATACTTATCCAATGAGTTTTTGACATATCTAGGAGAGAATTAGATTCTCTTATAATAGACTCCTCTCGGAACACCACATGTTATTGAAAAAAAAAATTGAACTTTATTAAACATGGTTTGATCCATGATAGGATTTATTAGTCTGCCTGCTTTAGGGTTAAGCTCTAGAGACTATTTATTTTACTCTGAAAATTTACTGTAGGGTTTGGTGTATAGGGCAAAAGCATGGATTTCAAAACAAAATAATGAAATCATATAACCAAACCCAAAACCTAGGACTATCTTATTAGAATTTAAATCATATAATATGCATTTATAACATAAATGAAGGTATTGGAACATACATCTGATTGCTAAACTCCAACTTGACCTTGATCACCAATAGTAGTTCATCAGGGGTTCCACCAGGTGCCCATGTGTTCATCCTCCAATATGGATCCACATGGGGACTTGATCAAGATACCAGCATCTTTGATTATTTTAATTAAAATTCTTATGATAAGAACTTTAATTATTTGGGCAGAACCTTTCCTTGCCTTTACTGTCATCCTTCATGCCTACCCTTTCTTATCTTTCTTTTCTCCATGTCTTCGTTTACAATCTTCTTAAGCCTTTGTCCTAAAGCAGACCTTTTGTCCTTAATTAGGACTTGTCTTAACAAGAGAAGAAAGAAAGAAATTGGACAACTAGAAAGAGTGGTAAGAAAAAAAGAAGAGTTCTTAATTGTCTGGACACTATGGAGTGCACCCCTATTTATAATGTATGTAGGGATGCCTCCTTAATTTTCTCATGCCTATTCCCATTTAAAATCTCATGCCCATCAGCCTATCTCATGCCCTTTTAGAAGAAATCGTAATGTGGAATACATAGAATTAATATAAAGAGGTGCCTTAAAGCAGAAGGACTCTTCGTAAAATTTCTATGTAAATTTCTTTCGAAGAGTCACAAGACTTCAATATGTGGTGCCAAACATCAGGTGGGCATGGAGATAAGGCATAGAAAAGTCAAAGCCCTAAAGGGCATTGCATTGGTCCAAGGAGTGCCAAGATAAGGGTGGCAGCTAGGAGTCTTATTCCATTCAAATTTCTTTTAAACACCAAAGTGTTTAATCTGCAAAAGGACTCATATCTGCCCCTTCTCAAATCTGAAACTATGTAACTAAAGTTACATAAAAAATAAAATGGATAAGACATCCTAAAAGAAGTGCCAACAACTTCCATGCACCACATGTCCTTAGCACATGAACCTAAACCTCACGCACCAAGAGAGAGAGTCTCTGGCACGTGGGTTGCTGTTAGATGATGCCTAGACCCTGGTCATCAAGCCAAAGGTCAATCCAATCAGTTAGCCAAATTTAATTCGACTCAAATTGGATTTAATTAGCCCAAACCTAAACCCGATTTGAATCCAATTCGAATCTAGGTGCTAGGGTTTGCGATATATGCTAGCATATTCAACCTATAATCATGATCTAATCCAATAAGATCCTTGATCAATTTTCTTTGTGTGTGATCCATTGGGTTCCACATCTAGTCAGCAATGGATCTAGATGCAATTTCACCTAATTTGGTTAGAATTCAACCAAACCGATTTAGGTCAAAACTAGCTAACCCAATTTGATCAATTAGAATACTTTATAATTAATAATTAAATTAAACTCTTTAATTTGATTGAACCCATCATGTCTACCCAGAAGATATGGAATTTTGGTGGAAAAATCAAAAATACCCTTCAATGAAATATTTTCATGCAATAGGATCCTTCAATCATCTTGCATCCCGAATATGATGATGGACATGGAATCATGTTAAATCCAATTTCATATTTATTTTTCTTTCAATCATAAGATGATGATTTGATTAATCAAATATTAGAAATCATTTCTAATTTTCATCATGCTTTGATCAAAGTCTTCCTAAATTATCACTTGATTAAAGCAAGTAGGATGCGATCTCCTCTTTCTAGGAGTGATTGATTCCTTGTTAACCTACTCATAACCTCCATATACAATCCACCATATCTAGAACACCCCATATATGACCAAGTCATGAATGAGTATGAACCAAAATATGGATTCATGTATACAAGATTCTATGGTAGTCTCAGGTCAAAGGATTACATGAACGACTCTCCCTATGAGAACCATCTAATGACATGTAGATAAGACTCCATTAGATGTTCTCAAATTGGATCAATTCAGTGAACTCATTCTCTAATGAGCACCCAGATCCTTGTATTAGTGTCATACATAAGTGATTATGAGATCAATCATCTTCTCCGTCAAGCATACATAGGATGTGCCAGTCTTACCGAAAATATTGATCCCCAACTCAATATTCCATCGATCAGGAATATTTAAATTAGGATTTTAAGATTTTAGATCTCACGGGTATGATCTCATCATAACCTTAAAATCATAGCCCTAATTTATGGGGTTCATCATAATCATAAATAATTAAGATGCAACATATGATGAAATAAATGCTTTTATTTATTTAAAAATATCATTATATGTGTTTGGAAGACAAAAGAATAGCCCATTAAAATACAAATTTTGATTGGCTTGAGAGCATATTCCCTTAAATCTCCCATTTGCACTAAAGCCAATCGCCCTTATATTTTAATTCCATACAATCAAGGTGGCGATCAAACTACTGCTGTGGTAGAGCCTAAGTGAATGGGTCTATTATATTATTCTTTGTATCTACTCATTCAATGATAACATTTTGTCTTTCAATTATTTCATGAATGAGATGGAAGCATCTCAGAATGTGCTTGAACTTATGATGAGACCTTGGTTCCTTTGCTTGAGCAACTACTCCAGTATTATTATAGTAAAATGGTACTCGGTTCTCAATCTTGAGAACAATACCCAATTCAGTGATGAACTTCTTCATCCAGATAGCTTTCTTGGTGGCTTCATTTGTATCTATATACTTTGTCTCAATGGTTAAGTTAGCTATAGTCGGTTGCTTGGTACTCTTCCAACTCACTACTCCACCATTCAGAGTAAAGACATACCTTGAAATGGATTTGCTATCATCTGGGTCTGATTAAAAACTAGAATCAAAATATCCTTCTAGTTTGAGATCAAATCCACCATATACCAGAAATATATTCTTAGTCCTTCTCAAGTACTTAAGAATATTTTTAACAACTTTTTAATGATCCTCCCCTGGATCAGCCTGAAATCTACTATCTATGCCTAAAGCATAAGCAACATCAGGCCTGGTACATAACATGATATATATTATTGATCCTATAGTCGAAGCATAAGAAATATAATTTATTCTATTTCTCTCTTCAAGTGTCTTAGGAGACATCTTCTTAGAGAGATGTATGCCTTGCCTCATGGATAAGTAACTTCTTTTGCTTCCATCCATAGTGAACCTTTTCAGTATTAAGTCAATGTACCTAGACTAGAAGAAGCCCAGCATCCTCTTTGATCTATCTCTAAAGATCTTTATTCTAAGTATATAGGATGCTTCTTCCAATTCTTTCATGAAAAATGTATTTGATAGCCATAACTTGATTGATTGCAACATTGGGATATTATTTCTAATGAGGAGTATGTCATCTACATATAGAACCAAGAAGACTATGGCATTTCCACTAGTCTTCTTATACGCACATGGTTTATCCACATTCTTGATGAAGCCAAACTCTTTGACATTAACATCAAAGTAGATGTTCCAACTTCTTGAAGCTTGCTTTAATCCATAAATGGATCTCTTAAGCTTGCATACTTGATTTGGTCTCTCATTTGAGACAAAACCCTCTGGCTATGACATGTAGACCTCCTCCTCAAGAAAACCTTTAAGGAAAGCGGTCTTCACATCCATTTGCCATATTTCATAATCATAGTATGTTGCTATGGGATGTATAATCTGAATTAATTTAAGCATGGCAACAAACAAGAATGTTTCATCATAATCTATACCTTATTTTTGCTTGAAACCCTTAGCCACTATTCTGGCTTTATAGGTTTTAACTTGGCCATCCACTCCAATCTTTTTCTTATAGATCCATTTGCACCCAATAGGGTTCACACCATATGGTGCATCCACTAAAGTCCATACTTTATTGGTGTACATGTAGTCCATCTCGGATTGCATCGTAGCCAGTTATTTATCTGAGTTCCTACTCATAAGAGCTTCTATATAGGTCAGAGGTTCATCATTCTCAATGACTTGGGCTTCATTATTCTCAATAACGAACCCGTACCTCATAGGTGCATGTTGCACTCTATTAAACCTATGGATTGGAGTTGTATGTTCTGGTTCTTCCTTATTTATATGTTTATTTGCTTGAAAAATATCTATTTATTTTTTTTGAACTTCACTAGGTTCAATAATTCTCCTACTGTCTCTTTCTAGGATAAACTCTTTCTCCATGAAAGTGGCATGCCTACTTACAAATATCCTTTGTTTAGTAGGATGGTAGAATATATATCCCATACTTTCTCTAGGATATCCTACAAATAGATATTTATCTACTCTAGCATCTAGCTTATGTCCAAAACTTCTTTTGACATATACTAGACAATTCCATATCTTAAGATACTTAAGATTAGATTTCTTATCTCTCCATATCTCATATGGAATGCTAGATACAAACTTAGAAGGTACTCTATTCAAGATATATATGCGGTCTCTAGGGCATGACCCAAGAAGAAAATAGGTAACTCTATGAAGCACATCATGGATCGTACCATATTCAATAAGGTATGATTTCTCCTTTTGGTTACACGATTTAACTATGGTGTATAAGGAGTCCATTTAGAGAATTTTTTTTTTACTTTAAGATAGTCTAGAAACTCACTGGATAAGTATTCTCCTCTCCGATCAGATCAAAGGATTTTTATACTCTTTCCAATTTATTTCTTGACCATACTTTCATACTCTTTGAATTTATCAAAAGCTTTAGATTTATATTTTATAAGATATACATATCCAAACCTAAATAAATCATTAGTAAATGTTATAAAATAAGAGTATCCTCCTCTAGCCTGAGTTGTGATACGATCACATACATCTACATGTACTAGTTCTAATAACTCACTTGTTCTTTCTTCATGTCCACTAAATGGAGTTTTGGTCATTTTACCCATGAGACATGATTCATAATTTTCTAATGATTCATAATCATAAGAATCAAAAAATTTTTCTTCATATAACTTGTTAATCCTAACCTTCCTAATATGACCAAGTCGACAATGCCAAAGTAAAGTATTATTTATGTTCTCTCTTTTACGCTTTCTATTTTCATCAACATGAAAAACATTATCATTCAAACATAGATTCAACAAACCATTATTAAAAATGCCATTGCATATAATTTCAATAAAATATTTGATAGAGCAACCATTGCTCATTACATCATCATTATATCCCTATTTTAATAACAAGGGTATAGATATAATATTGCTAATGATCTTAGGCATATAATAATATTTTATCAGCTCTAAGATCTTCCTAGAAGATAACTTCAAAATATTTATCCCTATAGCTTCTGCTTGGAAGGACTCTCCTCCAGCGCCATAGAGTTCAAAGTCATCCATCTTCAAACTCCTAATTTTTTGTAGCCTCTACAAAGATTTGCAGATATGAAAACCATAGCTGGTATCTAATACCCAAGAGTTTGAAATGAAAAAATTCGATGACAACATTGTATGTATCTCATACATACCTTTTGGTGCATTATTTGCACTAGTTGCAAGGTAAGCCTTGCAAATTCTTTTCCAATGATTTATTTTGCTTCAGTGAAAATAGGTCATCTATCCAAAGGACTTCATCCCCTTCTTCTTCTTATTTATGCCACCTTTAGGGTTCAGTCTCCTTTTAGAACCCTTTTTCTTGCCTTCTTCTTGAAGATCCCATCTATAAGAAGAGGAGCCTAATGCTTCTTGATATGGCTCTCTGCTATTTTGAGTATATTTAACAGCTCAAGCAAGAAGGTATTCAGTTTATTCATGTGATAGTTTATGATAAATTGAGAAAATGATTCTTGAAGTGATTGCAGGATTAGATCCTGACTCAACTCTCTATCCATGACAAAATCTAATTGGCCTAATCGAGTAATTAGATCAATTACCATCAACACATGGTCTTGCATGAATGAACCCTCTACCATCCTGGCATGGAATAACTGCTTAGATATCTCATATCTAGCAATTCTACTCTGTTATCCATAAAGCTCTTTTAGGTTGAGCAATATGGATTGAGTGTCCATATCATCATGCTACCTCTGTAACTTGTTACTCATGGAGGCAAGTATGATGCACTTGACAGTAAGAGAATCATTTTGCCACATCTTGTATGTCGACTTTTCTTTCTCTATAGCATCTTCTCCTAATGGCTCAAGATCAGGGGCATCAAGAATATAGAAGAGTTTTCTTGACTGAATATTATTTTTAGATTTTTCAGCCAATCCACATAGTTAGGACTGGTCAACTTATTTGAATCCAAAATTGAATGTAGTGAAAGTGAAGAAGCTATTTATTCTATAGAAAATTACATAAGCAAACAACTCATGATGATGTACACAATTAAATTAGGATTTTAATTTAATTATGTCTTCTACTATTTTATCGAATATCATAATCCTCAAATATGATAATTAAGAAAATCTAATCATTTTTCTTAGTGGGATTGAGATCCTAATTCCTTATAGAAGATCTTGTGGTTGCATAATAAACCTTTTATAAGTTCAAAGATAGAAAACTCTTTTGAATTGCATCTCATGCAATTCTTAATATATTCTTGGCCTCTAAAATATTAATAGCCTTGTGTTAGTACAACAAACTATAATATTTTAGTTAAGCAGGACCTTGAAGGAAAATCTTGATTTTTCGGACCAGATTCATTCAGATCTGATCGGATCAAGAGATATATTTCAAAATTTTTTTTCTTTGATCTGAGTCAGAACTGGAATATTTTGTTAGATATATGTGCCCTAGAAGTCAGAATTGGCTGACACTTGTAATACACTTCTAGGGGCAAAATTATAATTTTGACTAATATCAATAAAATGGATTATTTTCTATCACACATGTGTATTTAGTGTCTATGATACATCCTTTGAGTTAATGATAATGATAATTCATATTTTCAAGAGTTAAAAATTTAAGACATGAATAATCATTGTTAACTCATAAAATGCTCCCAACCATAGGATCATCACAAGGATGGTGATTGATCCAGAAGGTTGGTGTACAATCGCTTCTCTTTAGTATATGACTTCTCTTTAGTACATAACTTCTCTTTAGTACATAAGTCTTGAATCTATGATGTGGAGACATCGGAGCGAGAGTACAGGTACTCGTTAAAGAACGAGAGCACTGAGCGTGACCACCTCGAGTAGTCATTAGGGAGTCTACCTTCTCATCAATGACTGACTCGATGCTGCAGTAGTGTGTCTGGTTCTTTGACTTGAGGTGCATCGATAGATCACCTTGAGGGTGTTATAGTTTGACTACACCATTACTTGGTCTCCTAGCCATTCGGAACCCTAAGGTGTATGTTGGCTATAGCATATTCATTGTAGGAACTGGATTGCATCACGATGGAATCTATCTACCTCAGTGGTAGAGGAGCAGCCCTATGATGATCATGAGATCAAATCCAGACATGGCAAAGTAAAATAATAGAAATAGTTTCTATTTAGATTTTCACATTGGACTCGAATCGAATGATTACATCATATGATAGAAACTAGGATTTGACGAGTTCACCTTAACCCTAATCTGATCGAGGCTCAAGATAGAAGAACTTAATCACACAGGTAGCTGCACCAAGAGGTACGCATTCAGCTCTGATGGGTTGCCACCATATACTGCTAGGTGTCACTGGTGGATTTTGGGAGCAATTAGAATGATTTAGATGATCGATCATTCTAACTATTCGAATCAAAAGAGTTCTGATCCATCGAAAGAAGTTTCGATGATGTCGATGATAAAGATCATGACATATCCCATTACCATATAGAACTGAACCTAACTGGGTCACACAAACAAGGGTTTGAATCTGGTGATCATCAATTGAATTGGTTCAGTTCAATTGATCTGAATGAGATTCAATTAGAGCAAGAAAATCATGCTAGCACTCGATTCAACCTAACATTCTTCTTTTACTATCATAAATAAGTTGTCCTGCCTGAGCCATAGGAGTTTGTTCTCACTTAGAGGCCTTCATATGGTTTGACTGGAGGTTGTCCAAGTCAAAAAAGGTTGTCTTATTTTATAAGACATTACCTGCCATTTTTGGTCACTTGCCATTTCTTGACTTTGGTCAAAAGTCTACCTTTGACTGGTCAAATATTGACCATTGATACTTTAACTTTTGACCACATGTCATGCACCTATTGGAGAGCTGGTGGAGGCTTGTCCCCTTGCCAGATCCTAGCAAGGAGGAGGGCACATGCCACCCTAGGAATGTACCCAAGTTGGAGATGCCTAGGAGTCCCTGTTGGATAGGGACTCCATCTCCTTTTTGAATTTCAATTAGAGCTCTCCTAAGAACCAACTTTGACTAATCTTAGGCACCCTCTAAGGAGGAATCCAGCGGACTCTATTCCCACCAATCAGATTTAGATCTAATTTTACTAAGAGTTGTGATTGGTTGGGAAGAAGAGAAGTTGGATCATAGACAGTCAATAAATAAGACCCTACGCCCAACTTAAGGTGTAATAGGAAGTGATTGGATTGAATCATAATTCCCCATGCCCCAAGGCTGCCTCTCCCCTCTTCCTCCACACCAAACCACCTTCTCCCTCTCCTCTCCATGTCCAAAAGGATTTTGGACCTTGGTTGGTGCAATCTAGATAAGAGAAAGGCGAGTAAAAGCTAGAAGGCTGCGCTGCTGCAAAGGACGACTGCTGATCTTCAAAAGGAGTTTTGAAGATCCTTTAGATCAGATCTAGATCTAATTTTTAGAGATGTGATAGAGAAGAAGAGGATCTCCAGATCCAACCGAAGTGGATACCGGTAGAGGCCAGGCACTTACGTGGCTAGATCCAGAACCTTCCGCTGCATACAGGATCATCAATGGGTAATAGGATTACCCATATCAAGGTAAGTTAAATCTGATTTAATTTATCTAATTTTATTTTAACTTTTAAAATAATAATAATCAGATCTAAAACATATCACGATCTGATTAGGATCAAGAGAAAAATTTTTGAAATATATCTCTTGATCTGATCAGACCTGAACGAACCTGGACCAGGAAATCAGGATTTTTCTTCATTTTCTTCATATTTCAGATTTGATTCTTATTATTCTAATAATAAAAATAAAATTTAGATAAATTAAATCAAATTTAATTTACCTTGATGTAGGATAATCCTATTATCCGTTGATGATCCTGTAAGCAGCGGAAGGTTCTGGATCTAGCCACGCAAGTGCCTGGCCACTATCGATATCCACTCAGTCTGGATCTAAAGATCCTCTTCTTCTCTATCACGTCTCCAAAAATTAGATCTGAATCTGATTTGGAGGATCTTCAAAATACCTTTCAAAGCTCAGCAGTTGTCTGTTGCAGCAGCGCAGCCTTCTAGCTTTCTGTCGCCTTTCTTCTCATCTGATCTGATTGCACCAACCTAAGATTCCAAAACTACTTTTGGTGTGGAGAGGAGAGGGAGAAGATGGGTTTGGCATGGAGGAGGGAGAGAGAAATAGCCTTGGGGCATGGAGAATTCAATTTTTTTTTTTTGAGTTGGGCGTAGGGTCTTATTTATAGACCATGCATGATCCAACTCCTCTTCTTCCCAACCAATCACAACCCTTTGTGAAATCAGATCTAAATCTGATTGGTGGGAATAGAGTCCCCTGGATTCCTCCTTAGAGGGCACCTAAGACCTAGTCAAAGTTGGTTCTTAGGAGAACTCTAATTGGAATCCAAAAAGGAGATGGAGTCCTTATCCAACAAGGACTCCTAGGCGCCTCCAAGCTTGGGCACACGCCAAGGGTGGCGTGCGCCCTCCTCCTTGCCAGGTTCTGGTAGGGGACAGGCAAGCCCCACCAGCTCTCCAATAGGTGCATGACATGTGGTCAAGAAGTCAAAGTGTCAATGGTCAACATTTGACCAGTCAAAGGTTAGACTTTTGACCAAAGTCAAAAAGAACGAGAAATGGCAGGTGACCAAAAATGGTAGGTATTAATGTCTTACAAAATAAGACAACCCTTTTCTGACTTGGACAAACCTCCTAGTCAGACCAATATGAAGGCCTCTGATTGAGCACAAACTCCTTTGGCTCAGTCAGGACAACTTATTTATGATAGTAAAAGAAGAACGTTAGGTTCAATCGAGTGCTAGCACGATTTTCTTGAACCTAATTGAATCTCATTCAGATCAATTGAACTGGATTAGTTCAATTGATGATCACCAGATTCAAACCCTTGTTTGTGTGACCCAGTTAGGTTCAGTTCTGTATGGTAATGGGATATGTCATGATCTCTATCATCGACATCATCGAAACTCCTTTCGATGGATCAGAACTCTTCTGATTCGAACAGCTAGAATGATCGATCATCTAAATCATTCTAATTGCTCCCAAAATCCACCAGTGACACCTAGCAGTATATGGTGGCAACCCATCAGAGCTGAATGCGAACCTCTTGGTGCAGCTACCTGTGTGATTAAGTTCTTCTATCTTGAGCCCCGATCAGATTAGGGTTAAGGTGAACTCGTCAAACCCTAGTTTCTGTCATATGATGTAATCATTCGATTCAAGTCCGATGTGAAAATCTAAATAGAAACTCTTTCTATTATTTCACTCTGCCATGGCCATGGGCTTCTGGACTTGATTCTCATGATCATCATAGGGCTGCTCCTCTACCACCGAGGTAGATAGATTCCATCTTGATGCAATCCAGTTCCTACAATGAACATGCTATAGCCAACATACACCTCAGGGTTCCGATATGGCTAGGAGATCGAGTAATGGTGTAGTCAAACTATAACACCCTCAAGGTGAACTACCGATGCACCTCAGGTCAAAGAACCAGACACACTCACTGCAGCATCGAGTCAGTCATTGACGAGAAGGTAGACTTCCTAATGACTACTCGAGGTGGTCACGCTCAGTGCCCTCGTTCTCTTCTCTAATGAGTACCTATCTGTACTCTCGCTCCTGGTGTCTCCACACCATAGACTCAAGACTCATCTACTAAAGAGAAGCGATTGTACACCAACCTTTTGGATCAATCACCATCCTCGTGATGATCCTATGGTCGGGAAGCATTTTATGAGTTAATAATGATTATTCATGTCTTAAATTTTCAACTCTTGAAAATATGAATTATCATTACCATTAACTCAAAGGATGTATCACAGACACTAAATACACATATGTGATAGAAAATAATCCATTTTATTGATATTAGTCAAAATTATAATTTTGCCCCTAGAAGTGTATTACAAGTGTCAGCCAATTCTGGCTTCTAGGGCACATATATCTAACAATCTCCCACTTGTCCTAAAGCCAATTGGCTACAAGTCTAAGTCCCATCTTCTCAAGGTGGGCTTCGATCTTCTGCTGGCCCAACGGCTTTGTAAGTGGGTCTGCCACATTGTCTATGGAGTTGACTCTCTTGACCTCGACGTAACCCTTCTCGAGGTAATCGCGGATGAGGTGGTATCGCCGCTCAATGTGCTTGGATTTTTGGTGAGACCTCGGCTCCTTAGCAAGGGCTATGGCGCCATTGTTGTCGCAGTATAGAGGAATGGCATCTGATGGCATTACTCCAATTTCTGCAGCAAACTTCTTGTACCAGAATGCTTCCTTCGCAGCTTCTGATGCAGCGATATATTCTGCTTCCATGGTGGAATCTGCTATCATGGTTTGCTTGGAACTCTTTCAGCTGACAGCACCACCATTGCACACAAACAGACTCCCAGATGTCGACTTTCGATCATCTATATCGGACATGAAATCCGAGTCTGTGTATCCCTGGACTTGGAGTTCTCCATTACCAAAGACCAACATCATATCCTTAGTTCTTCTTAAGTACTTAAGGATACATTTCACAGAAGTCCAGTGTTCTTCACCTGGATTTGACTGATATCTGCTTGTGACACTCACAGCATGGGCTATATCAGGTCGTGTACATAGCATGGCATACATGAGGCTCCCTATTGCAGAAGCATAAGGGATCTTGCTCATGCGTTCTATTTCCTCAGGTGTGCTAGGGCACATCTTCTTGGAAAGATGAATACCATGTCTGAAGGGTATTAATCCCCTCTTAGAGTTTTCCATACTAAACCTCTTTAGTACTTTCCTCTATGTACATCTTCTGTGAAAGTCCTAGCATCCTATTCGGTCTATCCCTATAGACCTTAATTCCTAGAATAAAGGATGCTTCACCTAGGTCTTTCATGGAGAATTTCTTGGACAACCATAATTTTGACTATGTGTCAATCATGGGAATATCATTTCCAATAAGGAGGATGTCATCCACGTACAATACGAGGAAGACAACAGCGCTCCCACTGACCTTTTTGAAGACACACATGGTTCCTCTTCATTTTTGATGAAACCAAACTTTTTGATCACATCATTGAAATGAGTGTTCCAGCTCCGAGATGCTTGCTTAAGTCCATATATGGACCTTTGCAGCTTGCAAACCTTGTGATCAGTATCACTGGATGTGAAACCTAGCGGCTGTTCCATATAGATATCTTCCTCAAGATATCCATTTAAGAATGCCATTTTCACATCCATTTGCCATATTTCATAATCGAAATAGGCTGCAATGGCAAGCAATGTGCGGATGGATTTTAGCATAGCCACTGGAGAAAAGGTATCCTGATAGTCAATGCCTTCGCGTTGACTATAACCTTTTGCCACTAGTCTAGCCTTGAATGTCTCCACATTTTCCATCTGCACCAATCTTTCTCTTGAAGATCCATTTACACCCAATAGGTACTATACCTTCTGGTGGATCTACCAAGGTCCAGACTTGGTTTGAGTGCATCGAGTCAATTTCTGACTGCATTGCCTCTAGCCATTTTCTCGGAGTCGATATCTGATATCGCCTCATTGTAGGTTTTGGGATCATCACCATGAGCACCATTACCTACGAGGAACATTTTCCTCTACTTCCTCTGAAATAATACCTAAGTATCTTTCAGGGGATGGGAAAACTCTTTCGATCTACGAGGTGGAGGAGGTAGTGTTCTTATTGGCTCAACCTGATTTGGTTCCAATTGGTCCTTAGCTCGTTGTACTTGTGAGACTTTCTCATCAAGCTTGATCTGCTTTCCAATGCCGCTATCTTGAATAAACTATTTTTCAAGAAAGATGGCATGTCGACTCACAATCACATTGTGGTCTTCTGGAATGTAGAAATAGTATCCTAATGACTCTTTAGGATATCCTATGAATCGAGCTCTGAAGGACCTAAACTCTAACTTGTCCGCTTGTTGTCTTTTGACATGAGCCTGGACAACCCCAAATTCTGAGATGACTCAGACTTGGTTTCTTACCATGCCATATCTCATACGGTGTGGTAGGAACGGTTTTAGAGGGAACCCTATTCAGTAGATAAATTGAAGTTAACAATGAGCATCCCCAAAGAAAATCAGGGAGGTCTGTGAAGCTCATCATGGATCGGACCATATCCAATAGAGTCCTGATTTCTCCATTCTGAAAACTCCATTGAGTTGAGGTGTTCCTGGTGGAGTCCATTGAGAGACTATGCCATTTTTCTTGAGATAGTCTAGAAATTTCCGACTAAGGTATTCACCTCCTCGATCTGATCGAAGAACCTTAATGGGTTTTTCAGTTTATTTTTCTACTTCATGTCTGAATTCTTTGAACTTTTCAAAAGCTTCAGACTTGTGTCTCATAAGATACACATACCCATACCTAGATAGATCATCGGTAAAGGTAATGAAGTAGACAAAATTGCCTCTAGTCGGCACATCAAATGGGCCGCACACATCAGTATGTACTAGGGCAAGGAGATCTGTGGCCCTTTCCCCATGTCCTACAAAAGGAAGTTTAGTCATTTTGCCTTGAAGACAAGATTCGCAAGTTGGATATGACTCGGAAGTCAATGGACTCAATAGCCCATTTTTCTCCAATTTGTTGATCCTATCTTCTGCTATATGACCTAATCTCAGGTGCCATAGATATCTATTGTTTGGACTATTCCTAGGTCGTTTGACATTCACATTTTACTCAATATTTAGAACAGATACATCAATATGTAGTTGATAAAGAACGTTAATAAGAAAACCATTTGTAATTTTATTTCTTTCATAAAGAATGTTACAATGGTCCTTAAAGAAGGTAATCACATAGCATTCTAGTGCTAAGCATGAAATAGAAATCAAATTCTTGCTAGCTGCAGGCACATAATAACAGTCTTTCAAAATTATGTCTAAACCAGATGGTAATCGAAGAGGATATGTTTCCATGACCACTGCAGCGACTCTTGCTTCATTATCGATGCGTAGGATTATATCTCCATCCCTCAGCCTTCTGCTATCCTCAAGACCCTGCATGGAAGTGCACAGATGAGCACTAGAACTAGATTCAAGCACCCTACTAGATGCAGAAGAAATCATAAGGTTAGACTCAATAACAAGCATACCTCCAGAAAGACCTTCCTTCTTATTCTTTAGATGGCCAAGTAAGTAGGGCGGTTTCATTTTCAATGGCCGTCGCTGTTGCAATGGAAATACTTTCCTTTGACAGCGGCCTTTTTCTTTGACTCTGCCTTCTTCTTCTTTCCTCCTTCCACCTTCTGCTTTTTCATAGACTTCCTTTTCTTTTCAAAAAATTTTCTTTTAGAAGAAGTCCGTTCTATAGCAAGAACTAAGCCTTTAGAATCTTTCATAGAAAGCTCAGTGGTGACCAGCATATTCATTAATTCGGCCAAGAAATTTTGAAGTTTATGCATGTGGTAATTCATGATGAATTGCCCATATGCATCAGTCAAGGATTGCAGAATAATATCGTTCTGCAGATCCAAGTCTAACTTCACACCGAGCTTCTCAAGCTCTTCCATGTCCTTGATCATCATCAGACAGTGATCTTGGACTGACTGCCCATCACGCATCTTAGCCTTAAAAAGTCATTTCGTGACTTGATATTTGGACTGCGCGACTCTGTTCACCAAACATCTCCTATAGGTGAGCCAACATTTGGCGAGCAGTCCCGATATCTTCATGTTGGTGCTGGAGCTCATCAGACATCGAGCCCAACATGTAATATCTGGCCTTATTATCTTCGTCTATCCATTTTTCCAAAGATGCTCTCTATTCAGTGGATGGACGGGCTAGAAAGATGGGAGGGTCCTGATCCATTACATATGTTAACTTCTCAAAATCCAAAATAATTTTGTAGTTCCTGAGCCAATCTTTATAATTGGGTTCGATCAGTCTATGTGTGTCCAGGATACGTGCTAATGGATTGGATGCAGACATTTTCCTATAGAGAGTCAAAGATTCTAGTTAGATACTGTAATTATGACTTGACCAATTTATTTAGAAATTTTATTTTTAAATAAATTAGCTCCCACTATTTTCTCAGATCCCTACACTCCCTCTGTAGAGATACGAAAATCTCCATGATTAATGATTTCTAGTGGGATGGTGCGGTCTCACCAACTGACTCATCACCTCACCTAACAGTTATTGGTGATGGGTTAGCCAATGAGTGAACAACTCTTGTTCAATGATTCTCTAATCATGGTGCACCCAAACTTGGTCTCTAATTCATGAATCTCACCATATTTGGAATATTGATCCACTCCTTAGTTAAGTCAGACCCACCATTTGCACAGACTGGATTCCTAATTGAGTCTCTCACCGTATCCAGAATATTGAGCCCAACTCATCCTCCAGCCCATAGCATCCAATGCCTAATAGACATGGTTGCATCTTCTCGGTGCAACTGAGCCACTGTATCCAGTCGAGAACAATCAACCCTGGGAAGGGCCCACACATCTACAATGGTGGAAGACCTCAGACTTAATCTTTTCTTAGGGAGAATTGATTCAGGTCTCATTAAACTAGACTTGTCATAGTCATAACAATTATGACTAACCTAGTGGCATGGGTTAGCTCGGATTATTGACCACCTCAGATCAGAACTGAGTCAACAGATATGGCCAGGTAAGTGAGATCGGTGGAAGGGATATGCCATTAACTCATACAAGAATGCATTCAGGTCGAGTAGCTTCCAATTAAAAATCAGTCGGTCGTATGTGCCAAACTTACCTTAGACACCAAATTATTGAGCAGAACCAATTGGGTTAGCCTACAATCCAGACTCTAACCTCTGAGCCTAATTAGGTCTTGCTTGATCGTGACTCGATCTTGACCCAGACTTAATCCTATTAGGCTGGTCAATTTAAGCATTGTTGATCCCATCTAACCAACTCTTGATTCGGTTTGATCAACCGCTTAGACCTAATTGAGCTACCCAAGCTCGAACCCAGTATTATGAATATGTCTTAGATCTAAAATTCTTAATTTTAGACCTAATTAATATTCTATAATCTTAATTCTTAATTAAGTAGGGATCACAAAAAAAATGTACACAATAAATTCTAGGATTTCAGGATCTAGGGTTTTGCAGAAAGATAGTTTTGGGTTTTTGATTAAGGACGAACGCACAGCACCCCTACATGTCATAAGAACACCCCATCGGATGGGAGGAGAGGGCTTTTAAATCCTTCTTAGTTCTTATGACCAGACGGCTAAGAGGAATGCCTTAATCAGGAACATGTAATACTATAAAACAGTTTTAGATCTATATCATATATCTCATATACAAATTAGATCTAATCATGGCATATTTTGCATACATCTCATGTATCGAATCATGCATATTTTTAGATCTAAATTATCTCATAATAATCTAAAAAATTAGATTTAAATTAATCTTATCAAAATAAACTCTAATCTAGATAATTATGTAGAACTATTCTACAACTAGTCTAGACATGCATCAATCATATCTCATATGATGTTAAAATTAAATAATTTTTATTTTCTATTTTTTAGATGTTATTATAATAATTATAATATTAAAAAATAGTAAATAAATAGATCTAAAATATGATTTAATCAAATTAAATTGAAAACATGCAAGACTATTCTATAGAACTATTCTATTTTAGAACTAGTCATGCATATTTTCTAATCTTAGATCCAAATTATTTAATTTTAATTTTTTCTAATTTTAGATCTGATCACATCTCATGTGACATCTAAAATCACTTATTTTTTGATTAAAATAAATTTAAAATCAGATCTAAATATTTTAGAACCTTGGGCTCTGATACCAGTTGAAGGAAAATCCTGATTTCTCGGATCAGGTTCGTTCAGATCTGATCAAATCAAGAGATATATTTCAAAATTTTTTTTCTTTGATCCAAGTTAGATCTAGAATATTTTAGATCTAATTCTTATTATTTTAATAATAAAAATAAAATTTAGATAAATTAAATCAAATTTAATTTACCTTGATGTAGGGTAATCCTATTACTCATTGATGATCCTGTAAGCAGCGAAAGGTTCTGGATCTAGCCACGCAAGTTCATTGCCTCTACCAGTATCCACTTGGACTGGATCTGAAGATCCTCTTCTTCTCTATCATGTCTCCAAAAATTAGATCTGAATTTGATTTGGAGGATCTTCAAATTACCTTTTGAAGCTCAGTAGTTGTCCTTTGCAGCAGCGCAGCCTTCTAGCTTTCTGTCGCCTTTCTCTCATCTGGATTGCACCAACTAAGATCCCAAACTACTTTGGGTGTGGAGAGGAGAGGGAAAGGATGGGCTTGGCAAGGAGGAGGGAGAGAGAAATAGCCTTGGGGCATGGAGAATTCAATTTTTTTTTTTTGAGTTGGGCGTAGGGTCTTATTTATAGACTATGCATGATCCAACTCCTCTTCTTCCCAACCAATCACAACCCTTTGTGAAATCAGATCTAAATCTGATTTTTAGGAACAGAGTCCCCTGGATTCATCCTTAGATGGTGCCTAAGACTAGTCAAACTTGATTCTTAGGAGAAGTCTAATCGGAATCCAAAAACGAGATGGAGTCCCTATCCAACAGGGACTCCTAGGCACCTCCAGCTTGGGCACATGCCAAGGGTGGCATGCGCCCTCCTCCTTGCCAGGTTCTGGTAGGAGGACAAACCCCCACCAGCTCTTCAATAGGTGCGTAACATGTGGATAGAAGTCAAAGTGTCAATGGTCAATATTTGACCAGTCAAAGGTCAACTTTTGATCAAAGTCAAAGGACGAGAAGTGGCAGGTGACCAAAAATAGCAGGTATTGTCTTACAAAAGAAGACAACCCTTTTTTGATCTGGACCGACTCCAGTCAAACCAAGTTAAGGCCTCTGATCAAGCATAAACTTTTTTGGTTCAATTAAGATAACTATTTATGATAGTAAAAGAAGAACATTAGGTTCAATCGAGTGCTAGCACGATTTTCTTGAACCTAATTGAATCTCATTCAGATCAATTGAATTAGATTAGTTCAATTGATGATCACCAGATTCAAACCCTTGTTTGTGTGACCCAGTTAGGTTTAGTTCTATATGTTAATGGGATATGTCATGATCTCTATCATCGACATCATCGAAACTTTTTTCGATGGATCAGAACTCTTCTGATTCGAACAGCTAGAATGATCGATCATCTAAATCATTCTAATTGCTCCCAAAATCCACCAGTGACACCTAGCAGTATATGGTGGCAACCCATCAGAGCTGAATGTGAACCTCTTGGTGCAGCTACCTGTGTGATTAAGTTCTTCTATCTTGAGCTCCGATCAGATTAGGGTTAAGGTGAACTCGTCAAACCCTAGTTTCTATCATATGATGTAATCATTCGATTCAAGTCTAATGTGAAAATCTAAATAGAAACTCTTTCTATTATTTCACTCTACCATGGCCATGGGCTTCTGGACTTGATTCTCATGATCATCATAGGGCTGCTCCTCTACCACCGAGGTAGATAGATTCCATCTTGATGCAATCCAGTTCCTACAATGAACATGCTATAGCCAACATACACCTCAGAGTTTCGGATGGCTAGAAGATCGAGTTATGGTATAGTCAAACTATAACACCATCAAGGTGAACTATCGATGCACCTTAAGTCAAAGAATCAGACACATCACTGCAGCATCGAGTCAGTCATTGATGAGAAGGTAGACTTCCTAATGACTACTCAAGGTGGTCACGCTCAGTGCCCTCGTTCTCTAACGAGTACCTATACTCTCGCTTCGATGTCTCCACACCATAGACTCAAGACTCATCTACTAAAGAGAAGCGATTGTACACCAACCTTTTGGATCTATCACCATCCTCATGATGATCCTACGATCGAAAGCATTTTATGAGTTAATAATGATTATTCATGTCTTAAATTTTTAATTTTTGAAAATATGAATTATCATTACCATTAACTCAAAGGATGTATCACAGACACTAAATACACATATGTGATAGAAAATAATCTATTTTATTGATAATAGTCAAAATTATAATTTTGCCCCTAGAAGTGTATTACAAGTGTCAACCAATTCTGGCTTCTGGGATACATATATCTAGTAGACCTCTCATTTCTATATAGTCATAATGAAATATAACTATCCTTATGGTTACACAACAAAGTAGTATATCCAAAATATCATAAGCATCATTATGCACTAGATTAATATTACATCAGCCTCTATAATCGATCTTGTGGTTGCACAACAAATCTAATATAGTTTATGACATAATAATGAACTAGCATGAAGGAAGGTCTTAATGTAGAAAATCAAAAGAATCTATCCATCGAGCTAGCTTAATAATGTCTGATCCAAGCACTGTTTTCTATCTACCTAAGAGAGTTGGCTCAAATCTACCTCGAGCCAGCTCGATCTCATCCTGAGCTGGCTTGACTGCATATCAGAGCCAGATTCCAATAGGAATGCTTAAGCACCCAATCTAGAATTAAATTAGTAAAATTGATCAGGTAAGTAGGAGAGAGGTAGGAGTCCCCCCATTACTTTTCTTAGATACCAATGAATTGGTCAGATCAGATAATGAAACTAATTAAAAATTACATTCTCTTTACCAATCATGAATCACTTTTCTAGATACTGATTGATCAATTTGACATTCAGATTGGTTCTGCTATTAGTTAATTGAAATACAACTTAATATAATTTTATAGAGAGCTTTAATTAGTCTCTATGCGCATTCTAATTCGAAACATATAGTACACATGAATTAATTATATCAACCATATCAGCATGTATCATCACTCTAGGACAACCATCATCACATAGTGATCATTTGTCACTATGCCAGGACAACCTTATAGAATGATATACATCATAATCTAATTATGAATAATTAAACATGATCACATCATATTAAAAATATGCTCAAATTTTAAATATGATCATATCATATTGATAATTTTGCCATTAAAGCATAAACATAACAACATATGATTTAGTCTAATAAGGTTGGCTCTGATACCACTGTAGGATTTGGTGTACAGGGCAGAAGCAAGAATTTCAAAATAAAATAATGAAATCATATAACCAAACCCAAAATCTAAGATCACCTTATTAGAATTTAAATCATATAATATGCATTTGTAACATAAATGAAGGTATTTGAACATACCTCTAATCACTAAACTCCAACTTGACCTTGATCACCAGCAGTAGTCCATCAAGGGTTCCACCAGGTGCCCATGTGTTCACCCTCCAACGTTGATCCACACAAAAACTTTATCAAGATACTAGCATGTCTGATTATTTTAATTAAAATTCTTATGATAAGAACTTTAATTATTTGAGCAGAATCTTTCCTAGCCTTTGCTGTCACCCTTCTTGCCTACCCTTTCTTATCTGTCTTTTCTCTTTGTCTTTCTTTATAATCTTTCTAAGCCCTTGTCCTAAAATAGATCTTTTGTCCTTAATTAGGACTTGTCTTAACAAGAAAAGGAAGAAAGAAATTGGATAACTAGGGAGAGTGGTAAGAAAGAAAGAAGAGTTCTTAATTATCTGGACACTACGGAGTGCACCCCTATTTATAATGTACGTAGGGGTGCCTCCTTAATTTTCATACACCTATTCTCATTTAAAGTCTCACGTCCGTCAACCTATCTCATGCCCTTTCAGAAGAAATAGCCATGTGGAATACATAGAATTAATATGAAGAGGTACCTTAAAGCAGAAGGACTCTTCATAAAATTTCTACGTAAGATTCTTTCGAAGAGTTGCAAGACTTCAATATGTGGTGCCAAACATCAGGTGGGCATGGAGATAAGGCATAGAAAATTCAAAGCCCCAAAGGGCATTGAATTGGTCCAAGGACTGCCAAAATAAGGATGGCGGCTAGGAGTATTGTTCCATTCAAATTCCTTTTAAACACCAAAGTGTTTAATCTATAGAAGAACTCATATGTGACTCTTCTCAAATCTGAAACTATGTAACTAAAGTTACATAAAAAATAAATGGACAACACATCCTAAAAGAGATGCCAACAACTTCCATGCGCCACATGTCCCTAGCACAAGAACCTAAACCTCACATGCCAAGAGAGAGAGTCTTTGGTAAGTGGGTTGCTATTAGATAACGCCTAGACCCTGGTCATTAAGCCAAGGGTCAACCCAATCAGTTAGCCAAATTTAATTTGACTCAAATTAAATTTAATTAGCCCAAATCTGAATCCAATTCAAATCGAATCTAAGTGCTAGGGCTTGCAATATGTGCTAGCATATTCAACCTGCAAACATGATCTAATCCAATTAGATCCTTGATCAATTTTTTTTATGTGTGATACATTGGGTTCCATATCTAGCTAGTAATGGATCCTGATGCAATTTGATCTAATTTGGTTAGAACTCAACCAAACCGATTTAGGTCAAAACTAGCTAACATGATTTAATTAATTAGAACACTTTCTAATTAACAATTAAATTAAACTCTTTAACTTGATTGAACCCATCATGTCTAACTAGAAGATATAAAATTTTGATGAAAAAATCAAAAATATCCTTCAGTGGAAAGTTACCGTGCAACAGGATCCTTCAATCATCCTACATCCCAAATATGACTATGGATATGGAATAATGTCAAATCCAATTTCATATTCATTTTTCTTTCAATCATATGATGATGATTCGATTAATAAAATATTAGAAACCATTTCTAATTTTCATCATGCTTTGATCAAAGTCTTCCTTAATCATTATTTGATTGAAGCAAGTAGGATGCAATCTCCTCTTACTATGAGTGATCAATTCCTTGTTGACCTACTCATAACCTCCATATATAATCCACCGTATCTAGAATATCCTATACATGACTAGATCATGAATGAGTATGAACCAAACTATGGATTCATGCATACAAGATTCTATGATAGTCCCAGGTCAAAGGATTACATGCAAACTCCACTATGAGAACCATTTATTGACATATAGATAAGACTCTATTAGATATTCTTGAATTGGATCAATTCAATGAACTCATTCTCTAATGAGCACCCACATTCTTATATTAGTATCATACACAAGTGATTGTGAGATCAATCACCCTCTCTATCAAGCATACATAGGACGTGCCAGTCTTACCGAAAATATTGATCTCCAACTCAATGTTCCATCAATCTAGAATATTTAAATTAGAATTTTAAGATTTTAGATCTAACAAGGATGATCTTATCATAATCCTAAAATCATAGCCCTAATTTATGGGGTTCATCATTATCATGAATAATTAAAATGCAGCATATGATGAAATAAATGCCTTTATTTATTTAAAAATATCATTATATGAGTTTGAAAGATAAAAGAATAGCTCATCAAAATATAAATTTTGATTGGCTTGAGGGCATATTTCTTTTTTTTACAGCGAGTAAATCTATCATAAAGACTCCATATGGGATATGGATCGAGCGTAGATTTAGACTCTCTCACCTCCAGGCTTAGGATTGTCAGGCCTACAACAAAAGTTTGCACATAGATAAACTTGGATCATGGTTCGATAGGTATTAGGGCTTGTAACTTCTACCATGCTGAAGAATAAAAGTTGTTCTCCATAGTAGGACATTCGTTTTGAAAAAAAAGTTTCTTAGAAAAGGAATTGATGTCTATTAAGTTGAACTTGAGAAAGTTTGACTAGTAGAAATAACTGACACAATCTAATAAACCTACAGAATTAGATTTGATTAGATCAAATTCGAAGCCCATTTAAGTGGCACCATTAAGGAGATCCGGTAGAGTACCATGTTAGCCGTATAGATACTTTGGTATCTAGGTCTGGGATGGCGATCCTATTAAGCTCGATGAGAACAACAAGAATCTGATCACCTATATGGATGCCATGCAAAAGTTTGACTCTAAGAAGTGGCTTGGAGCCACAAAATCCAAATTGAAGTCCATGAAAATCAATAATGTGTAGGCACTAATTGATTCACCTGAAGGGATAAAATCTATTGAGTGTGAATGAATTTTCAAAAGGATCAGAGTAGTGCAGATGGAAAGATAAAGACCTATAAAGTCCGTTTGGCTATCACCTCAAAGTTGGAACATATGTTTTGAACGTATGTCTTTATTATTAACAAAGAGGAACCTTGCATTTGTAAGTGGACAAAAGGATCTGTAGTGTTATTCCTTGTGTTGTCTGTCAATGACATTCTCCTAATCAAGAATGACATTCTAACATTACAAGGAATAAGGATTCAGCTGTCATCTTATTTCTCCATGTATGAGGTCAAACATGGGATACTCATTAGAGATAGTGAGTAGATACTAGTTTGATCTAGATGAAAACCACTAAAAGATTGTATAGACAATCCTTAGATATTTGAAAAATACTAAGGTCCAGTAACTCAAATATGATGATACTACTTAAAACTTGTGGATATTTTGATTCTAGATTTTAGTCAGATAAAGATGATAGCAAGAGAGTGTCGGATCATAAATTATTTTAATTGGAGTAGCAATTTGCTGAAAATATTCCAAGCAGAAAATTATAGCCTATTCTATTAATGATGTAGAGTATATTATGGCATCTGATGCTTTCTTGTAGGCTATGTAGTTGCATAAGTTCATTAGCATGCTGGGAGTGGCATCCTCCATTGATGGTCCAGTCCTAATGTAGCATTGGAGCCATAGCTCAAGCTAAAGAACTAAAAGTATACCGTAGGATCAGCATACTCTACATCGCTATCACCCTAGATTTTAGATTAGGATGAAATCAATCTTCAGAACATCGACGAAAAATGAAAACTTGACCAACCCATTTGCTAAAGCCTCGAAACTAAGAAGTTCTACGAGCTCAAGTAGAAGATAGGATATTTGATATTATTCTGATTGGCTTTAGTCTAAATGAAAGTTGTAAGAAAATGTGTACTAAAGCCAATCATCTAAATTATAGATGATTGGCATTAGTATATGAATTATCACATATAAGTAGTTATTTAGCTTATTCATCAAAAAAATTCTATCTTTCTCAAATAAACTCTTAAATTACGATGAAGTTCTTAGAACCATACTTAATCGATAAAGAAGGATTTATTAGATGGTTCTTAAATTATTCATGATAAAATGATAAGTTATTAATAAGGATAATAACTTATCGAGTATAGATTGCTGGATGTCATGTGCTAGTTGTCCTCATAACCACGGGATGTGGAGATACAAGTATGGCACGTAGGTGAGATATAGGAGTACATCTACACTAAATGTGACTAATGTAGCACTCTTTTGTGAAGAGTAGCTAGTTAAGGCCAATGGATATAAGTATCCCTCTGATCTGAAATCACCAAGGTGACTTGCAAACAACTCATTGTACTTTGGTGTCCGACTACCTATATTTCTAATACAGGATCAAAAGATTTTTAGATACAGTCAAGTACTTATAGAGTTTGTGTGCAAGTCAAGATGGGATTGGCCATTCCTGATTAAATTTTAAAAGTGAATATCTCACTGTGTTTTAATTTAGTAAAACTTAGGCCTGGATAATCCTCATGAGGAGTCATGGGATTTGCAATAAGTTCAAAACACAATATGGATGACTTGTATGAGTGTTGACAGCTAACTCGATATCATCTTGAGCATTATAGGTAAAAGGGATAAATTATACAATAACTATAGGCCAGGATTCAAAGAATGTTGCCTTGCATACATTCAACCTATCTAGACATTGGGTACCATTACTAGATGGTCATTTCGATTGATATAGAAATTGATTTCTATGCTACCAGCTTAGGTTCGAACCTATGGGATCACACACATAAGAAGTTATTACCTGATCGGATGATTGATTGATGATTAAGAATCATTCAGGGATCGAATCATCAATGTAATTGATGATCAATCAAGTGCAAGTATTACAGGAGGATCGATTAGTAATTTGATTGCTAATGAAAGGAATATGCCCTCAAGCCAATCAAAATTTATTTATTTATTTATTTGGGTTGTTCTTTATCTTTCAAACTCATGTAATGATATATTAAAAATAAATAAAGGCATTTATTTCATCATATGCAGTGTCTTATTATTTATTTAAGATTATGATGAATCCCATAAATTAAGGCTATGGTTTTAGGCTTATGATGAGATCATACCAGTGAGATCTAAAACTTTAAAATCCTAATTTAAATATTCCTGATCGATGGAACATTGAGTTGGGGATCAATATTTTTAGTAAGACTAGCACATTCTTTGTGTGCTCGATTGAGAGGGTGATTGATCTCATAATCTCTTGTGTATGACACTAATACAAGGATGTGGGTGCTCATTAGAAAATGAGTTCACTAAATTGATCCAAGTCAAGAATATCTAATGAAGTCTTATCTACATGTCAATAGATGGTTCTCATGGTGGAATTATGCATCTAATCCTTAGAACTAAAACTACTATTGGTGTAGAATTTGGTTGACGTCGGATCGAGCTAGAGTGGAGGAGGATGAGATTGCCGTCGGTGATCTATAAAATAAAGTCCCATTCAGAGCTGATGGGTGGTGGCTCCGACAGAACCCTCCGACTTCTGACGAAACTTTGTTTTGCAGGTCACCGACGGCGACCTCATCCTCCTCCACTCCAGCTCGATGCGACGTCAACTAAATTCTGCATCAACAGATTTGGCGCTAGAAGGAGGACCTCTATTCTTGAGGTTTCCTCGATCTTAAAGAAGTGCACAGCAGCAATCTAGAGTTTTTTCCAAAGAAAATGCCTCCAAGGAGAGCTTCGATCCGACGATCGACGGCCTTCGTAGCCCAATCCTATCCAGATCCATCTGCTCCTATTTCAGCTCTAGCAACTCAGGTTCCATCTATACCCACGGTAGATGCGGAGCAGTTCAACCTGCTTGTCCAGCAGGTCCATGACCTCGTCGAGATGATGCAGGTTGTGCAGCAGCCCCCAGCAGTGACTCCACTAGGAAAATCATCATCGAGATGTCGAAAACCAGTCCCAAGGAAGAGTACCTGGGCCAACGTTGAAGGGAAATCCTGATTTCCCAGTCCAGGTTCGTTCAGATCTGATCAGATCAAGAGATATATTTCAAAAATTTTTCTCTTGATCCCAATCAAATCTTGATATGTTTTAGATTTGATTCTTATTATTTTAATAAAATAAAATTAAAAGATAAATTAAATCAAATTTAATTTACCTGATCTGGGTAATCCTATTACCCTGTTGATGATCCTGTTTGCAGCGGAAGGTTCTGGATCTTAGCCACGCAAGCGCCTGGCCTCTACCGGTATCCACTCAGGTTGGATCTGGAGATCCTCTTCTTCTCTATCACACCTCCAAAAATTAGATCTGGATCTGATCTGGAAGGATCTTCAAAACTCTTTTGAAGATGAGCAGTCGTCCTTTGCAGCAGCGCAGCCTTCTTGTTTTTGATCGCCTTTCTTTGATCTGAATCGCACCAACCAAGGTCCAAAACTCCTTTTGGACGTGGAGAGCAAGGAGAGAAGAGACTATGGCATGGAGAAGGAGGGGAGAGGCAGCCTTGGGGCGTGGGGTTTCTCAAATGAATTGTATCTTTCTTAGAATCTGAGTTGGGCGCAGGGTCTTATTTATAGACTAAGCGTGATCCAACTCCTCTTCCTCCCAACCAATCACAATCCTTTGTGAATCTCATTCAGATCAATTGAACTAGATCAGTTCAATTGATGATCACCAGATTCAAACCCTTGTTTGTGTGGCCCAGTTAGGTTCAGTTCTGCATGGTAATGGGATATGTAATGATCTCTATCATAGACATCATCGAAACTCCTTTCGATGGATCAGAACTCTTCTGATTCGAACAGCTAGAATGATCGATCATCTAAATCATTCTAATTGCTCCCAAAATCCACCAATGACACCTAGCAGTATATGGTGGCAACCCATCAGAGCTGAATGCGAACCTCTTGGTGCAGCTACCTGTGTGATTCAGTTCTTCTATCTTGAGCCCCGATCAGATTAGGGTTAAGGTGAACTCGTCAAACCCTAGTCTCTGTCATATGATGTAATCATTCGATTCGAGTCCAATGTGAAAATCTAAATAGAAACTCTTTCTATTATTTCACTCTACCATGGCCATGGATTTTCTGGACTTGATTCTCATGATCATCATAGGGCTGCTCCTCTACCACCGAGGTAGATAGATTCCATCTTGATGCAATCCAGTTCCTACAATGAACATGTCATAGCCAACATACACCTCAGGGTTCCATATGGCTAGGAGACCGAGTAATGGTGTAGTCAAACTATAACACCCTCAAGGTGAACTGCCGATGCATCTCAGGTCAAAGAACCAGACACACTACTGCAGCATCGAGTCAGTCATTGACGAGAAGGTAGACTCCCTAATGACTACTCGAGGTGGTCACGCTCAGTGCCCTCGTTCTCTAACGAGTACCTATACTCTCGCTCCGGTGTCTCCACACCGTAGACTCAAGACTCATCTACTAAAGAGAAGCGATTGTACACCAACCTTCCGGATCAATCACCATCCTCGTGATGATCCTATGGTCGGGAGCAATTTATGAGTTAATAATGATTATTCATGTCTTAAATTTTCAACTCTTGAAAATATGAATTATCATTACCATTAACTCAAAGGATGTATCACAGACACTAAATACACATATGTGATAGAAAATAACCCATTTTATTAATTTTAGTCAAAATTATAATTTTGCCCCTAGAAGTGTATTACAAGTGTCAGCCAATTCTGGCTTCTAGGGCACATATATCTAACAATCTCCCACTTGTCCTAAAGCCAATTGGCTACAAGTCTAAGTCCCATCTTCTCAAGGTGGGCTTCGATCTTCTGCTGGCCCAACGGCTTTGTAAGTGGGTCTGCCACATTATCTGTGGAGTTGACTCTCTTGACCTTGACGTAACCCTTTTTGAGGTAATCGTGGATGGGGTGGTATCACCGTTTGCTTGAAACTCTTCCAGCACAAACAGTCTGCCAGATGTCGACTTTCGATCATCTATATCGGACATGAAATCCGAGTCTGTGTATCCCTGGACTTGGAGTTCTCCGTTACCAAAGACCAACATCATATCCTTAGTTCTTCTCAAGTACTTAAGGATACATTTCACAGAAGTCCAGTGTTCTTCACCTGGATTTGACTGATATCTGCTTGTGACACTCACAGCATGGGCTATATCAGGTCGTGTACATAGCATGGCATACATGAGGCTCCCTATTGCAGAAGCATAAGGGATCTTGCTCATGCGTTCTATTTCCTCAGGTGTGCTAGGGCACATCTTCTTGGAAAGATGAATACCATGTCTGAAGGGTATTAATCCCCTCTTAGAGTTTTCCATACTAAACCTCTTTAGTACTTTCTCTATGTACATCTTCTGTGAAAGTCCTAGCATCCTATTCGGTCTATCCCTATAGACCTTAATTCCTAGAATAAAGGATGCTTCACCTAGGTCTTTCATGGAGAATTCCTTGGACAACCACATCTTGACTGATGTCAACATGGGAATATCATTCCCAATAAGGAGGATGTCATCCACGTACAATACGAGGAAGACAACAGCGCTCCCACTGACCCTTTTGAAAACACATGGTTCCTCTTCATTTTTGATGAAACCAAACTTTTTGATCACATCATTGAAACGAGTGTTCCAGCTCCGAGATGCTTGCTTAAGTCCATATATGGACCTTTGCAGCTTGCAAACCTTGTGATCAGTATCACTGGATGTGAAACCTAGCGGCTGTTCCATATAGATATCTTCCTCAAGATATCCATTTAGGAATGCCGTTTTCACGTCCATTTGCCATATTTCATAATCGAAATAGGCTGCAACAGCAAGCAATGTGCGGATGGATTTTAGCATAGCTACTGGGGAAAAGGTATCCTGATAGTCAATGCCTTCGCGTTGACTATAACCTTTTGCCACCTAGTCTAGCCTTGAATGTCTCCACATTCCCATCTGCACCAATCTTTCTCTTGAAGATCCATTTACACCCAATAGGTACTATACCTTCTGGTGGATCTACCAAGGTCCAGACTTGGTTTGAGTGCATCGAGTCAATTTCTGACTTGCATTGCCTCTAGCCATTTCTCGGAGTCGATATCTGATATCGCCTCGTTGTAGGTTTTGGGATCATCACCATGAGCACCATTACCTACGAGGAACATTTTCCTCTACATCCTCTGAAATAATACCTAAGTATCTTTCAGGGGGATGGAAAACTCTTTCCGATCTACGAGGTGGAGGAGGTAGTGTTCTTATTGGCTCAACCTGATTTGGTTCCAACTTGGTCCTTAGCTCGTTCTGCTTGTGAGACTTTCTCATCAAGCTTGATCTGCTTTCCAATGCCGCTATCTTGAATAAACTATTTTTCAAGAAAGATGGCATGTCGACTCACAATCACATTGTGGTCTTCTGGAATGTAGAAATAGTATCCTAATGACTCTTTAGGATATCCTATGAATCGAGCTCTAAAGGACCTAAACTCTAACTTGTCCGCTTGTTGTCTTTTGACATGAGCCGGACAACCCCAAATTCTGAGATGACTCAGACTTGGTTTCTTACCGTGCCATATCTCATACGGTGTGGTAGGAACGGTTTTAGAGGGAACCCTATTCAGTAGATAGATTGAAGTTAACAATGAGTGTCCCCAAAGAAAATCAGGGAGGTCTGTGAAGCTCATCATGGATCGAACCATATCCTAATAGAGTCCGATTTCTCCATTCTGAAACCCCGTTGAGTTGAGGTGTTCCTGGTGGAGTCCATTGAGAGACTATGCCATTTTTCCTTGAGATAGTCTAGGAATTCCCGGCTAAGGTATTCACCTCCTCGATCTGATCGAAGAACCTTAATGGGTTTTTCAGTTTGTTTTTCTACTTCATGTCTGAATTCTTTGAACTTTTCAAAAGCTTCAGACTTGTGTCTCATAAGATACACATACCCATACCTAGACAGATCATCGGTAAAGGTAATGAAGTAGACAAAATTGCCTCTAGCCGGCACATCAAATGGGCCGCACACATCAGTATGTACTAGGGCAAGGAGATCTGTGGCCCTCTCCCCATGTCCAACAAAAGGGAGTTTGGTCATTTTGCCTTGAAGACAAGATTCACAAGTTGGATATGACTCGAAAGTCAATGGACTCAATAGCCCATTTTTCTCCAATTTGTTGATCCTATCTTCTGCTATATGACCTAATCTCAGGTGCCATAGATATCTATCGTTTGGACTATCCCTAGGTCGTTTGGCATTCACGTTTTGCTCGATAGTTAGAACAGGTACATCAATATGTAGCTGATAAAGACCATTAATAAGGAAACCATTTGCAATTTTATTTCTTTCATAAAGAATGTTACAATGGTCCTTAAAGAAGGTGATCACATAACCTTCTTGTGCTAAGCATGAAACAGAAATCAAATTCCTGCTAGCTGCAGGCACAAAATAACAGTCTTTCAAAACTAAGTCTAAACCAGATGGTAATCGAAGAGGGTATGTTCCCACGGCTACTGCAGCAACTCTTGCTCCATTACCGATGCGTAGGATCATGTCTCCATCCCTCAGCCTCCTGCTATCCTCAAGACCCTGCATAGAAGTGCACAGATGAGCACTAGAACCAGAGTCAAGCACCCAACTGGATGCAGAAGAAACCGTAAGGTTAGACTCAATAACGAGCATACCTCCAGAAGGACCTTCCTTCTTGTTCTTCAGGGTGGCCAGGTAAGTAGGGCAGTTCCGCTTCCAATGGCCGTCGCTGTTGCAATGGAAACACTTTCCTTTGCCATCGGCCTTTTTCTTCGGATTCTGCCTTCTTCTTCTTTGATCCTTCCACCTTTTGCTTTTTCACAGACTTCTTTTTCTTTCCATAAGACTTTCTTTTGGAAGAAGTCCGTTCCATAGCAAGAACTGAGCCTTTAGAACCTTTCATAGAAAGCTCAGCGGTAACCAGCATATTCATTAATTCGGCCAAGGAATTTCTGAAGTTTATGCATGTGGTAATTCATGATGAATTGCCCATATGCATCAGTCAAGGATTGCAGAATAATATCGTTCTGCAGGTCCAAGTCCAACTTCACACCGAGCTTCTCAAGCTCTTCCATGTCCTTGATCATTGTCAGACAGTGATCTTGGACTGACTGCCCATCACGCATCTTAGCCTTAAAAAGTCATTTTGTGACTTGATATTTGGCTGCGCGACTCTGTTCACCAAACATCTCCTGCAGGTGAGCCAACATTTGGCGAGCAGTCCCGATATCTTCATGTTGGCGCTGGAGCTCATCAGACATCGAGCCCAACATGTAATATCTGGCCTTATTATCTTCGTCAATCCATTTTTCCAGAGACGCTCTCTGTTCAACAGATGGACGGGCTGGTAAGGTGGGAGGGTCCTGGTCCAAAACATGGGTTAACTTCTCGAACCCAAAACAATTTTGTAGTTCCTGAGCCAATCTTTATAATTGGGTCCAGTCAGTCTATGTGTGTCCAGGATACGTGCCAATGGGTTGGACGCAGACATTTTCCTGTAGAGAGTCAAAGATTCTAGTTAGATACTGTAATTTTGACTTGACCAATTTGTTTAGGGAATTTTATTTTTAAACAAATTAGCTCCCACTATTTTCTCGGATCCCTACACTCCCTCTGTAGAGATGCGAAAATCTCCACGATTAATGATTTCTAGTGGGTGGTGCGGTCTCACCAACTGACTCATCACCTCACCTAACAGTTATTGGTGATGGGTTAGCCAATGAGTGAACAACTCTTGTTCAATGATTCTCTAATCATGGTGCACCCAAACTTGGTCTCTAATTCATGAATCTCACCGTATCCGGAATATTGATCCACTCCTTAGTTAAGTCAGACCCACCATTTGCATAGACTGGGTTCCTAATTGAGTCTCTCACCGTATCCAAAATATTGAGCCCAACTCATCCTCCAGCCCATAGCATCCAATGCCTAATAGACATGGTTGCATCTTCCCGGTGCAACTGAGCCACTGTATCCAGCCGAGAACAATCAACCCCGGGAAGGGCCCGCACATCTACAATGGTGGAAGACCTCAGACTTAATCTTTTCTTAGGGAGAATTGATTCAGGTCTCATTAAACTAGACTTGGCTTAGTCATAACAATTATGACTAACCTAGTGGCATGGGTTAGCTCGGATTATTGACCACCTCAGATCAGAACTGTGTCAACAGATATGGCCAGGTAAGTGAGACCGGTGGAAGGAATATGCCATTAACTCGTACAAGAACGCATTCAGGTCGAGTAGCTTCCAATTAAAAACCAGTCGGTCGTATGTGCCAAACTTACCTTAGACACCAAATTGTTGAGTCAGAACCAATTGGGTTAGCCTACAATCCAGACTCTAACCTCTGAGCCTAATTAGGTCTTGCTTGATCGTGACTCGATCTTGACCCAGACTTAATCCTATTAGGCTGGTCAATTTAAGCATTGTTGATCCCATCTAACCAACTCTTGATTCGGTTTGATCAACCGCTTAGACCTAATTGAGCTACCCAAGCCCGAACCCAGTATTATGAATATGTCTTAGATCTGAAATTCTCAATTTTAGACCTAATTAATATTCCATAAACTTAATTCTTAATTAAGTAGGGTTCATAAACAAAATATGCACAATAAATCCTAGGGTTTCAGGATCTAGGGTTTTGCAGAAAGTAAGTTTTGGGTTTCTGATTAAGGACGAACACGCAGCACCCCTACACATCATAAGAACACCCCATCGAATGGGAAGAGAGGGCCTTTAAACCCTTCTTCGTTCTTATGACCGGACGGCCAAGAGGAACGCCTTAATCAGGAACATTCAATACTACAAAACAGTTATCAGATCTATATCATATATCTCATATACAAATTAGATCTAATCATGGCATATTTTGCATACATCTCATGTATCATAATCATGCATGTTTTCAGATCTAAATTATCTCATAATAATCTAAAAAATTAGATTTAAATTGATCTAATCAAAATAAATTCTAATCTAGACAATTATGTAGAACTATTCTACAACTAGTCTAGACATGCATCAATCATATCTCATATGATATTTCAAAAATTAAATAATTTTTATTTGCTATTTTTTAGATGTTATTATAACACTTATAATATCAAAAAATAGTAAATAAAAAGATCTAAAATATGATTTAATCAGATTAAATCAAAAACATGCAAGACTATTCTATAGAACTATTCTATTCTAGAACTAGTCATGCATATCTTCTAATCTTAGATCCAAATTATTTAATTTTAATTTTTTCTGATTTCAGATCTGATCACATCTCATGTGACATCTGAAATCAATTATTTTCTAATTAAAATAAATTTAAAATCAGATCTAAATAATTTTAGAACCATGGCTCTGATACCAGTTGAAGGAAAATCCTGATTTCCCGGTCCAGGTTCGTTCAGATCTGATCAGATCAAGAGATATATTTCAAAAATTTTTCTCTTGATCCCAATCAGATCTTGATATATTTTAGATCTAATTCTTATTATTTTAATAAAATAAAATTAAAAGATAAATTAAATCAAATTTAATTTACCTGATCTGGGTAATCCTATTACCCTGTTGATGATCCTGTTTGCAGCGGAAGGTTCTGGATCTTAGCCACGCAAGCGCCTGGCCTCTACCGGTATCCACTCGGGTTGGATCTGGAGATCCTCTTCTTCTCTATCACCTCCAAAAATCAGATCTGGATCTGATCTGGAGGATCTTCAAAACTCTTTTGAAGATCAGCAGTCGTCCTTTGCAGCAGCGCAGCCTTCTTGCTTTTGATCGCCTTTCTTTGATCTGAATCGCACCAACCAAGGTCCAAAACTCCTTTTGGACATGGAGAGCAAGGGGAGAAGAGACTATGGCATGGAGAGGGAGGGGAGAGGCAGCCTTGGGGCGTGGGGTTTTCAATTCTCAATTGAATTCTTCTTAGAATCTGAGTTGGGCGCAGGGTCTTATTTATAGACTAAGCTGTGATCCAACTCCTCTTCTTCCCAACCAATCACAACCCTTTGTGAAATCAGATCTAAATCTGATTGGTGGGAATAGAGTCCCCTGGATTCCTCCTTAGAGGGTGCCTAAGACCAGTCAAAGTTGGTTCTTAGAAGAACTCTAATTGGAATCCAAAAAGGAGATGGAGTCCTTGTCCAACAAGGACTCCTAGGCGCCTCCAACTTGGGCACACGCCTAGGGTGGCGTGCGCCCTTCTCCTTGCCAGGTTCTGGCAGGGGGACAGGCCCCCACCAGCTCTCCAATAGGTGCATGACATGTGGTCAAAAGTCAAAGTGTCAATGGTCAACGTTTGACCAGTCAAAGGTAGACTTTTGACCAAAGTCAAAGAACAAGAAATGGCAGGTGACCAAAAATGGCAGGTAATGTCTTACAAAATAAGACAACCTTTTCTGACTTGGACAACCTCCAGTCAGACCATATGAAGGCCTCTGATTGAGCACAAACTCCTTTGGCTCAGACAGGACAACTTATTTATGATAGCAAAAGAAGAACGTTAGGTTCAATCGAGTGCTAGCACGATTTCCTTGAACCTAATTGAATCTCATTCAGATCAATTGAACTAGATCAGTTCAATTGATGATCACCAGATTCAAACCCTTGTTTGTGTGACCCAGTTAGGTTCAGTTCTGTATGGTAATGGGATATGTCATGATCTCTATCATCGACATCATCGAAACTCCTTTCGATGGATCAGAACTCTTCTGATTCGAACAGCTAGAATGATCGATCATCTAAATCATTCTAATTGCTCCCAAAATCCACCAGTGACACCTAGCAGTATATGGTGGCAACCCATCAGAGCTGAATGCGAACCTCTTGGTGCAGCTACCTGTGTGATTAAGTTCTTCTATCTTGAGCCCCGATCAGATTAGGGTTAAGGTGAACTCGTCAAACCCTAGTCTCTGTCATATGATGTAATCATTCGATTCGAGTCCAATGTGAAAATCTAAATAGAAACTCTTTCTATTATTTCACTCTACCATGGCCATGGATTTCTGGACTTGATTCTCATGATCATCATAGGGCTGCTCCTCTACCACCGAGGTAGATAGATTCCATCTTGATGCAATCCAGTTCCTACAATGAACATGTCTATAGCCAACATACACCTCAGGGTTCCATATGGCTAGGAGACCGAGTAATGGTGTAGTCAAACTATAACACCCTCAAGGTGAACTGCCGATGCATCTCAGGTCAAAGAACCAGACACACTACTGCAGCATCGAGTCAGTCATTGACGAGAAGGTAGACTCCCTAATGACTACTCGAGGTGGTCACGCTCAGTGCCCTCGTTCTCTAACGAGTACCTTTACTCTCGCTCTAGTGTCTCCACACCGTAGACTCAAGACTCATCTACTAAAGAGAAGTGATTGTACACCAACCTTCCGGATCAATCACCATCCTCGTGATGATCCTATGGTCAGGAGCAATTTATGAGTTAATAATGATTATTCATGTCTTAAATTTTCAACTCTTGAAAATATGAATTATCATTACCATTAACTCAAAGGATGTATCACAGACACTAAATACACATATGTGATAGAAAATAATCCATTTATTAATTTTAGTCAAAATTACAATTTTGCCCCTAGAAGTGTATTACAAGTGTCAGCCAATTCTGGCTTCTAGGGCACATATATCTAACCAACGTATCCATCACCCCTAGGAATGAGAAACAGAGAATCGAGGATCCGTGTTTGGATCATGGTTCTCCTCCAGAGAAAACCTTTTTCATTTATGGTTTGAAGTCCCCCAAGATCTGTAACCAAGACGACGCCCTCGATCACAGACTGCGGGAGATGGACTGACGGATTGAAGAGCTCGACCACATCACCCCGACTCATCGTACCGATGTCCGCACTGATCGTCCTTTCTACCCTCAGATTATGCAAGAGCTTGTTTCACTGAACTTCAAGCTCCTTCAACTTGAAAGCTACGATGGAACCTCTGATCCGAGTGATCATCTGGAGGCCTTCCAGATCATGATGCTACTCCACGGTGCTTCAGACATCATACTGAGTACTCCATATCCGTTGGCTAGAGCTAACTTCACCATCGGAGGGTCCTACCGGAGCCACCCTCCATCAGCTCTGGATGAAACTTTGTTTTGTAGGTCACCGACGGCGACCTCATCCTCCTCCACTCCAGCTCGATCTAGCATCAACCAAATTCTGCACCAATAACTACCATAGAACCTTATATATATGAATCCATATTTTGGTTCATACTCATTCACGACTTAGTCATGTATGGGGTGATCTGGATATGATGGATTATATATGAAGGCTGTGAGTAGGTTAACATGGAATCGATCACTCCTAGTAAGAGAAAATCGCATCCTACCTGCTTCAAACAAATGATGATTTAGGAAGACTTTGATCAAAGCATGATGAAAATTAGAAATGGTTTCTAATATTTTATTAAATAAATTATCATCATAAGATTGAAAGAGAAATAAATATGATATTGGGTTTGACATATTTCCATACCTAGAGTCATATTCAGGATGCAGGATGATCGAAGGATCTAGTTGCACGATAATTTTCTACTAAAGGATATTTTTGATATTTCGATCAAAATTTTACATCTTTCGAAAAGTCACGATATGTTGCTAGACGTCAATCATATCTTGTGGGTTCGATCGAATTAAAATTTTTTAATTTGATCATTAAATTAGAAAGTATTCTAATTGGTTAAATTGGGTAGCCTAGTTTTGACCTAAATCGGTTTGGTTGAGTTCTAACCAGATTAGGTCAAATCACACCCAAACCCACTGCTGGCTAGATGTGGAACCCAATGGATCACACACAAAGAAAATTGATTAAGAATCTAATTAGATTAGATCATGTTTGCAAGTTGAACATTCTAGCACATATAGCAAACCCTAGCACCTAGATTCGAATCAGATTCGAATCGACTTCCAATTTGGGCTAATTAAGGTCAGATTTGAGCCAAATTGGATTTGGTCTTAAAATAGGTTAGCCTAGACTGATTGGGCTTCAGATGGGGCATCACATACTAGAATCCCACATGCCAGAGAGTCTCTCTCTTGCACATGGGAAGTCATTCATGCGCCAGAGTCCTTGGCGCATGGGTTTATGTTGGCACCTACCTTCTTTAACTTTTCCTCCCTTTTTCTATGTCGCATAAATTTACATATGGGCATGGACATCAGATATGGGGTGTAGAAGAGTCCTTTTGTAGGTTAAATACTTTGTTATTTGATTAATATTTGCATGAGAAGGGACTCCTTGCCGCCCACTCTTCTAAGACTCCTTGCCACCCACTCTTCCTTGGCACCTCTTGGATCAAGTCAAAGTCCCTTGGGATTTTGACTATTCAAAGATTATCTCCACGCTATTTTTCTGAGTGGGCATCCCACTTTTAGGCCATTGGATGGCCTACTTATTTGATCTAATGGTAGATTTTGATGGTGCCAAATATAAAAGCCCACGACTCTTCATAAATAACTTACGCAGAATTAGTCTGAGAGTCCTTCTACTTTAAGGCACCTCTTGGACTAAGTCTACATGTTGTTATTATCTAATGAGGTGTGAGATAGGCTAAAGGGACATGAGATAATAATATGAAAAGGGCATGAGAAAATGTGTTGGCACCCCTATGTACATTATAAATAAGGGTGCGCACCGAGAGTTCGGAGATTCAAAAAATTATCATTCTTTCTTACAAGTGTTTCCTTATTGTCCAATTTTCTTTCTCCGCTTCTCTTATCCAAACCTTGTCCTTATAAGGATAAGAAGTCATCTTAAGACAAAGAAATTAGGAAGAAAAATTAAGAAGACAAAGAAAAAAGAAAGAAAGATAAGGAGAGGTAAGGAAGGTGACATAAAGGCTAAGGAAGGTCTTGCCCATTTAATTAAAATTTTTGTTATTCAAATTTTAATTATATAAATCAGAGGTGCTAGTGTTTTGATCAAATCTTCGTGTGGATCAATGTAGGAGGGTGAACATGTGGGCACCTAGTGGAACTCCTGATGGACTGCTGCCGGCAATTAGGGTCAATTCAGGATTTAGCGATAAGAGGTATGTTCAATACTTTCTTTTATATTACAAATGTATGCTATATGATTTAATTGCTAATAAGATGATCCTAGGGTTTAGGTTTGATCCGTATGATTTCAAAATTTTGCTTTGAAATCTATGCTTCAATCCTGTACACCAATCCCAACAATGGTATCAAAGCAAGCCTTATTAGGTTAAATCATATATTGCTTTGCTTATATTATAATGGCATAAATGAAAATATGATATGATTTTTTTTTTATTAGCATGTTATTTGTATGATGTGATCATATTTTTATTTTTTATCATAATGAGATTATGATGTATATATTATTCTGTAAAGATTGCCCTGACATAGTGGAAAGAATTCACTATGTAATGATGGTTGTCCTAGAATAAGTGTACATGTTAATATTTTTATCATAATTAATATTTTCATGCATTTAGGATGTGCATCAAGAGCATTTAAATCCCTCTTTAAAATTATATTAAGTTATAGTGTAATTAACCAATTGTCGAATCAATCTGGATATCTAATTGGTCAGTCGGTGTCTAGGAAAAGTGGTTCATAATTGGTAAAGAGAACGTAATTTTTTAATTGGTTCCGTTGTCTGAGCTGATCAATTTATTGGTATCTAAGAAAAGCAACGAAGGGACTCCCATCTCTCTCCCACTTACCTGGTTGATTTGATAAATTTAATTCTAGATTAAAATGCTTAGTGTTATATTCACTATATTAAGGCCTTCCTGCATGCTAGATCCTTATTATGTCCAAAACCATGTTAGTTTTGTTGTGTAACCACAAGATCTATCATGGAAAATGATGTAATATTAATCTAGTACTTTGAGATGCTTACAGCATTTTGAATATACTGCTTTATTATGTAACTACAAGAGCAGTTATATTTTATTTTGACTATATATAAATGAAGGGTTCTACTTAACTAAAACATTAAAGTTTGTTGTGCTAACACAAAACGCAAAAGTTTTTTTTTTTAATTTTTTATTGAGAGTTGCATAAAATGCAATTGAAAAGAGTTTCCTATCTTTGAGCTTATAATAGGTTTGTTGTGCAACCACAAGATATTTTATAAGGAATTAGGATCTTATTATCACTAAGAAAATCAATTAGAGGATTATGATTTTTGATTAAAAAGTGAAAGACATAATTAAATTAAAGTCCTAATTTAATTATGCATGTAATCATGAGTTGTTTGCTTACGTATTGTTCTTTATTATGTAGATTAAATGGCTTCTTCACTTTCATTGCATTCAATTTTGGATTCAAATAAATTGACTGGTCTAAATTATGTGGACTGGCTGAGAAATCTAAAAATAGTACTCAGTCAAAAAAAACTCTCCTATATTCTTGATGCCCCTGATCCTAAACCATTAGGGAAAGATGCTATAGATAAAGATAAGTCTACACATAAGATGTGGCAAAATGAATCTCTTACTATCAAATGCATCATAGTTGCCTTCATGAATAATGAATTACAGAGGCGGCATGATGGCATGGACACACAGTCCATATTGCTCAATCTAAAAAAGCTTTATGGAGAGCAGAGTAGAATTGCTAGATATGAGATATCTAAGCAATTATTTCATGCAAGAATGATAGAAGGAACATCTGTACAAAATCATGTTCTGATGGTAATTGACCTAATCACTCGATTAAGTCAATTAGGTTTTGTTATGGATGGAGAGTTAAGTCAGGATTTGATCCTGCAATCATTCTCAAAATTATTTTCTTAGTTTATCATGAACTATCACATAAATAAACTGAATTCTTCTTTGCCTGAGCTATTAAATATGCTTAAGATAGCAAAAAACCATATCAAGAAGGATAAGGCTCCTCTTATTCTTATGGATGGGATCTCCAAGAAGAAGGCAGGCAAAAAGGGTTAAAAGAGGAGGCTGAACCCTAAAGATGATATAAATAAGAAGAGAAAGGAGAAGAAGGCCTCTGGACAGATGACCTATTTTCACTACAGCAAAATAGATCATTGGAAGAGGAATTACAAGGCTTACCTTGCAACTGTGAAGTCTGGTGCAAATAATGTACCAAAAGATATATATGAGATACATACTATATTGTCATTAAATTCTTTTATTTCAAACTCTTAGGTGTTAGATACCAACTGTGGTTTTTATATCTGCAAATCTTTGCAGGGGCTGCAGAAAATTAAGAGTTTGAAAAAAGGTGACTTCAAGCTTTATGGCGCTGGAGGAGAGTCTATCCAAGCAGAAGCTATAGGGATAAATATATTGAAGTTACCTTCTGGAAAGATCTTAGAGCTTACAAATTATTATTATATGCCTAAGATCATTAAAAATATTATATCTATACCCTTGCTATTAAAACAAGGTTATAGTCTTGATGTAATGAGCGAAGGATGCTCGATTAAATATTTTAATAAAAATATTTATTTTGGCATATTTAGCAATGGTTTGTTGACTCTATGTTTGGATGACAATATATTTCTTATTGATGAAAATAGAAAACATAAGAGAGATGACATAAATAATACTTTACTTTGGCATTGTCGATTTGGTCATATTAGTGAGGCCAGGATTAACAAGTTATACAAAGAAAAGTTCTTTGATCTTTTTTATTATGAATCATTAGGAACTTGTGAATCATGTCTCATGGGTAAAATGACCAAGACTCCATTTAGTGGATATGGAGAAAGGACAAGTAAGTTATTAGGACTTATACATACGGATGTATGTAGTCCTATGACAACTCAAGCCAGAGAAGGATACTCTTATTTTATAATATTCACTGATGATTTATCTAGGTTTGGATATGTGTATCTTATGAAATATAAATCTGAAGCCTTTGATAAATTTAAAGAGTATCAAAGTATGGTCGAAAAATAAATTGGATAATGTATAAAAATCCTTCGATCTGATCGGGGAGGAGAATACTTATCTAGTAAGTTTCTAGACTATCTTAAAGTTAAAGAAATTCTCTCTAAATGGACACCTCCTTATACACCATAATTAAATGGTGTAGTCGAAAGAAAAAATCATATCTTATTACACATGGTACGGTCCATGATGTGCTTCACTGAATTATCTATTTTCTTATGGGGTCATGTCCTGGAGACCGCAATTTACATTTTGAATAGACCGCAATTTACATTTTGAATAGACCGCAATCTGTATCTAGTACTCCATATGAGATATGGCGAGGTAAGAAATCTAATCTTAAGTATCTTAAGATATGGGGTTGTCCAGCATATGTCAAAAGAAATTTTGGACATAAGCTTGATGCTAAATTAGATAGATATCTATTTATTGGATATCCTAGAGATAGTATAGGATATTTATTCTACCACCCTACTGAACAAAAGGTTTTCGTAAGTAGGCATGCCACTTTCATGGAAAAAGAGTTTATCCTAGAAAAAGACAGTGGAAGAAATATTGAACTTAGTGAAGTTCAAGAAAAATAAATAGAAATTTCTCAACCAAATAATCACATAAATATGAAAGAACCAAAATACATAACTCCTATCCGTAGGTCTGATAGAGTGCGACTTACACTTGTTAGATAGGGATTCATTATTAAGAACAATGAAGTCCAAGTCATTGAGAAGGACGAACCTCTGACCTATATGAAAGCAGTCAAAAGTAAAGACTCTGATAAATGGCTGGTTGCCATGCAATCTAAAATGGACTCCATGCACACCAACAAAATATGGACTTTGGTGGATGCACCAAAGGATATAAATCCTATTGGATGCAAATGAATTTTTAAGGAAAGGATTGGAGCAGATGGTCAAATTGAAATCTATAAGGCCAGATTGGTGGCTAAGGATTTTAGGCAAAAATAGGGGATTGATTATGATGAAACATTTTCACCTGTTGCCATGCTCAAATCTATTCGGATTTTGCTTGCCATAGCAGCATACCACGATTATGAAATATAGCAAATGGATGTAAAGACCGTCTTTCTTAATGGTTTCCTTGAGGAGGAGGTCTATTTGTCACAGCCAGAGGGATTTGAGTTAAATGAAAGACCAAATCAGGTTTGCAAGCTTAAGAGATCCATTTACGGATTAAAGCAAGCATCAGAAAGTTAGAACATCCATTTTGATGTAACAATCAAAGAGTTTGGTTTCATCAAGAATGTGGATGAACCGTATGTGTACAAGAAGACTAGTGGGAGTACCATAGTTTTCTTGGTTCTATATGTAGATAACATACTCCTCATTGGAAATGATATCCTAATATTGTAATCAATCAAATTTTGGCTATCAAATAAGTTTTTCATGAAAGACTTGGGAGAAGCATGCTATATACTAGGAATAAAGATCTATAGAGATAGATCTAAGAGGATGCTATGCTTGTCCCAATCTAGGTACATTGACTTAATACTGAAAAGATTTAGTATGGATGAGAGTAAAAGAGGTTACTTACCTATGAGTCAAGGCATACATCTCTCTAAGAAGATGTCTCCAAAGACACCTAAAAAGAGAAATAGAATGAGTTCTATTCCTTATGTTTCGGCTGTTGGATCAATAATGTATGCCATGTTATATACAAGGCCTAATGTTGCTTGATAAGAGTGCGATGTTATCATTAAGATACTGTATTTATCAATTTAAATCTAATTTTTTAAATTAATTAAAAATTATGAAGAGAGTAGTGAGTTGGATGGAATCCACAGATAGGCAATTATTTAATTCTAAAATTATTAATTCTTTTTTAAAAAAAAGAAAAGAAGAATTTTTGAAAAGAAAATTAAAGTTAAAAAATAGATTTATAAATAAAAATAGAATTTAAATTATGCAAAAATAAATTTGGTACTAAGATCTACTATTTAGATCTTAGTGGCTACTTGTAATAAAATTAAAGAGCAATAAAGAATAATTAATTTAAAAAGCTAGAATTGAACAGAGCAATAAAGCTTTCTTTATTAAAATTAAAACTCAAATTCAAAATTAAATACAAGAGATTAAAAAAAGAAAAGAGAAAAGAAAACTAGAAGGAGATTGTAGATCAGCATAGGCGTAGAGATGGCATAAAAGACTGGCTCTTCTTCTCAGCACTATAGCTTTGAAGCAACCTTCAACCCTGAACTTGGCTTTCACCTTGGACCTTGGCTTCTCTCTCACCAGATCTATTCATTTGTAGAGGCCTGGGGTCCTTTTTATAGAGCTAAGAGGAGTGGGGGATTTTTCTCTAAGCGATGTGGGATAAAGAGCCTTTTTAATCATCAAAATATGAAGAAATCTAAGTAGAATTCAAATTAAAATAGCTCTAAGATAAATCTGGTGAAGTTGGTGAAATCTAACCATTCAATAGAAATCCAATGGACCAAAAATCATCAAAATTGGATGCGTATCCATCCAGATTAGGTCGGATTAAATTCTGGCTATTGATCGCACGTTAATGGAGAAAATCTGGCTGCTGATCGTGCGTCGGGAGTCTTGATCACCATTGAAAGCATTCTAGATCATTGGATCATCCCCTGGATCGAGCGCTGTCATTGGATGGCGATCCGTATGAAGCTTGAAGTAGAAAATTTCCTCCATCATCTGATCTTGATCGCAACCTACTATAGCCATCCGATCGTGCAATTACTATTCCCATGGACCGCGTGGACTGATTGCACCACACACCATAATGAATCAGCATCTCTATCATCGAGTGAAAAGTTCAAAATGCCCTATGAGCCATGATAGATTTTCTGTAAACCCTTTAAGAGTCTAGGTCCACCACGTGTCGCTCTGTGATTCGCCAATTTTTGCTAAGCTGGCGGTCCTCGCCTGGATCGTTGGCTTCATTGGCTTGGCTCGACACGTTTGGATGCGCTGGTTGATATGGCACAGCGGCTTGACTCGGTTGAGCCATATGTTATTTTCATTTAATTTTTATTTATTTTATTTCTTTAGAAATTTATATCTTCTTTATTTTAGCTCTATTTTGCATGAAACTTATTTTGTTATGATAAAAAAATAAACTTTTTCTATTCATTAGAAAATTTTATTTTTTAATTTTTATTATTTTTTAATTAATATTTTTTAGTTATTAAAAATATGAATTTCTCAAAAATATATATTAATTAATTATTAATTATTAAAAATAAATATAAATTAATTGATAAATTGATGCTTTTATAGGTAAATTTATGATACTTATCACACCTCCCAACTTAAGCTTTGCTTGTCCTCGAGTAAAGAAAGAATTTAGTTTAGATTAATTACTATATTTCATTGAGATCCTCCTTCACAAGAATAGGTCTAGAATTTAAGATGAAAAGTTTAGGCAGTATCACTAACTAAGTATTGAGTTTCAGAAGCAAATTTTATGGTAGATTAATCAAAAACTTTCTTAAAGTTCATCTAAGGATTTTTAGCACTTGTTTCGTGCATACAAACTTAGCATTTGGGTGTTAATTCAAAGGACAAACAAATCTTTTTTTATAACCTACTTTGGTTAATTTTTTATATACTCTCAAGTTAAGTACAAGAATTAAGATAGCTTTCACACTGCTTTTTTTTTCCTTAAAAAAAATAATAGCGCTGAGCATCCTGACCTTCCCTTCAACGTTTGATATGAACCTTCACACTTGACTTAGGTGCAGAGATCCAGTTACTAAGTTTAGGACAATCCACATATACTCTATATTTTATACTTTTTATTTTATGCATGTAGCTCTTTTCTTAAATTCAAGTTTCTTTAATTGAGGTATATATAAACCATCAATTTTTAGTGATAATTGAATCCTCAATTAGCCTTATAATCAACACCTACTTTAATTCATTAGTGTGCATGTGCAATTATAAGTGCTGTTAGCCTTTAAATGACCTAAGTAGGCTGCTAATGGTCTAACCAAGTAATCTACTTCTTAACTCGCTACCATTATTAGCTAATACATTCTAACTCTATTACTTTTTCTAGTTTATTTTGCTTAAGATTCTCTTTTCTGAAATATGGTTTATCCAAAAAGAAATTTCAAAATAGTTCTAATATTTGATATTTTTTATTTTAAATTTTTTTTTAATTTCTTTTTCTTACCCCCCAACTTAATTAACATTGTCCTCAATGGGAAGGAAAAATAAATAAAAGGGTGTAAATTATGTTTATTCATTTAGCATGGGTCTTAAAGCTTTTGATCCTTCTCCAGCTTAGCATAAAAATAAAATAAACTAAAAAATAAATTAGATTCAACAAATATTGGATTGCCTCCCAACAAGCGCTAAGTTTATTGTCTTCAGCTAGACATAATGTAGTTTAATTCATTATGATTCTGTTAATTATACTTGGTCAATATTTTGATTTAATGATATTCCTTTAATATTTGGTTTAAGCCTTTAACCATTTACCTTAAAAAAATTTCTAGTCCTAGGATCATAGAGTTTGATTGCACCATGTGGGAATATGTGATTAACTCTGTAAGATCCATCCCATTTGGATTTTAATTTTTCAGAAAATAATCGAAGCATTGAGTTAAATAAACAAACTTATTGATTTGGTTCAAAGGTTTTTCTTGAAATATGTTTATCATGGAAGGCTTTCATTTTCTCCTTATAGATTTTTGAATTTTCATAAGCTTCTTGCTTTAATTCATCTAATTCACTCAATTGTAACATCCGGTTGAAACCAGCTTGGTTTAAATTAAAATTTAATTATTTTATTACCCAATATGCTTTATGTTCAAGTTCTACCGCAAGTTAACATGCTTTTTCATAGATTAATCTATAGGAAGACATTCCAATAGGGGTTTTATAAGCTGTCCTATAGGCCCATAATGCATCATCTAATCGATCTGACCAATTTTTTTGATTAGGCCTAATAGTCCTTTATAAGATATTCTTAATTTTCCTATTAGATACTTCTACCTGGCCACTTGTTTGTGCATGGTATGGTGTAGCTATCTTATGTGTCACCCCATATTTTCGTAATAAAATTCAAAATTGATGATTTATAAAATGGGTACCTCCATCGCTAATGATAGCACATGGAAATCCAAACCTAAAAAAGATATTCTTCTGAACAAATTTTAAGACTACTTTATGATCATTGGTTCATGTTGCTATTGCTTCAATCCATTTAAAAACATAATCGATAGCCACCAAAATATATTCAAATCCATTGGAAGGTGGAAAAGGTCCCATAAAATCAATTCTCCACACATCAAAAATTTCTACTACTAAGATGGGGTTTAATGGCATCATGTCTTTCTTTGAAATATTTCCTAAGGCTTGACACTTAAGACACTCCTGACTAAAAGTATGGGCATCCTTAAATAATGTTGGCCAATAAAAACCACTCTGTAATACTTTGGCCATAGTTTTTCATCCAGAAAAATGTCCTCCATAAGTAAGGGTATGACAGAATTGTAATATACTCAATTATTCAGATTCAAGAATACATCTATGAATGATTTGATCAGCACAAATTCTAAAAAGCTTAGGATCTTCCCAAAAATAATATTTGATTTGAGCAAAGAATCGATCCTTCTCATTCTTAGACCAGCCATCAAGAATTTATCCTATGACTAAGAATTGACAATATCTGCAAACCAAGGGGCCTTTGTATGTGAAACTACTAACAATTATTCATCTAGAAAAGATTCTCTGATTGATATAGGTTCACTATCTTTAACTAGGATCCTAGACAGATGGTCTGCTATAATATTTTTAGATTCCTTCTTATCTCGAATTTCAATATCAAATTCTTATATCAGTAAGATCCATCTAATTAATCATGGTTTAGCATCTTTCTTTGAGAGCAGGTATCTCAAGGCTAAATGATCAGAATAAATTATGATTTTTGATCCTAATAAATATGATCTAAATTTTTTAGGGCAAATACAATGGCTAGCAACTCTTTTTCAGTGGTGGTATAATTCTTTTATGCTTTATTCAGAGTTCTACTATCATAATAAATCACTATAGGACATTTATTTATCCTTTGGCCCAAGACAGCTCCTATGGCAAAGTCTAAGGCATCACACATAATTTCAAAAGGTGGTGACCAGTTAGGAGGTTGTATGATTAGAGCTTTGATCATAGCTTTTCTTAAGATTTCATAAGCTTTAAGATAATTTTCATCAAAGTTAAAAGAAACATCTTTAGTGAGTAGATTACACAAATTATGAGAAATTTTAGAGAAGCCTTTGATGAAGCGATGATAGAATCCTACATGGCCAAGAAAAGATCGAATTTGTTTGACAGAAGTGGGAGGAGAAAGTTTAGAAATTATTTCAACTTTAGCTTTATCTACCTTAATCCCTTTCTTAGATACTATATGTCCTAAAACGATCCCCTCTTGAACCACGAAGTGGCTCTTTTTCCAGCTTAACACTAAATTAGCCTCAGTACAATATTTTAATATTTTCTTCAAATTATTGAGGCAACTCTCGAAAGATTCTCCAAAGACTGAAAAGTCATCCACGAATATTTCTAAGAAATCTCCTATCATGTCTGAAAATATTAACATCATGCACCTTTGAAAAGTTGCAGGTGCATTACATAATCCGAATGGCATTCTACGGAAAGCAAAGGTTCCATAGGGATACGTAAAGGTGGTCTTTTCCTGATCTCCTAGGTAGATTGCTATCTAAATGTATCTTGAGTATCCATCTAAAAAGCAAAAGTATTGTTGGCTTGCTAGTCTTTCTAGGATTTGATCAATAAAGGATAAGGAAAAGTGATCTTTTCGGATGGTTGTATTGTGTTTTCTATAATCTATACAGACACGCCATCCCATGAAAAATCATATTGGTACTAAGTCCCCATGTTCAGTGTGGACAACCGTAAGTCCAGATTTCTTTAGAACAACTTGTGTGGGACTCACCCAGTGGCTGTCAGAGATAGGATAAATAATTCCAGTATCTAACCATTTAATTACCTCTTTCTTGACTACTTCTTGCATGTTAGGGTTGAGCCATCTTTGCATCTCTCGAGTTGGTTTGGTATTATCTTCTGTATAGATATGATGCATACATATTGATGGACTAATTCCTTTTAAATTAGTGACGGTCCAACCTATGGCCTGCTTATATGTTTTCAGAATATTTACCAATTGGTTTTTCTGTTCAGTAGTTAAGTTGGAAGCAATTATTATTGATAGGATTTTCTTTGATCCTAAAAATACATTCTTAAGTGATTTAGGTAAAGGTTTTAGTTCAAGTTGTGGTGGGGCCTGAATTGAAGGACGTAATGGTTCAATTTTTTGCCCGGGTAAGGGCTCAACTTTCACTAACCAAAGTAATGAATGTGATGGTTGAGGTAAATTAAGCAAGGCATTCACTTCCTGGGTTTGAGTTTCTTTAGTGGGTTCATCATCTTGTAGTAAATCTAGGAAGGAATTTGATTCAACTATTTCATCTACCTGATTGATTACAAAATAGTTTTCCTCCTCTTGAGTGTACTTTAGGGTATTAAAAATATTAATTCTTATGTTTTGATTTCCAAAAGAAATGTCCATAGCTCCTATCTTACAGTTGATATTGGCATTGGCTGCTAAGAATGGACGTCCTAAAATTATGGGATTCTGGTTCAGCTCTTGGGATGGTTCCATGTTAAGTATGAGGAAGTCTACTAAAAAATAACATTTGCCTACTCTAACTAGAACATCCTCAATCAAACCATGTGGTGTTTCTATAGATCTATCAGCTAATCGCAAAATAACTGATGTGGGTTTTAGTTCTCCAATCCCAAATTTTTCATAAACCAATGTTGGAAGTAGGTTCACACTAGCTCTTAAGTCTAGTAATGCTCGGTTAAAGGTTATGCCTCCTATAACACATGAAATTAAGGGAGCACTAGGGTCTTTCATCTTTTGAGGTATTGGATTTAACAGGATCGCACTTACATCCTCAGATAGCATAACTCTTTTGGTGGTTCGTGGCTCACGCTTTTGGGTGCAGAGTTCTTTAAGAAATTTAGCATAGATTGAGACATGCTGAATAGCATCGAGGAGGGATAAATTAATATGAACTTATTTAAATAGTTCCATTAGCTCTTTGTTGCGTGCTTCTTGCTTTTTACAGGAAGAGCCTGCTTCTAAGGCCGAAAGGATCAGAGCTTTGGGTTTATATGTTTCAACTAATTCATTTATTCTCTTCTTCCCTTTATCTATATTATCGGCATCGGTACCAGTTCTAAGCTTAGGTTCTTCTATATGATTAGTTTTGGTACTAACCTCTTCTTCAAATTTTTCATCTTGGCTAACATCAGTATTAGCCTCTATCACCTGGTCTTTGTATGGGTCCTTAAGAATCCTACCACTTCTAAGTTCAAATATTGCTTTGGCATTTTCTAATTAGGGATTCTTAGGTGGGATGTTAGATGGATGAGTAAATCCAGGTGGTTGATAGACATTGGATGGATTGTTTTTAGGATTTGCAATTGGTTGGCTTGGTAATTGACCTGATTCTCTCCTCATGCTAGACTCAGCTAATTATCTTATTTGAGCTTCCAGCCTGGTGATTGATTGTTGTTGGATCAGAATTGATTGTTGTTGGCTTAGAATCAATTGTTGAAGTTGATTGAATTTATCACCGACTAGATTGGTCTGTTGAGGAGGTAGGTATGAGGGTTGATTATAATGCTATGGTTGAGAAGACTGACTAGGCTGATCCTTATTATAGGCATAGTTTTGGAACTAGGGCCTATTTTGATAATTTTGGATTGATGGGATTTGGATCTGAGCCTAAGTCTGTTGTGGTTTCCAAGATAAATTAGGGTGGTTTCTCCAACCAGGGTTATATGAATTTAAATATGGGTCATTAAGTGGTTTGGAGTAACATTGAGTAGCTTGGACTTGTTCTTAGATAAGAGGTGATAATTGTGCAGCCGTGGGACATTCCCTTACATGATGTGTTGGGCTAGCACAAATAGAGCAAATCTCCTGATAATTAGAAGCTGGTGTGTATATGCAGGAGATTGTTGACCTAGGTTTAGGAATTGATCTAATTTCTGGGCAATAAGATCGACTTTATCTAATTTTTATACTATTATGTTCAAGTCTGCCTTAGAATTAAGTTCTGGAGTTTTGATCTCATAAATTCCTGCCCATTTTTGTTGAGAAATTGATCTTTCATAAGAGGATAATAAAGCATGGTTAATAGATTTTTCACTTAAGGTTTCAAACAAGGTATAAGCTTCATCCTCACTTTTGCTCATGAATGCACCTCCACAGGATGCATCAACCATCTGCTTATATTGATCTCCTAAATCTGAAGGAAAATCCTGATTCTCCAGACCAGATTCGTTCAGATCTGATCGGATCAAGAGATATATTTCAAAATTTTTTTCTTTGATCCTAATTAGATCTGAGATGTTCCAAATTTCATTCTTATTATTCTAATAATAAAAATAAAATCTAAATAAATTAAACTTAATTTAATTTACCTTGATGTTGGGTAATCCTATTACCCGTTGATGATTTTGTAAGCAGCGGAAGGTTCTGGATCTAGCCATGCAAGTGCCTGGCCTCTACTGGTATCCACTTGGACTAGATCTGGAGATCCTCTTCTTCTCTATCACATCTCCAAAAATTAGATCTGGATCTGATCTGGAGGATCTTCAAAACTCCTTTTGAAGATCAGCAGTCGTCCTTTGCAGCAGCGCAGCCTTCTAGCTTTCAGTCGCCTTTCTTTGATCTGGATCGCACCAACCAAGAATCCAAAACTCTTTTGGACGTGGAGAGGAGAGGGAGAAGGTGGGTTTGGCATGGAGGAAGAGGGGAGAGGCAGCCTTGGGGCATGTGGGAATTGAATTCCTTTCAATCATTCTTTGAGTTGGGCGCAGGGTCTTATTTATAGACTAAGCTGTGATCCAACTCCTCTTCTTCCCAACCAATCACAACCCTTTGTGAAATCAGATCTAAATCTGATTGGTGGGAATAGAGTCCCCTGGATTCCTCCTTAGAGGGTGCCTAAGACCAGTCAAAGTTGGTTCTTAGGAGAACTCTAATTGGAATCCAAAAAGGAGATGGAGTCCCTGTCCAACAAGGGACTCCTAGGCGCCTCCAACTTGGGCACACGCCTAGGGTGGCGTGCGCCCCTCCTTGCCTAGGTTCTGGCAGGGGGACAGGCCCCCACCAGCTCTCCAATAGGTGCATGACATGTGGTCAAAAGTCAAAGTGTCAATGGTCAACATTTGACCAGTCAAAGGTAGACTTTTGACCAAAGTCAAAGAACAAGAAATGGCAGGTGACCAAAAATGGCAGGTAATGTCTTACAAAATAAGACAACCCTTTTCTGACTTGGACAACCTCCAGTCAGACCATATGAAGGCCTCTGATTGAGCACAAACTCCTTTGGCTCAGTCAGGACAACTTATTTATGATAGTAAAAGAAGAACGTTAGGTTCAATCGAGTGCTAGCACGATTTTCTTGAACCTAATTGAATCTCATTCAGATCAATTGAACTAGATCAGTTCAATTGATGATCACCAGATTCAAACCCTTGTTTGTGTGACCCAGTTAGGTTCAGTTCTGTATGGTAATGGGATATGTCATGATCTCTATCATCGACATCATCGAAACTCCTTTCGATGGATCAGAACTCTTCTGATTCGAACAGCTAGAATGATCGATCATCTAAATCATTCTAATTGCTCCCAAAATCCACCAGTGACACCTAGCAGTATATGGTGGCAACCCATCAGAGCTGAATGCGAACCTCTTGGTGCAGCTACCTGTGTGATTAAGTTCTTCTATCTTGAGCCCCGATCAGATTAGGGTTAAGGTGAACTCGTCAAACCCTAGTTTCTGTCATATGATGTAATCATTCGATTCAAGTCCGATGTGAAAATCTAAATAGAAACTCTTTCTATTATTTCACTCTGCCATGGCCATGGGCTTCTGGACTTGATTCTCATGATCATCATAGGGCTGCTCCTCTACCACCGAGGTAGATAGATTCCATCTTGATGCAATCCAGTTCCTACAATGAACATGCTATAGCCAACATACACCTCAGGGTTCCATATGGCTAGGAGACCGAGTAATGGTGTAGTCAAACTATAACACCCTCAAGGTGAACTGCCGATGCACCTCAGGTCAAAGAACCAGACACACTACTGCAGCATCGAGTCAGTCATTGACGAGAAGGTAGACTTCCTAATGACTACTCGAGGTGGTCACGCTCAGTGCCCTCGTTCTCTAACGAGTACCTGTACTCTCGCTCCGGTGTCTCCACACCGTAGACTCAAGACTCATCTACTAAAGAGAAGCGATTGTACACCAACCTTCCGGATCAATCACCATCCTCGTGATGATCCTATGGTCGGGAGCATTTTATGAGTTAATAATGATTATTCATGTCTTAAATTTTCAACTCTTGAAAATATGAATTATCATTACCATTAACTCAAAGGATGTATCACAGACACTAAATACACATATGTGATAGAAAATAATCCATTTTATTGATTTATAGTCAAAATTATAATTTTGCCCCTAGAAGTGTATTACAAGTGTCAGCCAATTCTGGCTTCTAGGGCACATATATCTAACAATCTCCCACTTGTCCTAAAGCCAATTGGCTACAAGTCTAAGTCCCATCTTCTCAAGGTGGGCTTCGATCTTCTGCTGGCCCAACGGCTTTGTAAGTGGGTCTGCCACATTATCTGTGGAGTTGACTCTCTTGACCTCGACGTAACCCTTCTCGAGGTAATCGCGGATGAGGTGGTATCGCCGCTCAATGTGCTTGGATTTCTGGTGAGACCTCGGCTCCTTAGCAAGGGCTATGGCGCCATTGTTGTCGCAGTATAGAGGAATGGCATCTGATGGCATTACTCCAATTTCTGCAGCAAACTTCTTGTACCAGAATGCTTCCTTCGCAGCCTCTGATGCAGCGATATATTCTGCTTCCATGGTGGAATCTGCTATCACCGTTTGCTTGGAAACTCTTCCAGCTGACAGCACCACCATTGCACACAAACAGACTCCCAGATGTCGACTTTCGATCATCTATATCGGACATGAAATCCGAGTCTGTGTATCCCTGGACTTGGAGTTCTCCATTACCAAAGACCAACATCATATCCTTAGTTCTTCTCAAGTACTTAAGGATACATTTCACAGAAGTCCAGTGTTCTTCACCTGGATTTGACTGATATCTGCTTGTGACACTCACAGCATGGGCTATATCAGGTCGTGTACATAGCATGGCATACATGAGGCTCCCTATTGCAGAAGCATAAGGGATCTTGCTCATGCGTTCTATTTCCTCAGGTGTGCTAGGGCACATCTTCTTGGAAAGATGAATACCATGTCTGAAGGGTATTAATCCCCTCTTAGAGTTTTCCATACTAAACCTCTTTAGTACTTTCTCTATGTACATCTTCTGTGAAAGTCCTAGCATCCTATTCGGTCTATCCCTATAGACCTTAATTCCTAGAATAAAGGATGCTTCACCTAGGTCTTTCATGGAGAATTCCTTGGACAACCATAATTTGACTGTTGTCAATCATGGGAATATCATTCCCAATAAGGAGGATGTCATCCACGTACAATACGAGGAAGACAACAGCGCTCCCACTGACCTTTTTGAAGACACATGGTTCCTCTTCATTTTTGATGAAACCAAATATTTTGATCACATCATTGAAATGAGTGTTCCAGCTCCGAGATGCTTGCTTAAGTCCATATATGGACCTTTGCAGCTTGCAAACCTTGTGATCAGTATCACTGGATGTGAAACCTAGCGGCTGTTCCATATAGATATCTTCCTCAAGATATCCATTTAAGAATGCCGTTTTCACGTCCATTTGCCATATTTCATAATCGAAATAGGCTGCAACAGCAAGCAATGTGCGGATGGATTTTAGCATAGCCACTGGGGAAAAGGTATCCTGATAGTCAATGCCTTCGCGTTGACTATAACCTTTTGCCACTAGTCTAGCCTTGAATGTCTCCACATTCCCATCTGCACCAATCTTTCTCTTGAAGATCCATTTACACCCAATAGGTACTATACCTTCTGGTGGATCTACCAAGGTCCAGACTTGGTTTGAGTGCATCGAGTCAATTTCTGACTGCATTGCCTCTAGCCATTTCTCGGAGTCGATATCTGATATCGCCTCATTGTAGGTTTTGGGATCATCACCATGAGCACCATTACCTACGAGGAACATTTTCCTCTACTTCCTCTGAAATAATACCTAAGTATCTTTCAGGGGACGGGAAAACTCTTTCCGATCTACGAGGTGGAGGAGGTAGTGTTCTTATTGGCTCAACCTGATTTGGTTCCAATTGGTCCTTAGCTCGTTGTACTTGTGAGACTTTCTCATCAAGCTTAATCTGCTTTCCAATGCCGCTATCTTGAATAAACTATTTTTCAAGAAAGATGGCATGTCGACTCACAATCACATTGTGGTCTTCTGGAATGTAGAAATAGTATCCTAATGACTCTTTAGGATATCCTATGAATCGAGCTCTAAAGGACCTAAACTCTAACTTGTCCGCTTGTTGTCTTTTGACATGAGCCGGACAACCCCAAATTCTGAGATGACTCAGACTTGGTTTCTTACCGTGCCATATCTCATACGGTGTGGTAGGAACGGTTTTAGAGGGAACCCTATTCAGTAGATAAATTGAAGTTAACAATGAATGTCCCCAAAGAAAATCAGGGAGGTCTGTGAAGCTCATCATGGATCGAACCATATCCAATAGAGTCCGATTTCTCCATTCTGAAACCCCGTTGAGTTGAGGTGTTCCTGGTGGAGTCCATTGAGAGACTATGCCATTTTTCTTGAGATAGTCTAGGAATTCCCGGCTAAGGTATTCACCTCCTCGATCTGATCGAAGAACCTTAATGGGTTTTTCAGTTTGTTTTTCTACTTCATGTCTGAATTCTTTGAACTTTTCAAAAGCTTCAGACTTGTGTCTCATAAGATACACATACCCATACCTAGACAGATCATCGGTAAAGGTAATGAAGTAGACAAAATTGCCTCTAGCCGGCACATCAAATGGGCCGCACACATCAGTATGTACTAGGGCAAGGAGATCTGTGGCCCTTTCCCCATGTCCAACAAAAGGGAGTTTAGTCATTTTGCCTTGAAGACAAGATTCACAAGTTGGATATGACTCGAAAGTCAATGGACTCAATAGCCCATTTTTCTCCAATTTGTTGATCCTATCTTCTGCTATATGACCTAATCTCAGGTGCCATAGATATCTATCATTTGGACTATCCCTAGGTCGTTTGGCATTCACGTTTTGCTCGATAGTTAGAATAGGTACATCAATATGTAGCTGATAAAGACCATTAATAAGGAAACCATTTGCAATTTTATTTCTTTCATAAAGAATGTTACAATGGTCCTTAAAGAAGGTAATCACATAGCCTTCTAGTGCTAAGCATGAAACAGAAATCAAATTCCTGCTAGCTGCAGGCACATAATAACAGTCTTTCAAAACTAAGTCTAAACCAGATGGTAATCGAAGAGGGTATGTTCCCACGGCTACTGCAGCAACTCTTGCTCCATTACCGATGCGTAGGATCATGTCTCCATCCCTCAGCCTCCTGCTATCCTCAAGACCCTGCATAGAAGTGCACAGATGAGCACTAGAACCAGAGTCAAGCACCCAACTGGATGCAGAAGAAATCGTAAGGTTAGACTCAATAACGAGCATACCTCCAGAAGGACCTTCCTTCTTGTTCTTCAGGGTGGCCAGGTAAGTAGGGCAGTTCCGCTTCCAATGGCCGTCGCTGTTGCAATGGAAATACTTTCCTTTGACATCGGCCTTTCTTCTTCGGCTCTGCCTTCTTCTTCTTTGATCCTTCCACCTTTTGCTTTTTCACAGACTTCTTTTTCTTTCCATAAGACTTTCTTTTGGAAGAAGTCCATTCCATAGCAAGAACTGAGCCTTTAGAACCTTTCATAGAAAGCTCAGCGGTGACCAGCATATTCATTAATTCGGCCAAGGAATTTTGAAGTTTATGCATGTGGTAATTCATGATGAATTGCCCATATGCATCAGTCAAGGATTGCAGAATAATATCATTCTGCAGATCCAAGTCTAACTTCACGTTAGATACTTGTTAATTTACTTTGACCAATTTTTTAGAGATTTTATTTTTAAACAAATTAGCTTCCACTATTTTTTTGGATCCCTACACTCCCTCTATAGAGATGCGAAAATCTCCATGATTAATGATTTTTAGTGGGTGGTGCGGTCTCACCAACCGACTCATCATCTCATCTAACAGTTATTGGTGATGGGTTAGCTAATGAGTGAACAACTCTAGTTCAATGATTCTCTAATCATGTTGCACCCAAACTTGGTCTCTAATTCATGAATCTCACCATATCCAAAATATTGATCCACTTCTTAGTTAAGTCAAACCCACCATTTGCATAGACTGGATTCCTAATTGAGTCTCTCACCGTATCCGAAATATTGAGCCCAACTCATCCTCTAGTCCATAGCATCCAATGCCTAATAGACATGGTTGCGTCTTCCCAGTGCAACTGAGCCACTGCATCCGGTCGAGAATAATCAACCTCGAAAAGGGCCTGCACATCTACAATGGTGGAAGACCTCAGACTTAATCTTTTTTTAGGAAGAATTGATTTAGGCTCATTAAACTAGACTTGTCATAGTCATAACAATTATGACTAACCTATTGGCATGGGTTAGCTCGGATTATTGACCATCTCAGATCAGAACAGTGTCAACAGATATGGTCAGGTATGTGAGATCGGTGGAAGGAATATGCCATTAACTCGTACAAGAACGCATTCAGATCGAGTAGCTTTCAATTAAAAATCAGTTGGTGTATAGTGCCAAATTACCTTAGACACCAAATTGTTGAGCTAAACCAATTGGTTAGTCCTAAATCCAGACTCTAACTCTGAGCCTAATTAGGTCTTGCTTGATCGTGATGCGATCTTGACCCAACATTAATCCTATTAGGCTGGTAATTTAAGCATTGTTCATCCCATTAACCAACTCTTGATTGTTTTTGATCAACCGTTAGAACCTAATGAGCTACCCAAGCCCGAACCTAGTATTATGAATATGATCTTAGATCTAAATTCTTAATTTAGACCTAATTATATTTCATAATCTAATTCTTAATTAAGTAGGTTCATAAAAAAAATATGCACAATAAATCTAGGGTTTCAGGATCTAGATTTTGCAGAAAGTAAGTTTTTGTTTTCTGATTAAGACGAACACACAGCACCCTACACATCATAAGAACACCCTATCGGATGGAAGGAAGAGGGTCTTTAAATCCTTCTTCATTCTTATGACTGATGGCCAAGAGGAACGCCTAAATCAGAACATCAATATACTAAAACAGTTTTAGATCTATATCATATATCTCATATACAAATTAGATCTAATCATGGCAATTTGCATACATCTCATGTATCAATCATGCATGTTTTCAGATCTAAATTATCTCATAATAATCTAAAAATTAGATTAAATTGATCTTATCAAAATAAACTCTAATCTAGACAACTATGTAGAACTATTCTACAAACTAGCTAGAATGCATCAATCATCTCTATGATTTTAAAATTAAATAATTTTATTTGCTTAATATATATTATATCAATATAAATCAAAAACTTATAATGAGAGTAGTAAATGAACATTCCGTCTATCTATAGAAACCTATTCTAGTTTTGAAACTAGTCATGCATATCTTCCTAATCTGTAGACCAAATATTTAATTTTAATTTTTTTCTAATAATTTAGATCTGATCACAATCTCATGTAACATCTTTTGAATCATTTATTTTTTTATTAAAATAAATTAAAATCAGATTTAAATATTTTTTTAGAACCATTGCTCTGATATCAG